>PUFA01000122.1:4005000-4425000 GCA_003508835.1 Eonycteris spelaea
TACCCTGTTTGGATATCTGAGGTCATAAAGTTAGTCTCTAGCATCTCTGGCACAAGAATGAAGAACAATATAGTCCAGCAAGTCAGGCCAGATTAGGGGGACAAGAAAACCTTTTTTTTTTCCCCTTTTCCTTTCTTTCTTTTTTCTTTCCTTTCCTTTCTTTCTTTCTTTCTTTCTTTCTTTCTTTCTTTCTTTCTTTCTTTCTTTCTTTCTTTCTTTCTTTTTCTTTTTTTAAAAGACCTTTGACATAGCTCAGAGCTAATAGAACTAGCATAGAGACGTGAGAAGGAGCAATGCAGGCTTTCCACTGCTCACATACATGCCAGAAAATCTCACTCAGCTAAAAAGTAGAGAATTAGTCATCCGTACTTTATTGACCATTTCTACTCTTACGAGCTAATTAGTATAAGAGTTATTAGGATATTAGGATTCTGGTCTAAGTCACAATCAACCAAAAGAGAGCTTAGATAACAAAGACTCTGTGAAGAAATGACTGATGCAAGAGGCCATGTGAGGATTGTTGAGCATTTTAGGAAGGCAAAAGGTCAAAAGTCTGTAAAAAAATACAAATGTTATATATATATATCTTGAGATTCTAAATGGAAAGAAGTTTAAGAGAGGTAGGATGCCCTAAATTTCCCCAAATTCTCACAAAAATAATTGAGTGATCTGTTGCATTTATTGTATTTAGTTTTAAAAATAGACAAAAGATGAAAGAAGAAATACATATCCATGAATAAACATAAAAGTGGCATGTGGCTATAACAATTATATCAAGAAGGCTAAGATCCAGAATGGGTTGAGGCCTGTGAATAATGCTAAGAACAAAAAAGGTGGTTTTTTTTTTTTTCATGTTAGTTTTGGAGCAAAGAGAGAAAAAAGGAAGGATAACCTTGTCATTTTGGATGAATAGTGTGATGACAACATGTGACAGAGCTCCCTTAATTTGTTTTTGAAAAAAGGTTGAGGTTTTAAATAAACAGAAATATGACAAAGAGAAAAGGAAGCTGATAAACTTGTATTTTGCTTCTTTTAAATCTGACAAGAAGAATGATCTTTAGTTTAGAAAGAAGAGAAAAAGAATTGATAAAAGAAACTTGAAGCCCAAGATTGGTAAAAGATTTTGAGTTAATTTAGCTATCTGAGCCTGTTGGCTTAGCTCGATAAGTTTAAGCCTGTTGAGCCCTTGTCAGCAGCAGCTTTGAGGAGCTGCTACAGTGAGAGAGGTGCTAGACGCCTGGAGACTGGCATGGCAAATCTAAGTTTTATTTTTTTAAGGGTAAGGAAAATGGTTTCTGTAATGTATGATTACTCTTCGACAAAACTTTGGAATGGTTAAATTAATCATTAAAAGAATTGTGTTTGAACCCTTATAAGAGGAAGCAATAATCACTTGGAGCCATTGTGGCTTCCCTCAGGGACAAGCTGTGGAAGACCAACCTCATTTTTTTTCATAGAGTTACTAGACTGAACATCAGGAAAGTGTTGGACTTAGAGTTCAACACAAAAGTTTCACAGTGAAGAACCTGGTATACAAGAAAACTCAATAAACATTAGTTGTTATTGTCCTTTGGGTTGCAGTCACTCATTTACGAAAGCCTTCCAATGATAAGTTTTATAGACAAGACTGTGGTCAGGTGAACTGCTAGATGGATTTGTAATTAGTTATTCAAAGAATACTCATGAACATCCCTAGTAGACTGCTATAAGGCTGTGCTCAGTTCAGCATATTTCCTGATAACTTGAATGAGAACATGGAAGATTTTCTGATTGGATATGCAGCTAACATCCAAAATGTGACTGGTATGATTTGGTTAGTGAGGTCTCAGATGAAATTTGATTGGGATAAATGTATATATGGTTGTGCCCTTGGGTCCACAAACTAAATGCATAGATACCAGATGATACGACTTAGAGAAAATATAAAAAAAAAAACATTAGGGTTTTAGGTTATAATTTAGTGAAAGGAAAATAAGTGCAATCATAGTTTGCATTGATTGACAAATATCATAGAACAGATTATTTCTTTTGGTTGATCTGACCATATCAAATACTGTGTTCAAATGTGGGTATCCAATCCCCTGAGACACACTGACAAATCGCAGACTGGGAGAGAACATTCAAGATGAGAAAGCACAATACTTCAGAATCATGTCATGTAAGATGGACTTGAAGGAACTGGGGATGTTTAGCTGGGAGCTGGGGGAACAGGCCCAGGAGAGTCATTGTATTCAACTATTTGACTGTCACATGGAAGAGAGCTAGCTTGTGAGTTTTGAATTGAGACTAGAGGATGACAATTTTTAGGCTCTCTAACAAACAAAAATTCTAACTGGAAGAGTTTCAAAGAGAAAGACTACTTTGGATGTATTCAAATCCTCTGTTCCTGATCATGTTTAAGCCAGGATAGATGACCATTTGGTAGAGAAACTGTAGAGAAAATTTAAACAGTAACTGGATGGTGATATGGAATGGTCTGTACTCTGAACTTTCCTTATTCATCATCACTTTCTTACCAAGAATTGCAATAGCTCTCTTCCTACTACTGAACTGAAGCCAGATCATCTACCTAATTATAAGAACATCCCTCTTCTTCATGTCCTTCTATTTATTCAACCATGTCTCTCTGCTTTCCTCAAGGAAAGCCTCCCTACTTTCTTTTTAAATCTTGTCTCCACAAAAAAAAAAAAAATAAATAAATAAATAAATAAATAAATAAATAAATAAATAAATAAATAAATAAAGAGAGAAACCCATGGAGAAAATGCTTTAGATGAAGTATTACTATAAATTTTGCAAATTTCCTTGGAAATCTAGGAAAACAATACTCTGAATACCTGTAATGATTAAAAGGCAATTATTTAAGAGACAGACATGCATTTACTTTTTCTGAAGAAATAGAAATAGAAAACAGTACAGGAAAACAAATTGAAAAACTTTACTGAAAATAGTCATATAAAGCATAAAAGGTACATGCCAAACTTTAAAAAATATTTTATTCTTCAGTTATAGTTAATATACAATATTATGTTAGTTTAGAGGTATTATATAGTGATTAGATATTTATATCTTATGAAATGATCACTCTGATAAATCTAGTACCCATCTGACATCATGCATAGTTATTATAATATTATTAACTCTATTTTTTTACTGTACTTTACATCCCCGTGAATGTAATCTCTTCCCCTTTCCATGCATCCCTCCTTCTCCCCTCCCATCTGGCAACCATAAAAATATTCTCTATGAGTTTGTTTCTGTCTTGTTTGTTTTTTAGATTCTACATGAAAGTGAAATCATATGATATTTGTTTTTCTCTGTCTATTTCATTTAGCATAATACCCTTCTAGGTCCATTCATGTTGTTGCAGATGGTAAGATTTCATTATTTTTTATGGCTGAGTAATATTCCATTGTATATATATATGCAACTTTTTCTTTATCAACTAATTTATTGAAGGACACTTAGATTGCTTCCATATCTTGGTTTTGTAAATAATGCTGCATTGAACATATGGATGCCTATGTTTTTTCAAAATAGTATTTTCGGGTTTGTTTGGATAAATACCCAGAAGCAGAATAGCTGAGTCCTTCTTTGTCTTTTGTTTTAGCTTTTGTTTTAAAGTCTATTTTGTCTGGTAAAAGTAGTGTTTCCCCAGCTGTTGTTTGTTTGTTTCTATTTTCATGAAATATCTTTTTCCATCCCTTTACTTTCAGTCTATGTGTGTCTCTCTGTCTGAAGTGAATCTCTTGTTTACTTATCCATTCAACCACCCCATGTCATTTGATTGGAGCATTTAATCCATTTACATTTAAAGTAATTGTTGATATGTAGTTACTGCCATTTTATTTTTCATATTTTTGGTTTTTTCTTTTTTTCTTCTTAAAGAAATCCCTTTAACATTTCTTGTAATATTGATTTGGTGGTGATGAGCTCCTTTAGTTTTTTCTTGTCTGGAAGCTCTGTATCTGTCCAATTCTAAATGATAGCTTTACTGGGTAGAGTAATCTTGGTTGTAAGGAAGTTTTCTGCCATTATTCCTTCAAATATATTGTTAGTTCCTTGGTCTTGCTCTTCCTCCTCTGGTATCCCTATGATGTGAATGTTGGTATGCTTTATGTTGTCGAGAGATCCCTTAAACTATCATTACTTTTTTGGACATTTTTTCTTTTCACTGTTCTGATTGGGTGTTTTCTGCTACCTTTTCATCCAAATCTCTGCTTCATCTAATTTACTATTGATTCCTCTAATGTATTCTTTATTTCAGTTTTGTCTTCTTCATTTTGACTGATTCTTTCTTATGTTTCCTATCTGTTTGTTGAAGTTCTCACTGAGATCATTGAACATCCTTATAATTAGAGTTTTGAATGCGTATCTGGTAGATTGCTTGTTTCCATTTTGTTTAGTTATTTTTCTGGATTTTTGTTCTCTCTTTTCATGTGGGACATGTTTCTTTGTCTCCTCATTTTGGCTGTTTCTATGTACTAGGTTGAGCTGCTATGTCTCTTGGCCTTGATGAATGGCCTTATGTAGTTGGTGTCCTGTGGGGCCCAGTGGTTCAGTTTTCCTGGTCACCTGAGCCGGGTGCTCTGGGTACGCCCCTTGTGTGGGTTGTGTATACTTTTCTGTTGTAGGTGAGCTTTGATTGTTGTTGGTATGTCATTGAGAGAGATTGACCCTCAGCTGATTGGTTGTGAGGACTGGCTGCAACTGCAGTGGAGGTGCTGTTGTGCAAGGGCTGACCCTAAGCATCAGGGTTTGCTTTAGTGGGGCTCTGGTGCCTGCCAAGTCTTTCCTTTGTGTCTTCCCTTTACAGAGGTAGTTGGATGGTACTCTCATGTTGTGTGAAACTGGCCCCTCAGTGTGTTGGTTCTGGGGCCTCTTGGGAGAGGCTCTTGTGTGTAGGCCAAGGTTAGCCGCTGCCTGTGCCTTTCTTGGGGTCACTTGGTATGAGCTACAAAGCGATCTGCAGATTGTCTATAGCTGAGATATCCCTCCCAACTTTTAGCTGCCACAGGTGGATGTGGGACCAGCCCATTCCATGTCTCCACCACTTTTACCAGTCTCTAGGTGGCCTCTTCTGTATGTCCTTCTTATAGGACTTCTGTTAAGCTAGACTTCAGGTGATGCTCAATGATGATTGTTTTTTAGTTTAGTTGTAATTTTGATGTGGTCATGGGAGGAGGTGAGCACAGTGTTTTACCCCACCATCTTGACTGGAACTGCCATGATAGACTTTAAGAGACTAAGGCTAAGTCCTATTAAAAATACCAACCAAGAAGAGTAAATCTATGGATTAAAGTCTTATATTTCTTTTAGTAGTTTTAAGGCAATAAAAATATTATAAATAAGTATAATACTAACATTTTTATTGTTATGAGAGTATATATGTAAAAATTTGGGAAGGGATCTAGAAAAAAATATCAACTCACCTTTAGGATTTATATTTTGTTATAAAATAAACATAGAAATTAGTAGTTTAAATATAAAATAGACCGTTAAATATGAGAGAGAAGATCTAATTCTCATTACAATTATCCTTAACAGCACACTTTCACATTTTTTAAAAGGTGAGATCATCAGAATTGTTGCAAATCAAAGGAAAAGAAGTTAAACGAGCAAGAAAGAGTAAATTAGGAGCTCCACAGCAAAGAAAGCCTACAAAACCCCTGCAGGATCAAAAACTACATAAAAAAAAGTAACTTAGGTTTACAAATTTACTGTCTGAAGAGAAGGTATTTGGTAGCATTGATACCTGAAAATGCATTTCTAAAGGAAAATTAAATGTTTTGGAAATTCATAAATGAGATCTAAGTTAAACCTTCTCGCAGAAGAGTTGATGGCAGATACTAGTTAGGATATGTATAATGTGCTCTACCTTCTTTCTGTCTATTTTTGACCAAGGTACTTGATTTAATGACATAACAATAGCTATAATAAAATAGCTCTTTGTGAAACTAAAGATAATTAAATGTCAAATGTTAGATTTTATTTTTTTGGTCACTGTGATGTCTAATTTAGATTAATTGCTTATTATATTGGTTAATTTTTTACTATAAAATAAAAGGCAACCCAACACAAAATGTGCTAATAGAACAGATTATTTAGGTGGCCTTTTTATTCTCTATTATCATTTCATGTTTCATCCCCTCCCCACCACCACATTTTTAATGAAATTTTTATTATGCAGCGATGTAACCGTAATTTTGAATAATAGTGTGTAAATGAAGTTTAGATGTATAGATTTATCTTTTTGTCATTCATCTTGTTGAAACAGATTTTGTCCTTATTTCACCACTGGGTTTTTTTATGGGTTGGTTAATTCTAGATTCTTCTTCATTTAACTCTTTATGGGGAACTTAAAGAAGCTTTAATTATTAGCTTTTGTTCTTGCTTAGGGCACTGAAAGGTGCGCTGGACATGGAAGACAACCTTTTTATGACCAGCCTAAACTTTGTAAATGGATATTACTCACAGCTTAGTAGCTGAGAGTAGACTCATGGGAAAAGAATTTCAAAGTTTATGAAAGAGTCAAATTGGCATTTAAGTGACCCTGTACATGCCATTGCTTATCTACATTGCTTTAAGCTCATTTAGTTAGCAAGATTATGTATTAAAACAAATAGTGACAGCAGACAACAAGTATTTTACCTTCAATAAATAGTTACTGTCAGATTATCAATGAAGCAGAAACTTCTTGATTTTTTTCCCCCTAAAAAACCTTGCATTTAGTGCATTAAGTAAAGTAGCATGGCCACACACAGAGTCAGAGTCTTTTCTTTTTTATGTCTTAGTGTTTCAAAGAATGACAAATAGTCCTGTTTAAGGAGAGTATGCTGTAAAAACACACAGCCTTTCTTGAGCATGCCAAAAATATTTGTAGACTTTTCTGATATATATGTAGTACTGTGTTAATTCATTAAAACTGAACTTAGAAATTTCCATTAGAGAGAAATAAGAATAAGATGCAGGGGAATAAAAATCTGATATTTTAAAAAATATATATGTTAAAAGAGAATTTTGAGAAAATGTTTCTGAATATCTTTTATTCCCTGCTCCTATTTCCTTAATTAATTTTTAACCAAATTTTTCTCACTTGTGAGTGGCCCCCAAATTAATTTTTTTTTCTTGGGAAATGAGCCATCTTTTGAAAACATAGTGTTATTTAGCTCGATAACCAAGGGAGATTCACTTCCAGATCTATGTTATTAGAGTATGTTGGGAACATAAGAATTCAGATTGGTCGTGATGCTTTTTTTAAAGAAAAAGTAATCTTAGGTACATTCCACTAGCCAGGACCTGTCCCAAACAGAATGATGATATAGATGAGCTTGACATCAGAGCTTACATTTTTCTCCCCTCTTTTTTTTTCAGTACTTTCTTAGGATTCCTTTTTTCTGGACACCCATTTTTACTCCTCCAGTTTGGTCTTTTGTCTCAAGCATTTCCAAACTATTAGGTTTACCTCTCTTATCTTTCTCTACTTGAACATGTACAAATTTCATGTCATGTTCTTTTTGCGCTATTTTAAAAATGACAGAAACCACTGTGTTAATGATTCAATAATGTACATATTGTGCCTAGAAACGGGTTAGGTGCTGTACAGTGAAAATTAATAACAATAGCAATAAAAATAGAACAAGCATTTCTTGAGATTTTCATAGACCTGGAACTATTATTGTTACCAATTCCTTAGAAAGGTAAAAGTTAGGGACTTTTATTCTCATTTTACAGAAGATCTTCAGACACATCAGTGATACAGTTTGTGAATGTTAGAACTAATAACCTGGTCCAGGCCCAGCCAACTCCAAAGTCTATATTTCTTTGTGCTATGTTACTATGCAGGCACATAGACCAATTGGTGGACAGACCTGTATTACCCCATTAGATAAAGAGTCAGAATTGGTGGCACAAGAAAAGGCCAATGTATGGAAAGAGATATTTGTAAAAAAGAAAAAAAATTAAATTTCACAGAGAAGCTAGTCTTGCTGATATTTTCTGAAGGATATTTAGACACGGACAAAAGGAAAGGCAGAATTCTATCCATAACTGAAGGAAGTGACAGGTCTTGCTGGCCCTGTGAATTTTCCTGGAGACTGATAATAACAACTAACATCTGCTATGCGAGAGACACTATTTTAAATGCACTCACTCCTCTCTTTCTTAAAGGAATTTTATCCAGAACGTGCTAACGTCATTCTCAATTTATCGAGGTATAAAGAAAGTAATTGACTTGCTTATGACCATGTGATAATTTGAAAAAGAACTTGAACAGAGGCATCTGACTTCACCACTCTCAAAACTCTTAACCACTATGTTAGAAGTAGGACCAGATGCTAGGAGCCTGGAAACTTAGAAAGAGGAAGTTAGATGAATGCAGCAATACCAAAGAACCATTGTGCTGGGTAAAGGAGTACTTAAAGATCAATGAGATAGAATTTTGCAGAGATGTTGGATGAAGTGAAAAGACAGAGGGTGCAGTGCTCGATCCAACGGGCATTAAATCCTTGTTAATGCAGATTGAGGTGATGAGGCCCTTGACTGTTGGAAATGACGGAGAGAAGAAGCACATCTAAGCAACCCTGTGCAGGGGAGAAGCTCAGGTTTTCATTGGATATGTAGGTGAGGGAAAGAAGAGCCAAAGATGGCTCTAGTGTTTTGTATCTTGAAGAGGAAGGATCTAGGTGAGCTAGTGATACTGGAGATGAGATTTGGGAGCTCTCAGCACAGAGGAAATAGCTGAAACAGCGAAGCTGATTTTTCTGGAGTAGAAAGAGAAGTTCAACTTTGGAAGTTGTACCCAGTTTAGAAGATGGAGAAAGAAAATCGGTGACTAAACAAATTTTGATGAATTTAAGAGTTAGTGTAGAGTTGGGATAGTGCAGGCTTTAAAAAGTTTATGGAGGAGAAGCAATTTCAAGGAGAATCATCAATATTATTAGCTGTGGCTTGGAGGTCATAGATAATACAATCTAAAGTTTATTTGAATTGATTTGCTGAAAAGATCATCATGTGGTTAAATTAAGAGTATAACTTTAGTTGGGAAGTGTGGATGGAGTAGTACTGGAAAAGACACTTCCTCAGGGTCATTAAGAGGCATTCATAGGCAAAAAATTTGACTTTTCATCAGCAGCATTGTGTTTAGATCCTAGTAGCCACTCACTAATTTTGTGACTTATCCTAAATAAGCCTGCTTCAATCTAAGGATAATGAAACCTCCAACATAGTTTTGTTTCCGGAGTTAGAGAGAATGTGTTTAAATCACTTAGCCATAGTGTGGGTCATAGCAGGTACTCATGAAGTATTTGTTGATTGGATGGCAAGTGACACTGGGGATTAAGAAAAGATATTTCCATGCTCTCTTCTTTGTTTGGAAAGGCAGAAGAGGCAAGTTCTAGCACAGTGGGAAGGAGGATACTTCATTAACTTAGAGAGACCCAGTGTTTCACTGAGTTCACTGCTAGTTTGTGGATAATGTACTTCATTTTACCACTTCTTCAAGGACATTAGCATTTGAGCAGGGTAGCGAAGGAGTGATGCATGATGGCTAGATGTGTTGTAATTGAGTTCCAGAATTCAAAAGTGAAAAGGTTTTTGGGGGGTGGGGCAATGATAATGAGCTTGCTTTTAGATTTGTTGACTCTGAGGTATGTGTAAGATTATACATACACACATATATGTATATACATACATATGTATATGTATATATATGTTGAAATCTTCAGCAGGCAGCCGGATATATGACTTTGAAGGTATGGTCAATGTCTGCCATTGTGATATTAAATTTGATATAAATCATTATTATAGTTTTAAATCTCATCTCTTACATTTAGACATCTTTTTTAGAGTCTGAACTAAACTGTCAATGTATTTTATATCAAAAGACCACACAATGGTAAAAGAATCCCACTTTTTTTCTTTGTTGCAGAATCCCACAAGATGGTGCCACTTGTAACCTTCATGATCTGTGTACCACTGTCCCAGCCCAGAAGCTACCCATTGACTTGTGCCTGGCTTCTCGAGTGTATCATACAGCTGACAAGAAAGGCCACAATACCTTACTGGGAATATTTGGAGATGCTTTCTTAGATGGTTACTTTATAGATGAAGATCAAAGAAAAAGGTAAGAGTTCCATTGGTAATTTTGTTTTAAACAAGATTTAAACTAGCAAGGAAATTCTGCCTTTGAGGTTTAGACTTTGAAGACTTGATTTAATTCTGTTCTTAGACACTGGAGAGAGCAGCTTTTGTCCTTTTCCAGTTCTTCCCAGTATGTACACAGTCTAGGGCAATGTCTTAATTTCCTGACAATATTAAGATGAATATGCCTATCATAAGATAACTTTAGTGGTTTGTGATTCTCAAAGAGTGTCGCATATATTGTCTCATTTGTTTTTCATTACAACTCTGGAGCACAGATGTGGAAATTGAGGCTCATAAAAATTAAGCAACTTTGCTAAGCTGATACAACTAAGAAAATCAGAGTTTTGGGACTTGAAGCCAGCCTTTTAGATTTCACCCTCTTTGGGCATACTTGGTTCCAGGGATCAGGTACAAAAGTCATTGTCTCTAGAGTTTCTTCCATTTTTCCTTGTGTCTCACTTTCCTTTGAATCTGAGTATTCTTTTGTGAAGAGTATATAATTCATAGCATCCTCAAAAGAGAAGAGAAAAGGGGAGGGAGCCAACATTCATTCAGCAGTAATTATACTTCTACCAGTATGCTGTGTGCTTTGCATCGTCCCTATTTAAATCATCAATTGGAAGAGAGAAATCGTAATTTCTTTTATTCATGAAGAAAATTTGGCTCCATAATATCAGGATACTTGCCTAAGTTTTTATCTTTGGTTAGTGATTAGAATCCAGATGTGTCTAACATAGTTTTTCTCAAAATTTTTTCATTACCACCCCTTAAGAAGCCTTTCTAGACTTTTTTTTTCCTAATCACCTTCCCCATTAATTCTCAATACCCCAGATATGCTGTACATCAGTTTATAGTACTATCTGTCTGTCTATTATCTATCTATCTATCTATCTATCTATCTATCTATCTATCTATCATCTGTCATCATCATCTATCTACCTAATCTACCTATCTATGCTCTCTATATAAAAAGATGCCTTCCCCCCACAAGCATCAATTTTCATCCTCTTGGGGGCCATTTTACCTGCCCATTGAGAAATGCCTTTTAAAATATCTGGTAGGAATCCTAAAAAAATCATCTCCTACATGTTGTAAGAATATTAAAAATATTAAATATTAAATTAAATTTAAATACAAATATTTCAGTATTATATATATACTATTTTAGATCTGTAGACTAATGTTTTTGAAGATCACTTTTAATTACATTTCATAAGTCCTTAATTGGTCATAGCATACATTTCTACTTCACTTTAGTTTATTTCAGCATATTATATCATATATACACAAGTCTGCTATTTTTAAATGTTTTTTTTAACAGTAAAGTGTTGCTAATAACACAAAGTTATTAGTAACTTATCCACTCTTTTAATGGTATATTCTGAGCCCATTTCCTCAAACCTGACTTTTAGTAAAACTTGTAACACTTTACTGCCTTCTTTCATGTTTTAAAATCGTCTGGTTTCTCTGTGTTTAGTAATTACAATGAAAAAGTCATTCTCATGTTTATTTTCTAATTAGACTAAAAGATTTTGTTTCTTATTTAAAATTTTATGCATGTAAGTCTTTTAGTTTTTAATTGAGCAAGTCAGTTTACTCAATTAAAAAAAATCGTATGTGAAGAATTTTGAAATTTCAAAACTAGTCCAGTATCTCTGGCAGAAAATAGCAGTTTCATATGATATTCTTTGGATTGTCTATTAAAAGCCTAAAGCTGAGCATGGAAAAAAAGACATAAACATCATCTATTATTCATAAAACTACTATTTTGAGTCATATCTATAAGCAATCGTCAGGCAAAGCATCATTTTGAGGAGTTACAGCTTCTATTAGTCATGCAAAGTGTTAAAAATATTGGTTTCTTTCTAATTCTATTTTTTTTTAATTCAAGTAGATCTCACTTTCTTTTTTCCAAGAGAGTCAATAAATGTTCTATTTGATGATGCTAATTCTTGGCAATTTGTTCCTAAGTACCAAATAAGAAGTTAATTTAAGTACTGAATACTTAATTCTCTGGCATCCATATCTTGAGGATTACCTTGCTAAACATAGCTTAACCTTTTCAAAATATATCTGTGTGATGAGCCTACAATTTTGGAGAAACAGATAATTTTTTTCTGCACTAATAAGTGTTCTCAAGAAGGGTAATTGTAAACAGGAAATGAATATCATTTTACTTTCTCACTTTTTATTTTTCTGTGCAATGAACACTTAACAAAAAGCATCATATATTTTGTGTTATATAGTTTTAATGCTTTCCTAGTTCTGCATATAGTAATTATTGTTTGTGGCAAACACCGCATAGTATTTAATGAAATACTATGAGTACATGCTTAAGCTTATTTAAAATAGCAATGTATTGTTCAAATTTAAGTTTATTTTGCTAAACAACAATTTTTATGAGAACTATAAAAATATTCTATATTATTTATATATTTGCTTTACAAATTTCTGTATTGTAAAGAGAAGTGTATAGACACTCTGTTTGTTTCTAGGCATGGAATTTTAGATTTTGGGTTTTAAAATATGGAAATCATTAAAAGTGTTTAAACACCTAGATTAATGTTAGCAGTTTGGTGAACAGCCTTCTGAACATCTCTTGTGTATGCATGTGTTTAAACCATGTATGGTATTCTATAGATGGATCTCTTTCACTTAAAGTTGTGTGTGAACATTTGAGTGATTTCATTTCATATTGTTCACTAACTTAACCAAGTTGCAATGTAAGAAAATTCCTAGGTGTGGAATTATTTATTAAATGTAAACAATTTTTTTTTGATGCATATTGCTGGATTCTTTCCAGAAAAGAAGTCCAACTTATACTTACCAACTTATACTCCTACCAATAATTTATGACATCATTCATTTCTTTTCACCCTTGTCAACTACTAATTGTCAATCTTCCTGATTTTTTTCTAATCTGATGAAGAAAAACATCTTTTTATTTGTTTATTTTTGTTCATTTCTAGTAAAGTTGAGCACATTTTAAAATGTTTCTGGGTCATTTTTCTTCTTTTGAGAGTTACCAATTCATGTTCTGTTGAGTTTTCGTTCGTCTTTATCATATTGATTTATAAGTGATACTTTGTCATACTTTATAGACGTTTTTTATTTTGTTGTTTGCTTTTCCGTTTGCTTATGATGACATACTATAAAAGTTTTGATTTTTATGTAGCAAAAATTAGTGATCATTTTCCTATGTCTTTCAGTTTTGGCGTTATTCTTATAAAGAGCTTTTCTACACTTTAAATGTATTCTCTCATATTTTCTTCTAATAATTTTAGGGCTTTCTTTTAAAAAATTAAAGCCTTGATCCATTGGTAATTAATTTGATAAGAGGAATAAGCATTATTGTTTTTTCAAGTGACTAGCCAATTGTAAATTATCATTTATTCAATAAATTCATTTTTCCTCACTAGTTTGAAATGCCAACTTTGCATACTTTAAATTCCAACATGTTCCTGAGTCTATTTAAGGACTTATGTTCTATTTCACTGACTTGTTTAGGTAAAATTGCTGTGTATTTTTTCAATTCACCGTTAATGGAGTTGACAAAAATGCTATCCTATAAAAATCGGTTGACCTTCTCAAGTCAGATACCCTTATGGTCAGCTTCCTGATGGTATGCAGTGCTTAGGCTATAGATCAGCAGACCTAGGCCTCAACTTGGCTTTAAATTACAAGGGAAATTCCTAGTCGTGTTTAAAAAGAGTGTGAAGAGATGTTAGTTCTATACATTAAAACAATAGCAACTATAATAATAATTGGAAAATTGAGGATTAAATGTCAGAATTCAATGTGTAAATTCATTTATTATTTTGCTAAAAATAACAGTATTTTAGCAAATATTCAAAAATATGCAAATAAGAAAAACAATTCTCAAAATTTTACCATCTAGGGATATATACTATTCTTAAATATGATTTCAGGCTTTTCTGTATGCAAATAAATCATGTAGAACAAAACTGGGATAATGCTATGTACATACATGTTTTGTTACCAGATTTTAAAACTTATTATGTTGTAATTTTTTTTCCATCTCAAGAAATACGGATGCGAAGTTACTTAAATTGATCAGTAAATTTTGTGTGTGTGTGTGTGTGTGTGTGTGTGTGTGTGTGTGTGTGTGCGCGCGCGCGCATACCTATTATCTGGCAGGCATAGAGTTAGGCACTAGGAAGCATCTGCAAACAAGAGAAACATAATCCCTGCCCTCAGAGAACTTGGAGACTAGCAGAGGAGAGAGGTAGTGAATTAATTATTGTGCAGATCTGCAGAGCGTTATGGAAACCATAGGAAGAAGAGTTTCTTATTATCTTGGGACGTTTGAGGAAATGATAACTTAAATTGAAACTTGAAGAATGAATAAAAGATAGGAGGAAGGGAAAGGATATTTTTCAGGTTCTTACTACTCAAAAGTATAGTCCATAGATTAGCAGCACCTTCACCTGGGAACTTGTTGGAAATGCAGACAATTCTTACACACATTGAAGTTTGAGAATCCTTGCTGTGGACAATTGGAACTCATCTAAGAACTGGAAAAAAGTCCAATATTAGAGAACAGGAGGAGCAGTGATGAAGTTGAGGCTGAAGAGGAGGCAAGAGTCTGATTACGTAGGAATTTATAGATGCCCTATATGTGTACTTTAGGGCATGTGTGTGACGGCTTTGGGGAGGGATTCTTATTCTCAGTGTGGTGGTAAACCACTGACTGGGATTTTTTTTTTTTTTGAGGAAGAATGACATAATTGAATTTGCTTTAAGATACCACAGTTCTCATTTTGACTTTCCAAAGACATTTGGCACAGTTGCATTTACTCGTCCTTAATGACACTTTTATTCCTTGACCTTTGGGACCACAGTCTCTCTTGGTTCTCTTCCTGTCCCCCTGGCTCTGCCCTCTCAAGGTTCCTTTGCTGGTGTCTCCTCATCTCATGACTTCAAAACACTGGCGTGCCCAGGGCTTATCTGGGACCTCTTTCCTCCCCTACCTGAACTCTCAAGGTGATCCTTTATCTAGGACTGGGGCTTTAAATGCCATCTATCTATATGGTGATGACTATCATTTACTAAGGTAAATGCATAAGGATGTTCATTGTCCTTATAATAACTAGAAACTGGAAACAACTTAAATATTCATCAATGGAAAACTTTTTATGGTGCATCCAGTGATGGGATGCATTGCAATCACGATAAAGAACAAGGTAAAGCTTTGTGTGCTGAAAGGAGGTAAACTAAACATATAAACTTATGCATGATTATATTAAACAATTTTGCATGAAAATAAATTCAAGAAAATTTTAATTGTGGTTCTGTTTTCATTGTACGTTGCACACTAAATTCATAAAAAGTAAAACTGTGCTTTGTCTTACTTTTTGTTTTTTTTATATGGTATATGTTTGCCCTTCCTTTTATGTTTAACCTTTCTTAGTCTAGTCGCTTGTAGATTGCATAGACTTGAATATTTTTTAAGCCAACCAGAAATTTTTCTTATAATAGGTTGGATCACTCCATATTTATTCATTGTAATATGAGATGTATGTGGTATTATTCTTGCCATCTTTTTTGTATTCTCTCTCTTTTTTGCTTCTTTGCTATTTCTTGTAATCTATCATATTTGTCAACATTTGTTTATCTGTTTTTGGTTGTTTGCATCATTATCCGATATCCAATGTTTTAAGATAGAAATTTGAAGCCAGCTTGTTTTTATTTGTATGTAACTTGTTTCTCTTCCACTCCTCCTTGATGCTTATAGGATTTAAAACTTGCCTTAAATTAAATAATTTCGCTAGCTTATATTTGGAAGTGGATTACTTTTTAATTAATATTACTTGGTATATGGAAAGCCCTTTTGATATGCAGATGCAGCTTTTTCGGTTTAGGACATTTGTTTTGTTTCGTTTTATTTTGAGTGGTGTTTCCATTCTATTTATTTGGTGCATTTTTTCAGTAATGGCAACAAGCCACATATGAGATCTTCTTTATCTATTCTCTACATTTCTCATCTCTTTGCTTATGTTCATCTTTCCAACTTTCATTCCACATCAGCGATTTCATTTTCTGAGTTATAAAATTTTAAACATTCCTTCTAACTACCATTTTAATACTTCTATTACATTTTCTTATTTTTTCTTAATTCTATCAACCTCTTAAGAAAATCTAAATCTTTTGTCTTATCTGAACTTTTGTTATTTGTTTCATGAAAGCATTTAAAAATTTTCCTTGATGAAACAAAGCAATATTTCTAAAATATGTCTTAATTTCTACAATAATTTCTACAATAAATCTTTTTTGAAAAGATGTTTTTCACATGCTTTTTGAATGATATATTTCTTTTTTATGCTTTGCAGACTCTCTTCATAGAACTCATATTTGATTTTTCTGTGTACTCATCTTTGAGCGAAGTTGGGTCATTTCTGGCTGTCCAAAGTTAATATCAGATAGGTTTACCTGGCATTTCCTGACTGCTCATCTTGAAGATATTAGAATACTACTTTTAGATTTTCAGTAGAAGAACCAGAAGATGCACATTTATATTACTAATTTAGTCATTCAGAATCCTGAACGGTGTTGGGAGTGGGATGAGATAGGATTTGAAAATTTTGCCTCTACAATTTTTCTCTGTGATTCTTAAAACTAGGGTAGTAGAGGCTGACCTTTTACTATTGGTTTTTCTATAGAGTAAAGATTATTCTAGGCTTTTTTCTGTGTATGCAATATATATACATACGTCTCATAAAAATAACATTAAAGATGTTGTTTGGATAGTATGTCCTTGTGAGGGTTTTTATTTCAAAACTGAAAGACAGGCCCTTGAGTAATTACTTTGACTTCTTTCTCTACTACTTATAGTTTACAGATCAAATATATAAAGTGTGCTTCCATTTGAAAGATTTTATCTGAACCGTCCAAATAGGGTAGTGATATTTGAATAGGAAAACAGCAAATTATCTTGTAGAGAATACATTGAGGTACATTTATTATATAATACAGTATTAACAACAACTCTATGAAGTAGGTAAATTCATTTCATTTCCTGAGTGAAGAAATTGTAGTTCAGAGAGTAAGTGTCTAGTCCGCGTGTACAGAGCTGATAAAATCGAGGACCCTGGTCTCGCTGATTCCAAATGTGGTTTCCATGTTTTATGAACTTGTGAAGACGCTCTTTTCTTTTTTTTATGCTTTATTCTGAATACTCAT
Organism: Eonycteris spelaea; assembly: GCA_003508835.1. Classification (NCBI taxonomy): domain Eukaryota; kingdom Metazoa; phylum Chordata; class Mammalia; order Chiroptera; family Pteropodidae; genus Eonycteris; species Eonycteris spelaea. The sequence goes on from PUFA01000122.1 coordinate 4,022,344, forward strand.
TCTCATCTTGTTTCGAGAACCAATCCTGGTATAAGCTAGGAAGAATCCGAGGAGCTCTAGTTGAATAATCTGAGATAAGTGTATTTTACCTACCCTCAGTATTTCATATTTGATCCATTGTGACCAATTTTGGGAGCAGAATTTCTGCTTCTAAAAGGGTGGGTGTTCTACCTTGTATTGTTTGTTCTCTCAGGAACTGAAATCCTGTTTTTGAGTCCGAGGCGAGGGCTGGAGCCCTGATAACTTTGGGAGACTTCTCTGATGTTGATTACTTAATTACTGAAAGTTTTCATAAAATACTGCCTGGTTTTGTATTCCCCATCACTGGTTGCCTCCCCACTGGAATGTGACATTGTCCCATGCTAGATCTCTCTGATGCCACTCGTAGTGCATCTGTGGTTTGTCGTACTGCACTTGGAATACTGTGCTCTTTCTTCTGGTCTACATTTTCTTCCAATGTGATTATCTAGAACTGACTTTCCTCCACCATCTTCCATTCCCTTCACTGTCTGCCATTCCTCAATGGTCAGGTTTAATCCTTCCCTGACCTCATACCCTACCCTTTACTTGCTATTGTTCTTTGCTACATAATCCAGGCAGTGACCCAAGATATTATGCCAAAAAACATGAGAGTTAATCCTTGTTTGAGGTCTAGCTAGTGATATATGTCACAGAAGCACATATATCAGAGCCTTAGATATCTTAGCCTTCCCCTAGTCTAAACTTTCATACTAATGGATGAGAAAACTGAGGCAAAATTTTATATTCCAAAGCACAGTTTTTGGCAGTTAGAACTATAATCAATAATAACCTCAATTAGACTTCTGTTTTATTAATTTTTAAAAAATAACCCCCTACCTAAGGTTTAACAATACAGATTGGGATGACAAAAAGTCATTTCAGTATGTATTATTGATGTTTGATAAGATCTTAGATTAGTGTATTTTTGTTTTTATATGGAAATGCCAAAAAAGAAATGATTTGGACATTAATCTGATTTCCTAACTGTCAATATGTGAAAGCTGGAATTTTTGTTTAAAGCAAAGCAATGTCATTCCACCAGATGTCACTGTTTGCATGTAGCAATGTACTTTCAATGATTAAAAATAAATCCCCCTCCCTAATCATATTTTGTTAAAAAATTATATAGTTACACTCTTATTCTTCTTTAGATTTATTATTTTACTAAGACTATACTTCCTGAATTTTTAAAAAGTATTCAAAGTCTTCATCACCACTACCACAGATTTTAAAGACTATATTAAAGAAAATTATTTGTAGATTAGCTTCTTCAAGAAGGTGAACTCCTAAAAAGTCTTTTCTAGATCTAGCAGTTTGCTTTTCAAGTAACATTTTTGGTAAGCTACTGTTTTTTAAATTTTAGACCGTGACTCATAAATAGGATGTGAAATCAATTTAGTGGCTTGCTACAAGCACTTAAAAAATGACGTCTAGACTAAAATACTCTATTATATGTAAGTATTACTAGGCGAAACTTTTGTAGATGAACACTCTTAAAATATCTCTGTATACAACTTTGAGTTACATAAATACCTTTCCCAAGTTTTGTACCCCAAGGAATAAGATAATTCACTAAGGAATGGATATTGAAGGTGTGAAGGAGGAATGTCTCTATCAGTCACACCAAGGAAGAGAGAGGGTTGCTGGAGGGAGAATCCTTCTCCATGCTCACGGGATGGAGTTCATAGTTACTTTTATGTAACTCATAGGATATGTGTGCAGACATTTTTAAAGAGTGCTCACAGCTTAGAAGAAATATTTTCAAAATTTTTTTGACAGCAACTGACAATTTTTTTATACATCTGGCCTCATGGGAGAGTGAGAAGGAGGTTTAACTTACTCTAGAGGGGTGGGTGTGTTTCTTTCATTCAGTCCCCTCAAAGATAATAACAATAATGATTCTGCTATTTACCAAACATGTACTACATGCAAACTTGCACATTTATTATTTCTGAGCATTAGACCCTGAAAGACTCAATCACTGTTACATATATAGATGAGGAAACTAAGACTTAGGAAGGAAAAGTGGCCTACCCCACATAGCACACCAAATGGCCAAACTGGGACTAAAATCCTGGTTTTCAACCTCATTCCAAAAGCTACTTCTTCCTAATGTATCAGTAAGTTTTTTAGGCTTCCCCTGAGGATAAGGACCACCTGGAGTGTTTGACAAGTATATCAAGTCACATGCTGTAACTCAAACTCACTGAGGAGGAATTGGGAAGCTAGAGATTTGACAAGGTCTCAGGATAGTCCTATGATCAGACTGTTTTAGGAGAGACTGCGATATGTCAATGGTTCTCCAACTTCAGCATCAGAATCACCCATAGTGCTGGTTAAAACACAGATGACTGGGCCCCACGCCCAGAGATTATGATTTATTATGTGTGAGGGGGCTCAAGATTTTGCATTTCTAGCAAGTTCCTATATGATCCTAATGATGCTAGTTTAGGGAACACACTTTGAGAACCACTGCAGTACATCATCCTGATCCATGACTCTCAGTTTCCCATGACAGGGTCTAGAACTTGCTTTCACTTTGAGACTTTTCTCGCTCAGCCAAAATTCAACAATACTTATTCAGTACCTATTACATTTGCAACCATGGGAGACAGAAAATGAATAAGAATCAATATTCTCCTCCTCACCCCACCCAACCAAGCTATGATCTACAGTGAAAAAGATACGCAGAATAAAGTATAGTATATTCTATAATAAAAGAGAAAATCAAATGTGGCGGGGAAACTAGGGAAGCAAAATTGAATTTTGGTTTCACAGAGGGGCATCGTAAAGGCGTCATGGAGGAGTTGACATATGAAAGCATTGTTTCATAGCCATCCTGTATTGTAATTTGGTTTGCTTGTCTCCTCTATTGCCCCTGTAGTAATCTCGGCACCTAGGGCCTCTTTTGCAGAATGAACATATAGGGCCAGGTGTTAGGGGAGGGAATTAGGATGGGCAACGCAGATGGTGCCCAGATGGTGGAGGACCCGGAACGCCAGGTGCAGGGGTTTAATACTGTGTGTGCAGTCATTAAAGTATTTGGAAAGGGAGTGGCTGATAGCAACTCTGGTAGGGGTGTATAGCATGGATTAGAAGAGGGAGAGATTGGAGGTAAGGGACAGCAAAGATGATGTCATTAGACTCAGATGAGAGAAAATGCAACAGACAGGAGAGACACTGGAGGGAGACGAATCAAGACCAGTGATCATTGATGGGAGAGAAGGAGAGCCGGAGTTGAAGAGATTTTCAGTCTGAACCACTGAAGTGGTGGTGCTTTCCCAAGGGGAGAACTCTAGAAAGGACTGGTAATTCTCTCTGGAAATAAAGAAGGAAGCAGGAAGAATCTGGAGAAAAACTTCAAATTAAATGATTCATTTGTGTCATACAGGAATAGTTGCTAATCTTGGGCAGCCTTTCCCTAATGTTTCCCATTCATGTCTACCAGAGCTATGTACTCTAAAATGTCCAATAACTTCTTTTACTTTCTTTCCAACCAGAATTTCTACTTCTTTGGTGAACATTTGGAATGTGAAAAGAATAAGATGTGAATAACTCTTACCACTGTGTTTTTGGTTTAGGAGCAGATGAAAATACACAGTGCCTCACAGAAGCTTCTGAAGTCACCCCTTTCCTCCCTGATTTTAGAAATACTTTACTTATCTTGATATATGTACTATCCTGGTTTATTCTTCTAGCCCCTAAACTACTTCCTTCCTTCCTTTCTTCCTTTCTTCCTTCCTTCCTTCCTTCCTTCCTTCCTTCCTTCCTTCCTTCCTTCCTTCCTCTCTCTCTCTTTCTTTTCTTTCTTTTTATTTTTTTCTAGATATATCAGTCAAGATTTAGTAGCAAATGAAACAAAACAAAAACAAAAACAGATTTTTAGCTATTTTAAGCAAAAAGGGATTTAGTAATGGGAAGTCAATGCTTATAAAATCGATGGAAAGATTGGAAAAATGGATGGACTCCAGGGCTTTCAGAGACGACTCACACAACATGCTCAGCTGGCTGCTGGAAGGTGGGAAGTCTGGAAGCCAACACTGACAATGCACAACTTCAGCAGTGATTTAGGGATCGAGGGAACTCTGTCACAGCTTTTGACTCTGTAGCCACACTATGTCTGCCTATTGATATGCTCACTGGCAAAAAACAAAAACAAAAACAAAACCAAAAAACCCACAAAAGAAGAAACTGGAATAGTACTACAGACTCAGTGTTGCCATGACTGTTTGTCAACAAAAACATCAGAAACTTCTGCCTTCCAAATTTTATATGAGCGCATCTGATTAGTGGATCTTAAATTACAGTTAGGGCACTGGTGGCAGGAGGGTTTACCTCCTTGTCTTCCACAGTTCAGAAAAGCACATGAATAGGATGGATTGGGTGTTGAGTGGCAGTTTACTATATTCACCGTGCTAGGAGTTCAAATTTATCTTCTCTTTGAACGCAAATATTTGACTAGGTGAGACAGGAAGTTTTTTTTCCAGGGTTCTACTTTGGCAACGGCCTATCTTTTCCAGCCTAGTTTTTGGTGGGCCTGTTTTTTTTTTTTTTTTTTTTTTTTTTTTAAACAACTGGTATGATGACATTTGAGGGTTTCAGTACATCATTAAGTAACTAAAGTCAGTTAGGTTTGTAAATCCTTAGTCTTCACGTTTGATGGCTCATGAAGTGATGGTTCATATAATGGTATATCAAAAAAATTAGAGGGAACATTGACTAAATACTTCCATGTGAAATTGATATAGCTATAGTCTGTATAAACCCACTTTGTACTTATTTTATATTTCTTTTACAGTAAATGCTGCAACACAAAAATTAATGTATTTTCAAGCAGTCTGTTATCAGTCATTAATGACTTACTTTTCCTTCAAATTTTGATTTAGCTCACCTCTTTGGCTTAATTAAGGTTTTTGTTGGTACATTTTGTACCTCATAATTATCCTAACGTACATGCAGTTTGTTGCATAGAAGGGAAGAGCTGATGCCATAACAATTTTCTCTTCATCCTGGCAAGATATAAATCAAAAAGACTTTCATGTGAGGAGGGAGTTCTGCTTAGGCCGACACTTTGCTTCAGTCTAAGAAATGAAAGCATTTTTTAGGAGCTCAGAGGTGGGGAGCAGGTTAACGATCAGAAGGTAGAGAACTTTTTGCCTCTTTTGCAATTAGGTTTTCATAGGGTGAATTTATTATTCCAATGTAATAAAACTGAAGTGTATTTAGAACCAAACCAGAATTATGTTTTAATTATCTCCCATTTTGGATGATATGACTTCTGCACAATCTCTGAAATGAGAGCAAACATCGCTTGCTTTAACAATGACTTAAAAAACAAATTTATTGTTTTTATCACACTTAGAATACTGCGAGGAATTCCTGCTGTAGATGACAAGCAAGCATATGTTCCAACACCAGAGATACCACCTGAACTGGCACAAGGAACTAGACAGCGTGCTCAGGAACCAAATTTACAACTCTTGGGAGAAGAAGTAAGAACTTCCGTTAATATTAGTTTTCTCTGCTTCATAGGTTCTCAAACTTTTAAATTTCTGGGCATTTTTTTTTATACTCCTAAATTTATTGAGGACCTCAATAATTATTTATGTGGGTCATATCTATTGACATTTATAATGAAAATTAAAACTGAGAAAATACTAAATGTTTATTTATTTATTAAAAAGAAATATGGTTGTATATATTAATATAAATAATGTATTTTTATGAAAAATAATTGTATTTTTAAACAAAATGTTTGATGAGAAAACTAGGATTTTACTTGTTTTGCAAATCTCTTTAATGTCTGGCTTAATAGAAGGAGGCTGGATTCTCATGTTTGCTTCTGCATTCAATTTTGTGGTAGGTTGTTTTAGTTGGGAAATTTTGGTCTTGCATAGATATATAGATGAACAACAAAATATTATTTTAATAATTTTTAACATAATTGAGGATGTTCTCCATAATTATGCCAAATAATAAGCCAAAGTGTAATGAGTGGGAGCTTCTTGAAAGCTAGTTGCGAGACACCCATTTCTGGGGAAGATGGGGCAAAAGTACTTTTACATTTTCCTATTCTTCCTGCTAAGTACAACTAAAAACACTGGATGTTCCAAACATAAAAGACTCCAAAAGGTGAATAGAATGAAGCGCACTACTTAGGAACTTTGGAACTGAAGAAATGACGTAGTGGTGAGTTAGTTTCTTGGGTTTTCTTTTTTGCGTCATATATCTTAGACTTGAAGCTGAAAAAGTTTGTAATCTAGAAACTAAAACAGGTCAAGAAAAAAAAGCCCCAACAGAAGTCCGCTCACTCTAGCCAAAGAGTCAGGAAAGACTCAGTCTAAAAAGACAGAAAGTTTTTAGACAATAACCACTCCATTTCAGCTGAACACCACAGAAAAACAGTGGCTCTACTCCCATTTCACCAGCAAAGGTCTAGTGGAAATCTAGATTTTACTTCGTGTTGTAATGAGTCACTCCTTTTCTTCCCCACTGTGTGGTATCAGAGGAGCCAGCAGAATGTCAACTAAAGAAGGTTTAAATAAGTTCCAGAGCCTTATAGCATAACACAAACTATCCAAATTTCAATAGAAAATCACTAGTTATTCCAAGAACTAAAAATCTTAAACTGAATGTGAAAAGACAGTTAATAGATGCCAATACTGAGAGGACAGACACGTTAGAATTATCAGACAAAAATTTTATAGCCACCATCATTAAAATGCTTTGATAAGCAATTATGAACTCACTTGAAACCAATTTAAAGAAACAGACTAAACGCAATTCCTATCACAATCTCAATTGCATTTTTCATAGAAATAGAACAAACAACGCTAAATTTGATTGTATGAAACCATAAAAGAACCCCAAATAGCCAAAGCAATCTTGAGAAAGAAAAACAATACCATAGGCGTCATGCTACGTTATTTCAAAATATATTACAAATCTTCAGTAATCAAAACAATGTAGTATTGGCCTAAAAACACACATAGATCAATGGAACAGAATAAAGAGCCCGAAATAAACACACACATATATGGTGAGTTAACTTAGGACAGAGCAGCTGAGAATAACAGGGAAAGGACAGTCCATTCAATAAATGGTGTTGGAAAAACTGGGCAGCCACTTGCAAAAGAATAAAACTGGACCACTATCTTATACCATACACAAAAATTAACTCAAAATGGATTAAAATCTTGAGTGTAAGATCAGAATCTATAAAGCTCCTAGAGGAAACACAGGTGGTAATTTTCTTATTATCAGTTTTGGCAATGATTTTTGGATTAGACACCAAAAGCAAAGGCAATAAAAGCAAAAATACAAGTAGGACTACATCAAACTGAAAAGCTTCTGCAGAGCAAAGGAAACTATCAACAAAAGGAGAAGGTGACCTACTGAATGGGAGAAAATATTTTCAAATAGTATATGTCTGATAAGGAGCTAATATCCAAAATACGTAAAGAACTCATACAACTCAATATCAAAAAAACCAAACAATCTAATTAAAAAATGGACAGGAGATCTGAACAGACTTTTTTCCAAAGAAGACATACAGATGGCCAATAGGTCTATGAAAATATGCTCAACATCACTAATCATCAGGGAAATGCAAATCAAAACCACAATGAGCTATCACCTCACATCTGTTAGAATGGCTATTATCGAAAAGCAAACAAATAACAAGTCTTGGTAAGGATGAGAAAAAAAGGGAACCTTGTTCACTCTTGGTGAGAATGTAAATTGATGCAGCCACTATGGAAAATGATTTGAAGTTTCCTTAAAAAATTAAAAGTAGAAGTACCATAGGATCTAGAAATTCCACTTCTGGATATTTATCTGAAGAAAATGAAAACACTAACTTGAAAAGGTGTCTGCATTCCTATGTTTATTTTGGCATTATTTACAATAGCCAAGATATGGAAATAACTTAAGTGTCCATTGATGAATAGATAAAAAAAATTGTGGTATGTTTGTATGTACATGTACATACAACCATAAAAAAGAATGAAATTTTGTCATTTGCGACAACATGGATATACCTGGAGGATATTATACTAAGTGAAATGTCAGAGAAATCCAAGTACCATATGATCTCATTTATATGTGGAATCTAAACAAACAAACAAACAAACAAAAACCAAGCTCATGGATACAAAGAACAGATTGGTGGTTGCTAGAGACAGAGAGTGGGTGGTGGGTGAGATGGGTGAAGGGAGTCAAAAGATAAAACTTCTAGTTATAAAATAAATAAGTCATGGGGGTGTAATATACTGCATGGTGACTATGGTTAATAATACTGTACTGTATATTTGAAAGTTGCTAAGAGAGTAGATCTTAAAAGTTCTCATCACAAGAAAAAATTCTGTAACTATGTATGGTGAAGGATGTTAACTAGACTATTGTCATGGTATTTCATAATATATACAAACTTTGAATCATTAGTTGTACACCTAAAACTAATATAATGTTATATGTCAATAATACCTCAATTAAAAAATAAGCAGAAAAGAAATAGAAGGTCTTAATAAAGAAATTGAAGATATAGGAAGAATCACTAAAATTTTAGAATTAAAAAATACAATAATTGAAATAAAAAGCTCAATGGATAGGTCAAAAATAGAATAGGGGAGGCAGGAAAGGATCAGTGAACATGAAAATAGAACAATAGAATTTATCCAGTCTGAACAACAAAGAGAAGTAGACTGGAAAATATTAGCAGATACACAGAGACTTGTGGGAATTTAATAAGAGATCTAGTATTTGTGTTATCACAGTCTTGGAAGGAGAAGAAAAAGAAAGGGGGGTGATTGAAAATATATAGAAAGAAATAATGACTAAAAGCTTCCCCAATTTGGCAAAAGACTTAAGCATATTCAGGAAGCTAAGCAAATCCTAAGCAAGAAAAATAAAGGAAACTGTACCAAGTCACATACTATTCAAACTTCTAAGAATAATGACAAAGGAAAAAACCTTGAGAGCAGCAAGAGAGGAACAATATGTTACATAGGATAGAAACAACTCGAATGACAGCGGATTTGTCATCAGAAACCATGGAGGCCAGAAGCAGAATGTTCAGTGGCAGAATATTTTTCAAGTGCTGAAAGAAAAGAACTGCAAGCCCAGAGTCTGTATCTCAAAAAATATCCCAGGAATGATGGGGAATGAAGATATTTTCAGATGAAAGAAAAATAAGCGAATTTGTTGCCAGCAGATTTACCTTTAAAGAATGACTAGAGAAAGTTCTCTAACCAGGAAGAAAATAGTTGAAAGAAATCTTGGGATATCTAGAAGAAACAAAAACGTGTGAAGCAAAAATATGGGTAAATGCAATAGACCTTCCTTTTCCTTTTGAGTTTTCTGAATGATGTTTGTCAGTTAAAGCAAAAATTTTTATATTTTTAAATATATGTAGAGGATATGTTTAAGACAATTATATTATAAATGGAGAAGGGTAAAGAAACCCAAGGGAGGTAAGGGTTCTGTATATCACTTGAATTAGTAAAATGATGACATCAGTAGATCTTGATAAGTTATATTTCTATAATAATAGCTAGAGCAAAACTAAAAAGCTATATAAAGAGATACAGTCAAAAAAAAAAAAAGAAAACCATAGATAAGTAAAAGTAGAATTCTAAAAAATGTCCAAGTAACAGGGAGGTAGGCAAAAGAAAATAGAGAAACCAAAGAAATCAGAGAGAACAAACAGAAGACAAACAATGAAATGGAAACTAAATCTCTAACTTAAATGTTAATTGTCTAAACGCACCAACTAAGTAACAGAGATTGCAGTGTGGATTAAAAGACATGACCCAACTACATAGTATCTATAAGAAACTGACTTCAAATGTAATGATATAGAGAGGATGAAAGTAAAAGGGTAAAAATTTTATAATGCAAACATTAATCAAGGAAAAGCATGCGACTATATTAATATCAGATAAAGTAGACTTCCAAGCAAATAAAGTTATCAGAGACAAAGAGGGGAATTATATTACGATAAAAGTATCAACCCACCAGGAAGACATAGCAAAATATGTGAAGCAAAAAAAATGAAACAAATAGGCAATTCCACAATTATAGTTAGAGACTTCCATACCCCTCTCTAAATCACTGATGGAACATTTAGTTAGAAAACAGCAAGACTACAGAACTCAACACCCTCCATCGACCAATAGGATCTGATTGAAAATTACAGAACACTACACCCAACAAGAGCAGAATACACATTCTTTTTAAGTTCCTACAGAACATATAGCAAGATAAATAAAGCAAATCTACAATACAATCAAACTAGAGATCACTAGCAAAGATAACAGACAAATCTCAAAATGATTGTTCATTTTGATAGGTCAGTTGAACTGGACTTAAATGAAAATACAACATGTCAAAATTTGTGGAACACAGCTGGAGCAGTTTTGAGAGGGAAGTTTATAGCACTAAATGCTTACAATAGAAAAGAGAATGTATCAATTAGTAACAGAAGCTCCCACTTCAACAATCAAGAAAAAGAAGAGCAAAATAAACCCAAAACAAGCAAAGGGAAGGGATAATAAAGAGTAGAAATAATGAAATCCAAAACAGAAAAATAAAGGAGAAAATGAAACTAAAAGCTAGTTCTTTGAAAAGATTAATAAGATTGATCTCTAGCAAGACTGACAAGGACAAAAAGAGAAAAGACAAAGTTACCAATATTAAAAATGAAACAGGAGCTATCATTACAGACCCTGCAGACATCAAAAGAATAATCAGGGAATACAATGAACAACTCTACACATATAAATTTGACATGGAACAATTCCTAAAAACCATAAACCACCACAACTCGCTCAATATGAAATAGATAGCTATTAGGAAATAAACCACCACAACTCGCTCAATATGAAATAGCTATTAGGAAATTAAATTTTTCATTTCAAAAAAACTCCCCCCTCTTCTGGAAAATATTTGGCAGGTTTTTATTATTTTTCACTGAACATGCAACTACTACTACCAGCAATAAAAAGGAATGAACTATTGATAGATGCAACTACTGGATGAATCTTCAGAGACATGTTGAAAAAGTCAATAAAAAATTACATACTGTTTAATTTCATTATATAACATTCTTGCAAAGACAAAATTGTAGAAATGGAGAACAGATTAGTAGTTTTGAGGGCTTCAGGGTAGGGGGTGGGGATGAATGTTCTATAAAAGGACAACATGAAGGATCCTCATGGTGATGGAGATGTTCTGTGTCTTGATTGTATTGATGTCGGTATTTTGTTTGTGTACTGTAGTTTTGCAAGATGTTACCTTTGAGATAAACTGGATAAAGGATAGATGGAATCTCTGTATTGTTTCTTAAATCTACGTGTGAATCTATAATTATCTCAAAATAAAAAGTTTAGTAAAAAATTGCAGTCTTTGAACTAAAAAAAAAAAGAAAGAAAAGAGAAATTAAACTAGGTTAAAAAGAAAATATTAAATGATAATTTATATAAATAAAAGAGAATATGTTAAATGATAATTTGTACAGCTAAAAAAGTTTGTTGCAATTGAAATCTGAAACCACACCAATGACTTTTTCAAACCTCAATACATTAAAATCTATTGGTTTATTTTGTACTTTGAATGAATTCTTTACTACTCATGATTTTGTAACTTCGTGCATTAGTCATTGGTAAATATCATTCATAAAGTTATGTGGATCTTTGAATGTTGACACATTTTACTATATGTATAAAAATATCTTATTTTTAAAAAGTTTTAGAAAAATCTTAGCCATTGGAACCTGACAAACTCATGGTGAGGGACAAAAATTCCAAAATTTCTAATTCTATGAAAGCTTAAATTTTTTCATTGGCACAAATACTCTCACTTGTTTAATTTGAAATAACAGGTTTACTTAATTCATTTTCAAGAAAACCTTGCCACGTACCCAAGTCTGAATAACCACAGTTTGATATTTGCCTTCTCAAATAAAAATGGTGGCTAGTTTAGTTCACAACTCTAAACAATAGCTATGCGCTTTTCTCAAAACTGGCATCCTACTTCACTGTGGCTACAGAAGCACTCTATGTGTACTTTTCATTTAGTCACACTGGATATTAAAAAGATGTGTACTTAAAAAAAAAATTGAGATTTAATTAAATTAAAATTTTTTTTCCTCCTGCTTCCCAGTGGGTATTTTTAAGGTGCTGCTGCCTTGATTTATGCTAGGGTGCCCTCACTTTTACCCATTATAGTTTTTTACACCATCAGTGCAAATTTTAACACATTTCGCTTCTTAGTGTTATTAAAGAAATAGTTTCATGTGTGGGAAGGTCTTGAAAGGACACTTAGGCAGGTCTTGAGGGTCTCAGAATTTCAGACCACAGTTTGAAAATTGTGCTTTGTCCCTGTATTTCATTTGTATGATGCTTAACTTACCCTTGAAACTAATTTGCATGTCTCTCTCCCTTAGTAAACAGAATCTCTCACCTTGAGTCTCAGTATGAACATGAACTATTGTACTGGGTTGGAAACTTCACAGTAACTAATCGTAGGGGCTGTGCAGGTCTGTTATACTAAATTAACTTCGGCTACTTTATAGGTAGTAATTCAGTTTGCTGTGCAATCTCTATTCTCCTATCAAGTTCTAGCATCCACTACCACTGATGTACCAACCACTTTCCTAGGTCTTTCTTAAGGAGGTTGAACATTGCTGGGAAAACCAATTTACTGTAATAAATGTTTCTTCACTAGTTTAATTTGATAAATTCTCTCCTGAGAATTTATCTGTGCTTTTCCTACTACTGTTGTTTAGTGATAGTTTTGCCTCTCTTCCCATTTGGAGGCTTGTATCTCACTTACTTCTAGAGATATAATTTTATTTTGGATGCTTAAGCTGCTGGGAATCTCTCTGCTACAACAAAGAAATTACTGTATTGCATGTGTTATTATTTGAATATCCAGAATTTTCTTAATTTCTAGGTGGTCTTTGGAAAAGAGTAGTCAGCTAATTTTGGAAGAGTTTTTTCATCTTTAGCAAGGACTTCCTGGCTTTGGGTCTGTACAGCAAAAGGTGATGCAGTGTGCCCAGCCAAACAGAGGACTAGTGAAACAGAAACTTAATTTTGAATTCCTATGTTGGACAAATTAACATGTCAACTTCAAAGTCATTTTCTCTAAATATTATGTTGATAGATGGGAATGTAACACATGTCTGGAATAGTTGAAGTGTATTTGACTAGAAATAAAAGTAGTTTAGACTCAGTGTCACTTTATAATTGTGATTCTTCACCCTGTTTGGTCTTTGTATGTTCTAGAAAGTGTATAACACCCGTACCCCAGGAGATGTCACTGTTAAGATTTTATAATTAATATCAGAATAAAGCTTGCAAGCCGATGCTTTAAAATCACGTGAGCTCATTTTTTTTCTGGTGAAAGAAATCTTTTTTGGGGAACATACATAGTCCACTTAAATATTATTAAAAGTCACTGAAAATATGAAAGACAACATTATTACCCATGGTACCATGGACTCAAACAGCTATTATTTTTAAAATCTTACATTTTCTTTCAGATTTTGTCATGAATCCCTGATTAGTTTTTCACCTCTATTTTTAAAAATTATTTTTTCTTTTGTCATTTGCTTTACTATTACAGGCATAACTCATTTTATTGTACTTCACAGATATTGCATTGTTTTGTTTTGTTTTACAAGTTGAAGGTTTGTGGCAACCCTGTATTGAGCAAGTCTGTTGGTGCCATTTTTCCAAAAACATTTTTGCTCACTTTGTGTCTCTGTGTCACATTTTGGTAATTCTTGTAACATTTCAAATGTTTTTGTTATTATTGTGTTTTTTATGGTAATCTGTGATCAGTGATCTTTGATGTTACTATTGTAATTATTTCGGTGTGCCATGAACTGCACTCATATAAGACAGTGAAATTAATTGATAAATGTGATGTGTTCTGACTGATCGTTCCCCATCTCTCCCCCAATCCTCAAGCCTCCCTATTCCCGAGACACAACAATATTGAAATTAGGTGAATTAATGACCCTATAATGTTTTCTAAGCATTCAAATGATGAGAAGAGTCAATCAATGTGGCAAATTTCACTGTTATCTTGTTTTAAGAAATTGCCACAGCCACCCCAACCTTCAGTAACCAGCACCCAGATCAGTAAGCTGCCATTACCATCGAGGCAAGACCCTTCTCCAGCAAAAGGATCCTGACTTGCTGAAAGCTTAGGTGACAGCATATTTTTTAAGCAATAAAGTCTTCTCAAATTAAGGTGTATATATATATATATATATACATACATGTGTATATATATACACACACACACACACATATATGTATATATACATATTAGACACAATGATATTGCACACTTAATAGACTACAATATAGTGTAAACGTAATTTTTATATGCACCAAGGAACCAGTTTATTGCAATATTTGCTTTATTGCTGGAACCAAACCCACAATATCTCTGAAGTATGTCTATATTATTTTATTGGTAATAAACTTTATTTTTTAGAATTGTTTTAGACACAGAAAAATTACAAAGACAGTATGGAAGCTTCCCAGATACCACACACTCTGTTTCTATTATTAACATAATAATAGTAGGTTCAGTAGTGACCCCAAAAGTCCTAATAACTCACAGTACCTGTGCATGTGACTTTATTTGGAAACATGGTCTTTGTAGATGGAATTAAGAATCTTGGGATGAGATCATCCTGGAATTAGGTTGGGTCCTAAATCCAATAGGACTGATATCATTAAAAGAGGAGAACACTGTGTGAATATACAGGTGGGCAGGGAAGAAGGCCATGAGACTGGAATGATGCAGCTGCAAGCCAAGGGACTCTGAGGATTGCTGGCAACCACTAGAAGCTAAAAGGAGGCAAAGAAAGATTCTTCTCTAGAGTGTCTGAGGGAGCATAGACTGCCCCTGCCCTGCCCCCTACCACATCTGATTTTGGACTTCTAGTCTCCAGAACAGTAAGAGAATACATTTCTATTGTTTTAGCCACCCTGTGGTAATTTGTTATGGCAATCCTTGGAAACTGACACATTACAGTAGTATAGTACATTTGTTAAAATCAATGAAATGATGTTTATACATTAGTATTAACTAAGATCTATGCCTCCCTCAGATTTCCTTAGCTTTTATATAATGTCCATTTTCTGTCCCAGGATGCCATCCAAGATAACAGTGACAATTTAGTTGTCATGTCTCCTTAGGCTTCTCCTGGCCATGACAGTTTCTGAGACTTTCTTGTTATTGAAGACCTTGACAAGTTTTGGGGTGTACAGTTCAGATATTTCGTAGAATGTCCCCCTATTTAGATTTGCTTCATGATTTTAGGAGGGAGACTCACTGAGGTACATTGCTATTTTTATCACATCATAACAAGGGTACATATTATCAACGTGAATTACCACGGTTGATGTTAACTTTGATTGCCTAAGGCAGCATTTACCAGGTTTCTTTGTGAAGTTCCTCTTTTTTCCCGTTTTCCATAAGGTACTCTTTGGAAGGAAGTCATTATGTGCAGCTCACACTTAAGGAATGTGGAGTTATGCTCTGCCTCCTTAAGTGTAGAGCATATACACAAACTAATTTAAATTCATCTGGGAAGATTTGTCTGTTCTTCCCATTTATTTATTTATTCAATTATTTATATCAGTATGACTTAGAGATATTTATGATATACCTTGAGTTACAATCCAACAGTGCCAAATTTGGCTCCTACTATCCTCTATTTACTTAATTGTTCAATTCCAGTATAGAAGTATACATGCATAGGAGTATCAGAATTATTAATCCATGTTCCTATGGGATACAACTTTATCAACTAAAGTGCAGTGCTATGCACAGTTTCTTTTGCTTTTACACTCCACTCATTTTTATTACTAAGGTCAGCAACTTTCCTCCCATCCCCTTCAGAGAAGTAGTTTCATACATTTGTAATATAATTAGATTGTTTTGTTACATTCTGCAACCTATCCTGGGATTCCTCTTAATCTCCTAAATGATTTTTAAAATTAGCATACGTTAAGGTTTACTCATTGTTCAATCGTAAAGTTCAATAGGTTTTGACAAATGCATAATGTCATGTAGCCACAATTCCAGCATCATACGGAATAGTTTCACCTCCCTAAAAATTCTCCTAAGCTGATTAGTTTTTATTTGGAAAAAGTTTTTAAAAACTTTTAAACACAGAAAGGGAAGTAACGCACACTTGGGGGTATGCAGTCAGGAATTTATAAGTGTTAATATTTTGTTTTACTTGTTTCAGATTTTTTAAAAAATAAAATGTTAAAATAATTTAAGTTTCTTGTATTTCCTCCTAATTCCATTTCTTTTTTTCCTTACTCAAGGGCAGTTATTGTTATAACTGTGGACTTTCTAAGCCATGTTGTACTGGATGTATTTGTGACCCTAAGCAATAAATATTGTAGTTCTATGTGTTCTCTATATATTTATATAAAAGCACTATTTTATATGCATTTTTTAAAAACTTGCTTACTTTACTGTCAATATTGTGCTTCTAAGATCCACTTATGGTTTATAATTTTTGTGCTTGAATGGTTTTCTTAATGTTTAGTTATATGAATATACCACATTTTGTTTATGTTTATCTATTAGTGGACATTGAGATTGGGCTTTGATTTTTGCTATTTCATATACAGTATGAACATCCTTGTGTATATCTCTTTATGTACACATGTAAGAATTTCCTTATTGTACAGCTAGAACTAAATTGCTGGATCACGTGGCATGCACATTTTCTATTTTACTAGAAATGGCCAATTTGTCTCCACTGTGGTTCTATTCATTTCCCTATATCCTTGATATCACTTGGAATTGTTGACTTTATATATTTGCTAATCTGATGGGTATGAAAAGTTTTCCCCAGACTTTCAGAGGCTGTGGAACATATCATTTCACTTCCTAGGCAACTAGATAAGATGTTGACAGGAGTTTGGGTTTTTACCTTAGGGATCGTTTGTTAGTTTCTTATGGCTTTTTGTTATTTTCAAAGGTGCCTGCTTATCCAGGATTTACGAAGTTGTTTTGGAATCTAACTCACCCAAATTCTCTGTTCCAGTATCTGTCATGAAGGAAACCCTATATCCAAAATATGAGGTAACATACTGAATGACTTTATCTTTGTTGTTTAATAATTAAATTGTATAATTGATTGCATTAACATTTACTGGACCATTGTTATGTAAATTGTCAACTATTACCATGATTAAGAATAATTGGGTAGCACATGACAACTATTGCCATGATTAAGAATAATTAGATAGCACTATTAAAATTATATATATATTATGTAATTTTCTATGTATGTATTATATGTATATACATATATACATATACTTATAAGCCTATAACTATGTGTATATTTATATACATATACTTATATATATTTCTAAAAATATCATACTTATCCATGTTACTTTAGCCAGTCAAGTTTTCTTTTTAAAAAAATTTTTTTAAATTAGTTAATTATTTTATGGTGAGATTGGTTAATGAAATCCAATGTTTGAGCTGTACACTTTAACAGTAAGGCATATATCCCATAGTTAGATTTCTTTCTATCACCACATATTTGACCCCCTTACCCCATCTATCTCCCCCTCAAGTTTTCTTTTTGAAAGGATATTTTTATTTGACTGAGGTTCCAAGATAGAAAACTACTTGGGTTGTATAAAAGATCTTCATAGTATTTTCATTTGCTTTTAAAAATGCATTTTTAGTTAATTTAATGTTTAAAAAGTTTACCACTACCACATCCAATTATTAATTTTTTCTTCTTCCTTTCAAGAATGTTTGCTTGCTCTAGTTTCGTATTATGCTTATTATTTTAAAAATGAAAAAAATCAAGAGAAGAAACCCAAAGTCGTCTGTTATTCTTTCCCTCCAGACAGTTGCTGCCCACTTTTTGGTCTTTTTCTTTCATCCTTAAAAATTCTTCCTCCTCCTTCTTTTGTTCTTTACCCCTTTTTTCCTCTCCCTTCCTCTTAAATTCAGCAATGAATGTCATCGTACATAAATTTTTAAGTGTTTAGGATTATTTTGTGTGCTTAAAATTTTAGGCAGCTTACTGAAACACATATATCAGAAAAGATAAAATGAAAAAGTTAAGGAAATCATGGGGAAAGCATAACAAGGGTAATAGCATAATAAAGTCAGAGATAAGATTAAATCGAAAGAAATTCTGTTCATATATGCTATTGCTTGAAATGGGATCATTCATGTACCTCCTAGCTTCTCTGCAACCAAGGCTGGGATGGAATCACATTTCTATTTGCCCTATTGTTACGTCGTGTTTAGAATGTTAATATTGTTATATCTTTACATTACTTGGATTACTTGATCGTGGTGTATTATTCTTAAATAATATATAGATCAGATAGATTCTGGTCTTCAAATTCTGTCACCCTTGCCCCAAGAAGTTACATATCTGCAGCTCAGATTTGCAGCTGTTTTAGTAAACATCCTGAGAATAAAAGCATCTTTGAAGACTGGACTTACCTTTCCAGGTTCTTGCCTTTTTGTGGGTTTCGGTTCAGTATCTCTTCATCATCTTGTTAGCCCTTTGATGCTTTGAAGAGCATGTTTGCATATTATATGTAGCTTTCATAGTTTTCTTCAGAAGAATAAACCTAGCCTGCCATAATTAGAAGCAGAAGTCATAATTGACTTCTAAGTTAGCAAACTGTTTTCATTTTCATCTGCATCCTAGCTTTTATTATATGCATACCAATTTCAGCAATATCCCTGGAGTGGAGAATTTTTACATCAGATATCATGTAAGCAATACTGTTATTGCCCTCTCAAGGCACGTTAGTTTGGGCAATGTCTTGGAAGGTTCCAACATATAAACTGCATTTTTTTTTTAAAAAAGGAGCCATTGATTGTTAGAAGTTCTGCTGTTTTCATCTGTAAAATACGGTACAGTAAGACTTCACTTAACATTGTGGATAGGTCCTGTGGCTTTAAGCAAAATGACATATAACAAAACCAGTTTTATCATAAACTAATTGACATGAAAATAGTTATAAAACGTTACCTGCTGTACTAAGGTTTTTGTTTTCATTATTGTTAAAACCATTCTTTTAAATATGTAACATCTGCTATACCATCATATTTGAATATTTTGTGTAAGTGCATGACAAATTAGTTTCAAAATTTCTTGTGTAGTTCGTCTTTGAAGAATAATGATGAAAGTGACCAAGTCCCTTTTTGCTATATCCAGTAATTTTCTTACCTTTTATTTGCTCTAGATACTTTCTGAAAATACAGCAGAGGGGGATGAACAAAAATTCAGTGCTGGTGATTTCTAAATTACCCGTGGCCTTCTCCATATCTGTTCCATTCTCAGTGAAAATTACATGATGCTTTTAATAGCTGATTGCCTATTGAATGCATATTTTTTAAATTTGAAATTTTAGTTGTTTGAGACCTAAAAATTTTCAGCAAACCAAGCAGCAGAATAAATCCACCAGGCTGTCAAATTTAGATCTTCTAATTGTTTCTACATATCCAAATCACTGATTACAAGATAAAAAGTAGCACATTTAATAATCCTAATCATTGTAACAGTTTGCCTTTACAACAGTAAACATACATATATAAATTAATTGATAGTTTATATTAGAAAGCATTTAAAGATATTTTTATTTCAATTAACATTTAGAATGTCTTCTTATATTTTATAGTGAATAGTCACATTGACAATCAATCCAGATGGTATATTTTATTCATAGTCCTGGTGTTGATATGCTGAATAGATTCAATGCTAACCTGTGAGATCACAGGATCCTATGATTAGAGATGCTAGAAACAACAAAGAAGTATTCATTTGACTAAAGACCAATGCTAAAGACAAATTGGGGGTTTTAGCCAAATACTAAGGCTGCAGCTAGACTTCGATGCATCTTTGGTAAACATTTTCTATAATTCTGTCCTTTTCACATGTTACTCTTTTGGTAATAATGTTGTACTGTGAAAGAACAGTAATCATAGTTTTTTTAAAAAAAGTATTCCACTCTATAATTTAAAACTTATCTTTTTACCACAGAGTGTTCAAGCAAGCAGAATTTTAATTGAGAAATTTTCATCTGAAAGCAAGGAAAGTGTTGTTACTTTAAGTCAGCATAGCGGAAGAGGTGTTAAGGTACGTATACATTTTATTCTGAATTTTGGATTGGTTGCTTTATCTGCCTGCAGCTCAGATATTATTTCTAGTAATTTCAGAAATTATTTCTTGGTGCTTCTTCAGTCCAGGAAATGCCTCAGAACTGTCACTGTTGTCACTGCCACAGCCACTTTGGATTATAGTTATCTCTTCATGTGGGTCTCTTTTCTGAGGACGCATTTCCTCTTTTTCAAATATGTTGTTTTTATGACACTCAGAAGACGTTATCTACTCACCAATAGCAGGATATCTGCTGTGAGTTTTCCTAAGATTTCTAAAATTTCTGGTTTTGTACTCATTTGACACTTCTTACCTAGATCTTTAACGATCAAAAGAATATGTTTATAAATCTTTTGACCAAATGGGGGAATTGTCATGGCCATGAAACACAGTAAAAGTTAATTCTCTAAATGATGATTAGACTCATGCTCGTGACTTTATTATCACTACAGTGAATCCAAGTAAGCTAATTAAATAATAAACACAATTGGAGAGAAAAGGGATAGTGATTGAGAGAAGAAAGGTATAAAATTTATATAATTGGTTTATTAATAAGTGTCCTAAATATTATGAGGATAAATAACAAACAGTTTTTATTTTTCTCTCATTAGTGCCTTTAACTCTTTACTTCCCTTGATATCTTGGTATGCCGAGTGCTACGTAGTAGAGAGTCTTAGAGTCCTGGGATAAATCACATTCCTATTCTAGTCAGTTAACTGGGTTAAAAATGTGCGCATGCCTCTTCCCATACAGTCAAGTAATACTTTTTTTTTTTTTTAGGGTATAATGTTTCTATTTAATATAGATTAGGTTTTTTTGTTTGTTTGTTTTTTGTTTTTTTTGCTGTTTTCCTCATAGCACTTACTAAGTATTTGCCCTTTTGTTTGTTTGGTCTTGTATTCCTTACCAGCTTGGGGTCATATCATTATTATTCACTCTTTTATCTGTAACACCTATAGCCGTGACTATCATATAAAAATAATTGAACTCACTAATGACACTTCCTAGTTTGAAATGCCATTTGTATTTTCTAGACCAGTGTAGTAGCACTACTTACATATACCTATCAGATAATTCCCATTTTAAGGAGCTGTTTCTTTCAATCCATCCTCCTTCCTGCCCCTTGCTATATTCTTAAAACACAGATATGATTCGTGTTATATTCTTAAAACACAGGTATGATTATATCACTCATCTCTCAACAAACTGAGTAACTCCACCTACAAAATAAAATCAGAGTGCTTAACTAAGTCTTATAACCTGGTCTTCCTATATTTTCTATCCTACCTTCCATTATATTTCTGCTTATGTGTAACCTCCATGTATCCTGTACTCTGCCTGCACCAGAGCCCTTGGAGACCAAAATCCCAGCACTGTGACACTTCTCGGTTCTTGTTTAGGCTATTCTATTGGCCTGGTATGTTCCCAAGCCATCTCAGTCCATGGAAATATTGCTACCTTTCACAGGCAAACCCTGATGCTACCTCTTCAAGCTGGTCTACTCAGTTTCCTTCCCATTCATAATTAACCTGTCCTCTTCTATTCCTTTGCCCCTCATTCATGTCATCTCTACAAGCATTGCCAAAGCCACTTTGAATTATAGTTTTTTCCACCATTATACTGGTTGAGGATGTGGAACATGTCAAATTTTTTTTTTGTACTTTCTACTCTAGTATAGTGGTACTTCTCAACTCTTTAATAGAATAGCTCTCATAATAAGTGATGATATTTGTATAGTCTTATGGATAAAAGGTTGAGGTTACTCATGATTAGAGGTGACTGTTCAGGGGACAGAAGCTGCTCCAGGTCCCACTAGTGCAGCCCTAGGGCTAAGAGGGTGAATAGCTTAGCATATCTATGGCACATTCACACATACCTGTGCCCCTTATACCTACTGGAAAGGTTTGCAGCATAGTACCTTGCACATAGCAGATACTAGGTAAGTTGTATTGTAAAATACAGGATAGTTTTCATTATTATACCTTTTCAAATTTAATTGACAGATTTTAAGTTCTGCTTCTCTCTGTGAACTCAGTGACTTCAAAATCAGTTAGAACCTGTGCTTTAACTAATATTGCTGCATTTTGTTAATTTACCTAAACAGTTACCATTGGTCAACTGATATTTATTGGTCACATGATATTTTAGTTTACCACATAGTATCTAAAGTCGATGTATAATTATCATTTTATTATTTCAGCTTTTTTATCTAAAAAAATCTTCATCATTTGAAAATATTCGAAAAAGTTTCGGCATACAATCTCTACAATTAAAGGTATGATAATTTTCACTTTTTATTATTCAAAGGAAATGTTTAATTTACAAGAAATTATCACCACCTATGTCTTTTTGTTTGTTTGTTTGCTTTCCTGAAATAGTGTAGTCAGTTGATTCATCGTGACTTGATTGAAAGTTTGGATTTGAGTGTGTATTTGCTAGCCGATGTAAGATTGTGCTTGGTGGCAGCGCTATAAGATTTCAGCAACTCTTGGAAGTGTCTCATAGTCATTATTTGACTTTTCCTGGTACATTATAAATCATTTATACTATTGACCTACACTTGCATCAGACTCACACTTTGAAAACATTTTCATGAACACTATTCCAGTTTGATCTTGAACTTCATAACATCCTGATGAGAAGGAAGGTGAGACAGATACACGTTTTATACATGAAGAAGCAAAGGTTAGAAAGTGATAAATGGCAGAGCTAGTCCTGAAACCCATACCTCTTATCAAATGAAATGTACTTTCCTCTTCACCAAGAATCCATAGGCATTTTTGAAAGACTGGTTCTTACCACAGTGGCATTGATATCCAGCTCCCAGTATTTTTTTCTTCCCAAGATCTGACAGTAACTTCCTCTATTCTTCACATTAATTGCTTCTAACTTGCTTTTTTAAAAATTAAATTTATTGGAGTAAGTGAAATTATATAGGTTTCAAGTGTACAATTCAATACGTATTTGTCACATGTATATTCCATTGTGTGTTCATCACCCAAATTTAAATTTCTTTCTGGTTAACTTGCTTTTAACCTGCCTAACTTTAGCCTACTGCCTATTTCATTTCTAACATTCTCCTTTTTTATTAACTCTTTGATTCCTGTTTTATAACCCTGTACACTGACATTATTCTTAAGATTTATTTTATTGACAAATAATTGACATATAACATTACATTAGTTTTAGGGGTATAACATAATGATTTGATTTGTATATATTTTGAAATAATAACTACAATAAGCCATCACCACACATAGTTACACACTTTTTCTTATGAGAACCTTTAAGATCTACTCTCTTAGCAACTTTCAAATAGCCAAGACAGTATTTTAACTATAGTCACCGTGCTGTACATTACATCATCAGAAATTATTTATTTTATAACTGGACATTTATACCTTTTGGACTGCCATCACTCTTTTTATCTACACCCAACTCTCCAGCTCTGGCAGCCAACCAATCTGTTGTCTGTATCTATGAGTTTTTTATGTTTTTTAAAATTATTATTATTATTATTATTTTAGATTTCACATATAGGTAAGATCATACAGTATTTGCCTTTCTTTGTCATACTGACTTATTTCACTTAATGTTCTCAAGGTTCATCCACATTTTATATATCTGTTCTATGACTGAATAGTATTCTAATATATATATTTTTATATCTTGGCTTGTGAATAATGCTACAAATAACATGAGGGTGAAGATACCTCTTTGAGATCATTTCTTTCCTTTGTATATATACACAGAAGTGGAATTGCTGGATCACATGGTAATTCTATTCTTAAGTTTTTGAGGAACATCCATACTTTTCTATAATGGTTGTACCAGTTTACATTCCCATCAACAGTGCACACGGGTTCCCTTTTCTTCACCACTTGATGTCGCTTGTCCTTTTGAGACTAGCCATTCCAATACGTGTAAGGTGATATCTTACAGTGGTTTTGATTTGCATTTCCCTGATGATTAGTGATGTTAATCATCTTTTCATGAACCTGTTGGCTATTTGTAAGTCTTTGTTGGAAAAAAATCTCTATTCGATTCCTCTGCCCATTTTTTAATCAGATTGTTTGGGTGTTTTTTCCTGTAAGAGTTCCTTATATATTTTAGATATTAACCCCTTATCAGATTGAGTTTGCAAATATTTTTCTCCATTCCATAGGTTGCCATTTCATTTTGCTGATCATTTATTTTGCAGTGGAGAAGTTTTTAGTTTAATATATTCTTACTTGTTTATATTTGCTTTTGTTGCTTGTGCTTTTAGTGTTATATCCAAAAAATCATCAACAAACCAACATCAAGGAAATTTTCCTATATTTTCTTCTAGTAGTTTTACAGTTTCAGGTCTAACGTTTGAGTCTTTAATTCATTTTGAGTTAATTTTTGTAAATAGTGTAAGATAGAGATCCAATTTCATTCATCTGCATGTGAATATCCCATTCCCAGCAAATTTCTTAAAGAGACTAGCCTTTTCACATTGAGTGTTCTTGGCTCTCTTGTATAATATTAGTTGATTATATATATTATATATGTCTCAATTTTGTTCCTTTGGTCTATGTGCCTGTTTTTATGACAATATCATGCTGTTTTTTATTACTGTAGCTTCGTAATAAAGTTTGAAATAGGGAATTGTGATGCCTCCACTTTTGTTATTATTTTTTAGGATTACTTTGGCTATTTGGGGCCTTTTGTGGTTCCATACAAATTTTAGGGTTGTTTTTCTACTTCTGTGAAAAATGTCATTGCACTTTTGCTAGGGATTGTGTTGAATAATAAATGGCTTTGGGTAGTACAGGCATTTAAAAATACTTATTTTTCTAATTCATAAACTTGAGATATCTTTCCATATATTTGTGTCTTCTTCAATTTCTTTCATCAAGGTATTGTAATTTTCAGTGTACAAATTCTTCATCTTCTTGGTTAAATTTATTCCTAAATATTTTATTATTTTTGATGCTATTATGAATGTGATTATTTTTCAGATGATTGTTAGTGTACAGATATGCAACTGATTTTTGTATGTTGATTTTGTAACCTGCAACTTTACTGACTTATCAATTAGTTCTAATAGTGTTTTGGTGGAGTTTTTACAGTTATCTTATATAAGATTATATCTTCTTCACAAGCATTTGACTTCTTTTTTGATTTGGATGTCTTTTTTTTTTCACTTTTTCTTTTCTAATTGCTCTCGCCAGGACTTACAGTACTATGTTGAATGAAAGTGGCAACACCGGGTACTTCTGTCTTATCCTTGATTTTACACTGTTGAATATGGTATTAGCTGTGGGTTTGTCATATGAGGTCATTTTTTGTTGAGTTTTGTTCCTTCCATACCAAATCTGTTGAGAGTTTTTATCATGAAAGAATGTTGAACTTTGTCAAATCCCTTTTCGCATCAGTTGAGATGATCATAGGATCTTTATCTTTTATTCTATAAATGTGATGTATCACATTTTTGATTTGTGTATGTTGAACCATTCTTGTATCTGAGGGATAAATATCACATGGTCATATCGTATGATCCTTTTAATGTGATGTTAAATTCAGTTTGCTAATATTTTCTTTTCTTGATATATATATATATAGAGAGAGAGAGAGAGAGAGAGAGTGTGTGTGTGTATATGTATGTGTGTGTATGTATATGTATACACACATACATACATAATGTAACAACATAGATGGACCTTGTGGCATTATGATAAATGACAGAGAAAGTTAATTACTGTCTGTTCTCACTTATACGTGGAATCTAGAAAAGCTGAACTTAGAGAAACATTGAGCGAATGGCTGTTGCCAGGGGCTGGAAGGGAAAGGAGAGGCATGGGGTTTTGTTAGTCAAAGAGTACACACTTGCAAGTATAAGATATGTAAATTCTGGGGATCTAATGTATGGCGTGGTGACTATAATTAGCAATACTATTATTATATACTTGAAGGTTGTTAGGAGAGCAGATCTTAAATGTTATTACCACATAAAACCAATGATAATTACATGAGAGGATAGAAGTGTTAACTAATCTTATTGTGGTAATCATTTCACAATAATACATGTATCATATTATGACATTGTATGCATTAAACTTACATATGTTATATGTCAATAGTATCTCAGTAAAGCTGGAAACAAAAATTTAAACCCATTTTGGTAGCTCTGCTCTATAGTTATAGATTCTGTCAGTGATTTCTTACAGAGTGTTCTATGCAGCTGTATATGGCCACTCTGTGTAGTTTATATCTAGACAGCAAGTGGGAATATATTCTACATCTTTTCAGATATATGTTTTCCTAATATATACATATGTGTTTGTATTTCTTGATATTTACATATACATACATACATACACATATTCCATGGTTTATTTATTTCTCCATTTTCTATTCTAATTATGTATTGAGTTAACATATAGTTTCTTGAGATAGGAGAAGTATAGTAAGTCACGAGGATAAATATTTCTAATGTATTTGGTACATCTTACAGTATATAAATAGCTTGTATGAAGTTGTTATGTTTGGAATTTGAGCCTAAATTCACTATAATGAAAAACATCTCTAAAACAAATTATTATTTATTAGAGAAAAATTAAATGCAGTTAATTTATTGACAATAGTTCAATAGGCTGGACATGCTATAACAAAGGATTGGAATTAATTTCTTTTACTAGTAATGAGTGCTGTTAGAATTTCAAGTACCAATACATAGTGACTGCAAATTATTAATAATGATTAGTATTAAAAATTAATATTATTGTTAAATTAAGTTGATTCTATAATAGTAGAGAAAATAAATATTAGGCTGGAATCCTATTACTTAAGCTTATAAATACTGAATTGAAAACTATTGTAGAGGATATTTGAATACTACTGTATAGAAAGTCAATGTTGTTAAAGTGCTTTTGAAAATAGATTCACAGTTTTATTCTATAGGATAAGACATTTTAATAATTTTTGTCTATAGTACCCATTTTTTGCATTAAAAGTAAAAGTAGAGTGCGAACTTTATTTGGATATGTAAAAGCATTCTCTTTTAATTAAGAATATAGAAAATAATAACTAATGCCTATCTACTTTATAGTGTTATTTTTATGAAGCTAACTAAATGTTGTTTGACCAATTAAATTATAGTACTTTGTTTTAACTAACCTACTATTAACTTTATAAACTGACTTTTGGAAACATCAAGAATACATGATTTAAAATTTTTCAATAGTGACCAGACTACATTAATAGTAATTGTAACTGAATTAATTTTAAATTTAGGGCAACTAAATTGATTTTTTATTTTTTCTGCCTCTTTGTTTCTTCTTCAATAAGAGAGTAAAATCTGCAGTTGAGTTGAGGAAGGAGGAGACCATAACTCCATTAGAGATAAAAGATAACATGCAAAACAATATAAAAGAGGTGATGCTTCAAAAAGCAAAGGAATTGGAGCGTCGTCAGATGGTTGAGCTAAGTGAAACTCAGGAACCCAGCGTAAAAGAAAATATAGATATCATCTTAGATGCCATTCAGGACAATTACAGTATGACAGATCTGTCTGTCTCTCTCGTTGAAGCTTCTAAAAAAGCTGGCATTAGTTACATTGTTTATCCCAAGAAAAAGAGAATAAAATGGAATAAAGGATGGAAACTCCGTAGAGTTACAATGGTGTTGGAAGAGTTATCCAAATCTCCAAAAATTCTTAAAAGGTCCTGTTCAATCAGTAATTGTTATAGTTTAAGAAATGCATTGTGGTTTTGGCCTTAATTTTATAATTTCACCCACTGAAGTCAGTATTTTACTCAACACTGAAGATATGCTGAACTCTTAGCCAAAGGATAATCCCTTATTTTTTAATATACAGCTGTTTAATAGAATAAATATGTGAATAGTTCAAACTATAATTTAAAGGTGAGGCTGATTTAAGAACATGAAGTAAGACTAAGTCAATTTAATGGCTAAATGAAATATTTATTAGAAAGAAATGAAATCTACTAAGTTATTTTTCTGAAGTAATTAGGATGGAAACCCTCCTCTGGCTCCAGATACCACCAATTAGAAAGGAGATAGATTGCTGAAATTTAATCATTTTTAAATTTTAAAGTATTGAATTGAGTAATAAATCAGATAGACAAACTGATTTTTATATGTTATGAGACCGAATTCAGAGATTAACACAAAGAAATAATTTTTCTTCTTACTTGGAGGTAATAGTATCTAGCATGTTTAAAAATATGGAGGGACTTAAAATAACAACAGCTTAAAGTCTGGATATGGTCGTGTTTAAGTATTCAAGACATAACTTTCTTATAACCCAGTGCTGTACAAAATAGTTTCCACAAAGCTCTGGGCTTTGTTTCTCTTTAGAAATCTCCAGATGACAAAAAATTCATTAAACTTATGCCCTTTTGAAAAGTAAAGACTTCCCTGGTGGTAAAAGTCATGTGCTTTGTTCACTTTATTGTTATAAAGACTCACTGGTTCTAAAAAGAGTTAATTATATTTTGGTGTGGTGACTTATTGTCATCTCTTAGAAGACCGGGGAGTAACCTTATATAAGTGTGAGTGACAGAGCGGAACGGAGATCAACCCTGGTGGAGACTGCCATTCAGGTCAAGTCTGAGCTCTCCACACACTACTTTTGCTTAAGCTTCCCCTGCAACAAATATAGTAGCTGGAAGCTTTCTTGTTAGCTCATCTTTAGAACATTTCAGGTAGATTTTTCTAAGTTGACAAATGTTTTAGATCAAAACCAGAAGATTGCTTATACATTTTTGATGTACTTTCTCTTTTCAAAGTGTTATGAATCTTCACCATCCTAGAAAAGATTATATAAGCACCATTTTGGCCATGACCAAAGTGACTTCTATCTATACAAAGAATATAAGTGGTGTAACACTGCTTCACTGGGATGTTTTACTGCTTACTGACCATTTATCATTTTGATTATAAAGTTTAGCCATTTGAAGAGATTTATTTACTTTTTAATAACCGAATGGAAATTTGTATAGACTGCCAACAGTTGTAACAGGAGCCATAGGATGAGTCTTTTGGTGAAGGCAGTAGAATAAACTGGGATTATTTATCTAAGCTAGTACAGCTTTCCTAACTTCTTTGAAAAATCTTTAATTTACCACAGAAATATAGTTATGAAATAATTGTTATTTTAAAACAAGTTTATGGAGCAACTTTAAAAATAATTTCTTTCTATAGTTTGAGATATTTGTTCACTAATCTTAACTTGGTTAACACAGATACATCCTTCTTTCCATTTTATATCAGACCTTTAAGCTTCTTTAATCACATTCATCCCCTTAAATGGTAGGTCCTGACTTCTACCGTCTAACTTCCAAACTTGACTGTTCTTGAAAGTGAATCTTTGATCTCAGTCCTGGTTTACTTGGTCCATCTTGCTATGTTACACCCCAAAGAGAGGCAGAATTTTTTATCTACCAGCAGGAGGTGACATATTTCCCTAAGTGCCACTTAGTCCCACATGGTCAGGTATTACATTTAGTATACTGTCTTGGTAGATGGCCATATGGGATAGAATGGGGACAGTTCAGAAGTTTTCACTCCACCTTTACTGCTATTATCTCCTTCAGGTTATAGCTTATACAGTTATCAAGTTGATTCATTCCCACTATGCATTCTGGGAGTAGGGAAATTATCACAGGATGGGTCCATGTCTCCCAAGATCTGCTATTAGGTGGTTTCAGGCCAACATTCTTTCTACTACTCAACCTTCATAATTCCCTAAATAGGTTGATGGATTTCAGTGGCATCCATAGTGGGTATCTATCTGTGGGTCAGCATAAGTTTAGAGCCAGTATCTAATAACCTGCAGAAGGTTTGTGTTTTTAATCTTTCTTAGATATTTGGAAGCTTTTGGGGAAAATTCAATAAATATACCTAGGCCACATAATAAGATCCTTCCTCAGTGGAATCTGCCTGACCTTCTTGTCCAGTGGGAGGTTTTGGATGTGAGCTGGCTTATGTCTGAGAGCTGGGTAACTACTCTAGCTAGTTAGGCATACACCCAGAAGACCTAAAGTTTTTCACCTTCTAAGGTGAAAGAACACCTTAGAAGCCTGCCCATATACCTCATTTCTAAGGACATATAGTGTTTTAGTTATTGCCACAGATCCTTGTGAGTTAAAATTCTGTGATTACCATTTTTGTCCCTGTGGTTTATTTTGGTAATTGTGTCCACAAAAACCAGCAATCTGTGTTTAACAAATCTCTGGCAACTCTGATGAACAATAAAGGAATAGTTTTGTTGTGGCTGAGTTGATTTATTGATTATAAAAATAATTATGTTTCTGTAATTTAAAATCACTCTTTTAAAAACTAGATCAGTGTCTCACGGAATCCTTCCTGGACAGAAGAAATATTTGCTGAAAATTCCATTATATGAACGTCCACTTCAGTGTCCCAGCCTACCATCGTGTTTACATTTTGACAAATTTGCCCAAAGTCAGGGAGGAATTCCAGAAAATACTGACCCTCAAACATGGGTTGTTGATCTATTTCTCTAAGCATAAACCTCAGAAGACAACTGCAAGAGAGAAAGTTGGTAAAGTATTTGTTCCGAAAGACTTGCCTGAAGAAGTGAAAGAACCACCAAAACTAGAACTGAGTGATTCTTTGACATCTAGTCTTTCTCCAGACGTCATTAAACATTATGAATCCGAAGTGAAGATCTTGACTGAAGAAATAAATCTTAAAAAAAAAATATCCTGCATTTTTATACTGTAGACGTGGAGCTATTTATAGGAAACTGGGAAAGTTACAGAGTGCCATGAATGATCTACAGGAAGTAAGTTTTATTTAATCAAAATAACTATTTCCAATTTATGCTTGCATATAATTATATAATAGTTTCTACTAAAATTGTGGACAATGAATTTGTATTGTATATTTGTGATTATAAAAATTATATTTATTGACATTTTCAAATAGTAAATATTAAAAGCACTAGATTTTGTTTGTCAGATTGGAAGGTACTATTTATACATGCACTTAACAAAGCAGTTGGGATCCCTAATATTTGAAATTTGATATAGGATTCTTCCTTTAATAAATCAACTTTAATTGAATTTATACATGTATTTTCTAGGCTATACTTTTGGAACCATTGTTTCTCAATGCCTATTGGCACCGACATCTCATTTATCTTTTCCAAGACAAAATTAGTGAAGCTTTGGATGACTTGAATTATATAAATAAATATAATAAAAATAATGCAGGTGGGTTATCTGTGCAGACAATTATATTGATTATATCTTTACCTAAGTTTTGGTGATTTAGTGGTATATATTAAAGATACGTAAACCAGTAGACATAGGTCTCCAAACAGATTGTGACTTTCGTAAGTTAAATTTATTGTAATATTATACATTTAAGACTTGTATGGTCCTGTGTTATTTTCAAAATACTCATCATGGTTTGAAATGTTAATGTCCTTGGTATATATTACAATAATTGGTTGCTTACTTTTCATCCCACAAAAAGAATATGAACTTAAAAATTTTAGTTTTAGAGTGATTCACAAATCTTTTCTTGACCATAGATCTCTGAATTAAGAATTTTAGTGTTTCTAAGACTTCTTGGTTGGATGAAATCTATATGTTGCCCTTATGGAACGTAATTTAAATCAACTCAAACTTTTGGAGAATGAGAAAATGTCATACTCTTCTTTGTATCCCCAGCATCCACAAACATACCCCTAAAATGTAGCACGAGCTTTATAAACATTTTCTGATCTCTGCTGATCTCTGCTAAAAGTCCATATAATTTTGTGCCATTAAAATCTAACTTTTCACTATAAACATTAAAAGATTATGAAACATTTCAGACATACGAAAAGGTAATAGTTAATTTTTGTTACTTCAAATTGAAGCTGAAAATGCTTTTAAGCATAAATGAGTATTATCCAGACTCGGAGAACAAATTTTGCACTGTTGAAATTAAAACAACAACAACAAACCCTTACGTTAGTTAAGAAAGTATAGTAGAGAAACATTATTTTAAGACTACTGTTTTGGAGAGAGAGGGATTAATCTTTAAAAGTTTTCATAGTTCATAAAAAGGACCATAACACTAAATTTTATTCTTTTTAATTAATTTTTAGAGGCATATTTGTCGAAGGCAGAAATTTCCGGAGTAAAACGACATTACTTTGGCTATTCTAAACTATACGCAGGCAATTAAATGCAAGCCCATGGATGCTGATATGTATTTCAGGAGGGGTGAGATGTATGAAATAACAAACAAAGTACTGGCCATTGATGACTTTTCCAAAGTAAGCTGTATCAATATAATGCTCCCATTTATATGTTTTAGATTATGGTCTCAATCTAATACTATAGCAGTTGTTGAAATTCTTTCACATATGTTGTATAATCAAAAATAACTTATTATAGGTTAGGACCTATAGCATTCATTACTAGAATAGATATTACCACTATGTCAATTTTTAAAAAATAATTTATTTCTCAATTATGTTTGACATACAATATTATATTAGTCCTCAAGCGTACAACATTGTGGTTAGATATTTGTATAACTTATGAAGTGACCACCCTGCTAAGTTTACTACCCATGTGACACTACACATGGTTATTTTCAAATACTATATTCCCTATGCTGCACTTATACTCCCATGACTGTTTTTATAACTGGCAATTTGTGTATCTTAACTCTTTCTTTTTTTTTTACCAATTCCCCCAAGCCACCTCCCATCTGGCAACCGTCAGTTTGTTTTCTATATCTATGAGTTTGTTTCTGTTTTTGTTTGTTCGTTTATTTTATTATTATTATTTTTTTTTTTGTGCATGTGGTGTGTGTGTGTGTGTGTTTTAGATTTCTACATGTAAGTGAAATCATATGGCATTTGTCTTTCTCTGTCTGACTTATTTTACTTAGCATAATACTCTCTAGGTCCATCCATGTTGTCACAAATGAAATATTTCACTTTTTTTATGGCTGAGTCAAAATTTTAAAATTAGAATTAGTGAATGGATTTACATCACAGAGCTCGCTGTGGGAGCATTTGAGACAGCTCTGAGGAGGGCTTGACTTTTCCACCTTTCTCCCTTGAACCATAAAACAGTTGTTTTATGCTTTGAAAATTTTGTTCTTCCCTTCAAATGAGAGAGAAAATCAAATCATTCTCCACTTAACTCTTGAGACATAGCTGATTCTCTTCTGCAGCAAATCCATCTCATCTCAAGAAGCTATGCTCAATGGGTTTGTTCATCCATTCATTCACTCAGAAATATTTATTGACTAAGGTACTCTATAATGTAATAGATAATCTTAATGAAAGAAGTGAACATATTTCCCGCTTACATGGAGCCTATTGTTTAAAGGACAGATAGAGAGAAAGAAAGACATAAATATATAATACAAATTACGATGACTTCTATGAAGGAAATAAAAATGATGAGGATGGGTAACTTATATTTGTGTTGGGGGATATCAGGGAAATTCCCTTGAGGAAGTGAACTTTTAGGCTGAGTTATACTTTGAGGCTAGAGTCAGGCAAAATATTCTCCTGATTTCAGCAGAATTGTAACCTAGATCTAACTTTTAACCTTAAATTCTTAGCTCATAGTACAACTGAGAATTTAGAAATTATTTAATAAGTTATCTTTCCACTTTCCCTGCTGCTCTTGTTTCTTAATCCATGATGTTAGCCACATACTTGATATTATTTACTTCAGAGAATATTTCTGGTGTAGAAAAAAATCATTTCAATATTTTCTTTTGAAAAATATCGAAATTATTAGACTATCTATTCTGTTTGTTTCTCCATCTGTCATCAATACTTTAAAAATTGACTAATCTAATTGACTAATTATTTAAATTGACTAGTTTTAAATTGATTAATAGTTTAAAAATTGACCAATCGACTAAAATCAACTTGAGGTCAAATGAACTTCAAAAATTTTAGGGTTTTTCTCCTGTTTTAAAAACACTTGAAATCTTTGTGCTTCATTTCCCCTCATCTCCACTATCAGTAGATGAGGAGCTTTACAACTGAGTAGACAGTGATTTAGTCCGTTCACTCTATTGCCTTGTAATGTCAGCGTGAAATGAATGAACCATGCCAATTGTCAAATTCATTTGTCTCCACAGTTTTAGGGAGTAGATTAATCCACAATCTGATTTGATTGAATCAGCCTTGATGTGGTCAATATGTATTATCTTTAGGATATAATTGGGGATAAAAATTGATAGATCAATATAACTCTACTCCAGTTGAACAAACACTTATGAATATTTTAACCAGTGAAAATTTCAGTGGGCAAAAGCCTTGGCTGCTTGTCTGTGCTATTTTTTTTTTCTCTCTCTCTGTTATAAAACCTCTCTTTTCTAGAATTTGATGATGAATGGATTTTCCTAAAGACATGGTCTAAATGCCAAATTTCAGTTTTGCATCTAAATTAGTTTGCTTAAAAAAATCTGAAGTTAAAAACAGGCTTTAATCCATTTAATTTGCTAATGGGTTTAATATACCTTTTGAAAAATTATGTGATATGTTTTGTGTTCCTCCTCTCCACCTTCCTTCCTCCATGCAGTGTATTTTTTATGATCCCAAAGAATAGATTGCATTATCGAAACGTGGACTGGTTTTACTATGAAAATGAAAACTGGAATGCAGCCATACAGGATTTTTACAGCCTTGCTAAATGTAGATCCCCAAAAATTCTCAAGCAAGGTGAGAATTATTTTATATGCGATGTTTGAAATTATATGCTATTTTTTACAAGTACTTTCTCAGGAAAGAAAATTGCTTAAAATACCAGACAGCTCTTTAAAAACAGTGAATCGATTTTCCATGCTGCCAATGAATGGAAATCTTTATCTATAAGTGTAACAATGGGCGGTTAATTTAATAGGCATAAAATGACAATTTAGCCAATTTAGAGTTTCATTAATATTTTCTTTTCTTTTCCTTTTTTGTCTTTTAAAGAATTTGTTAGCATTTCCTAAAATACTACTTACATTATCAACTTTTAAAGTCTGGTCTACATTTTCGTTCATTGAATTATTTTTTTTTTCCTTTTTTTATGTACTTTGTATTTACTGAGTACTGAGTATAGAGAACTGTTTTATAGATTTCAGTAATACTGTAACTTTTTACATTAACCTTTGTTTTTCCAACTTTATTGTGCATGAAGCAGTTTCTCATTTTGTTGCTTTTCTTTTAATCTAAGTTTTGTTTTGAAGAGTTTTAAAAAATGTATATAGTCATATCTGCTCATCTTTTCACTCATGATTTTTAAAAATTTAATTAATTAATTAATTAATTAACTTATTTATTTTTTTTATGGTGAAATTGGTTAATGAAATCCAAAGTTTCAGCTGTATACTCTAACAGTAAGAGCAAATATATGGTTTACACTATGTAATTTACTCCCATAGTTAGATTCTTTCTGTCACCACATATTTGACCCCTTACCTGGTCTACCTCCTCCCTCCCCTCTTCCCTCTCCCTGCTACCCTCTGGTAACCACTAAGTCTATTGTCCATGTCTATGAGTCTCTGTTTGTTTGTCCTGTTCACTTGTTGTTTTTAGGTTTATACCCCGCATAAAAGTGATATCATGTGATGTTCAACTTTTTCTGTCTGGGTTATTTTCGCTTAGCATGATCATCCCAAGGTCCATTCATGTTGTTGCAAATGGCAATATTTCATCTCTTCTTATAGCTGAGTAATATTCCATTCTTATATATGTCCACAGTTTCTTTAGCAATCATTGATCGTAGGACATTCTGGTTGCTTCATGTCCTGGCCACTGTGAATAATGCTGCTATGAACATCAGTGTGCAAATATCTTTTAGATATGGTTTTCAAGTCTTTGGGGTAAATACCCAGTAGAGGATTGCTGGATCATATGGTAGATTAATTCTTAGTTTTTTTGAGGAACCTCCATACTGTTTTCCATAGTGGCTGTACCAATTTGCAGTCCCACCAGCAGTGTATGAAGGTTCCTTTTTCTCCGCATCCTCTCCAACATTTGTTATTACCTTGTCCTGTTGATTATAGCTATTCTAACAGGTATGAATGATATCTCATTGTGGTTTTGATTTGCATTTCCCTAATAGCTAGAGATGTTGAGCATCTTTTCATATATTTGTTGGCCATTTGTATGTCCTCTAGGGAGAAATGTCTTTGTTCAGGTCCTCTGCCCATTTTTTTGATTGATCATTTGTTTTTTGTTGTTATTAGTTGTATGAGTTCTTTGTATATTTTGGATATTAGGCCTTTATCGGAGGGTTGCTTGCAAAATTATTTTCCCGTTCAGATGGTTCTCTCTTTACCTTGTTGACAATTTCTTTGCTGAGCAGAAGCTTTTTATTTTGATGTAGTCCCATTCATTTATTTTACTTTTACTTCCCTTGCTTTTGAGGTCAAATTCATAAAATCCTCTTTAAGTCCAAGGTCCTTGAGTTTAGTTCCTATGTTTTCTTTATGCATTTTATTGTTTCAGGTCTTATTTCAGGTCTTAATCCATTTTGAGTTAATTTTGGTGTGGGTGATAGACAACAATCTAGTTTCATTCTTTTGCAGGTGCTTTCCAGTTTTCCCAGCACCATTTATTGAAGAGGCTTTCCTTTCTCCACTGTATGTTTTTGGCTTTTTGTCGAAAATTATTTGCCCATATAAATATGGTTTACTTCTGGACTCTCATTCTGTTCCACTGGTCGTGTTCTGTTTGCTGCCAATACCATGCCATTTTGATTACTGTCACTTTGTAGTATAATTTGAAGTTGGGCAGAGTGATGCCTCCAGCCTCATTCTTTTTCTCAGGATGGCTTTGGCAATTCGGGGTCTTTTGTGCTTCCATATAAATCTGATGATTTTTTGTTCTATTTCTTTAAAAAATGCAATGAGATTTTGATGGGGATTGCATTAAATCTGTATAATGCTTTAGGTAATATGGTCATTTTAACTATGTTGATTCTTCCAATCCAAGAACATGGAATATCTTTCCATTTCTTTGTATCTTCTTTGATTTCTTTTAATAGGGCTTATAGTTTTCATTATATAGGTCCTTCACATGTTTTGTTAAATTTATTCCTAGGTATTTTATTCTTTTTGTTGCAATTGCAAAAGGAATTATTTTTTCCACTTCTTTTTCTGACTTCATTATTAGAGTATAGGAATGCTATGGATTTTGTATCCAGAGACTTTACTGTATTTGCTTATTGTTTCTAGTAGTGTTCTTGTGGAGTCTTTAGGGTTTTCTATATAGAGAATCATGTCATCCAAATAGTGACAGTTTGACTTCTTCATTTCCTATTTGGATGCCTTTTATATCTTTCTCTTGCCTGATTGCACTTGCTAGGACCTCCAATGTTATATTGAATAACAGTGGCGATAGTGGACAGCCTTGCCTTGTTCCTGATCTTAGAGGGAAGGTTTTTAGTTTTTCACCATTAAGTATAATGTTGGCTGAGGGTTTGTCATATGGCCTTTATTATGTTAAGGTACTTTCCTTCTATACTGATTTTGTTAAGTGTTTTGATCATAAATGGATGCTGTATCTTGTCGAAGGCTTTTTCTGCATCTATTGATATCATATGATTCTTATTTTTTAATTTGTTTATGTGGTGTATCACATTAATCGATTTGCATATGTTGAACCATCCCTGTGCCCTGGGATGAAGCCCACTTGATGTGGTATAATCTTTTTAATATGTTGCTATTCAGTTCACTAGTATCTTATTTAGGATTTTTGCATCTGTGTTCATGAGAGATATTGGTCTGTAGTTTTCTTTTTTTGTGTTATCTTTACCAGGTTTTGGTATCAGGTAATATTGGCCTCATAAAATGAGTTGGGAAGTATTGCCTTCTTCGATTTTTTGGAAGAGTTTGAGGAGAATAGGTATTAAATCTTCTTTGAATGTTTGGTAGAATTCACTGGTGAAGCCATCTGGTCCTGGACTTTTACTTTTTGGTAGGTTTTTGATGATTGTTTCAATTTCCATACTGCTGATCGTCTATTTAGATTTTCCAGTTCTTCTTGATTCAGTCTAGGAAGGTTGTATTTTTCTAAGTACTGGTCCATTTCTTCTAGGTTATTAAATTTGGTGTTATATACTTTTTCATAGTATTCTTGTATGATCCTTTGTATTTCTGTGATGTCAGTTGTAATTTCCCCTTTCATCCCTGATTTTGTTTATTTGTGTCCTTTCTCTTTTTTCTTTAGTGAGTCTAGCCAGGGGTTTGTCAATTTTATTAACCTTCTCAAAGAACCAGCTCTTTGTTTGCATTTATTTTTTTATTGTTTGTTTTTCAATTTCATTTATTTCTGCTTAATTTTGATTATTTCTTTCCTTCTGCTGACTTTAGGCTTCATTTGTTCTTCCTTTTCTAGTTTTTTAAGATGAAGCATTAGGTTGTTTATTTGGGCTCATTCTTGTTTTTGGAGATAGGCCTGTAATGATATGAACTTTCCTCTTATGACCACTTTTGCTGTGTCCCAAAAGTTTTGATATGTTGTACTATCATTATCATTTGTTTCTATCTATCTCTTGATCTCTCTTTTTATTTCTTCTCTGACCCAGTTATTCTTCAGTAGCATGTTGTTTAATCTCCATTATATTTGTGGTTCTTCCGATTTTTTTGCAGTTGATCTCTAGTTTCAAAGCATTATGATCAGAGAATATGGTTGGTATGATTTCAACCCTCTTATATTTGTTGAGGCTATCTCTGTGTCCAGTATGTGGTCAATTCTTGAGAATGTTCCATGTGCACTAGAGAAGAATGTATAAGCAGCTGTTTTGGGATGGAAGGCTCTGTAAATGTCAATTATGTCCAGTTGGTCTAATGTGTCATTTAAGGATGTTATTTCCTTATTGATTTTTGTTTGGATGATCTGTCCATATCTGACAGTGGGGTATTTAGGTCCCCTACTATGATAGTGTTTTGGTCTGTTTCTCTCTCTTTAGTTCTGTTAGTAATTGCTTTTTAGATATTAATAAGTATTATGTCTACTTGGTGTATGATTCTTGTTTCATTATGAAGGGTCCTTCAGGATCTTTCTTTACATTTTTTATTTTGAAGTCTATTTCATCTGATATTAGTACCACTACTCCTGCTTTTCTCTGAATGCTATTTGCTTGAAATATCATTTTCCACCCTTTCACTTTGAGTCTCTATTTGTCTTTGGAGCTGAGATGTGTCTGAGATGGGTGAGAAGGCAGCATATGGTTGGGATTTGTTTTTTTGATCCATTCTGCAACTCTGTCCTTTTTATTGGTGAGTTCAATCCATTTATGTTATTGAAAATATTAGCCATTTTATCTTTGCTTCTGGTAGCTCGGTGTTTCCATTTATTCCTTGTCCTTGTGTTTTCTATTTCTTCTTCATTTTGGTTGGCTTTTATGGGGTTTCCCTCTAGTCCTTGTTTTATCTTATATACTTCAGTTCTGAATCTTTGGCATGTAGTTACCATTATGAATATGTAAAATGATAGTTATATATATGCCATCATCCTTTTCTTTTGTGTGTGACTTATCTCAATTACCCTTTGTGAATTTGGACCTTTGAGTCCTACCCTTTTCAGTCATTGTTGTCTCAATTTGTCCCTACGTATGCTGAATGTTCATTACTATCCTGCTATAGCAAATCTCTTTTTATTTTTAAGCTTCTAATGCCCTGTTCTTAATAAGGGTTGCACTCCTCTGCTTCTATCCAGCCTGCTAGACACCTTTCTTCTAAATTATGGTTTGTTTTTTTTTTTTTGTCATTTTGTTTTAAGTGAGCTGACCCCTTTCAGTGTTCCTGTAGTGCAGCCTCATAGTGGAGAATTCCCTCAATTTTTTTTTTGCCAGGAAAGGTCTTTATTTCTCCTTCATATCTAAAGGAGTGCTTAGCTGGATACATTATTCTTGGCTGGTAGTTTCCTTTCACTTAATAGTTTGAATGATTCCCACTTTCTGGCTTGTAAGGTTTGTGCTGAGAAGTCTGAGGAAAATCTAATGGGTTTTCCTTTATAGGTTACCATCTTCTTTTCCCCTGAGAATCATCGTTGTCATTGATTTTTATAATTTTAATACAATGTTTCTTGGAGGAGGCCTTTTTGGATTGAGATAATCATGTGTTCTGTTGACTCCTTGTATTGCAAACTCTAGCTCATTCCTTAGATTTGGGAAATTCTTGTCAACTATTTGTCTTGAAAATGCTTTCTAATCTCTGCTTCTTTTTCTTGCCTTCGATAATGCCCATTATCTTGTGTTCTTCTCCTGATGGTATCAGGCAGGTCTTGTATTTTTCTTTCATTATTTTTTCATTCTTCGGTTTCTTTTCTTCTTCCTTCTGATGCATTTCTAGATTTCTGTCTTTGATATCACTGATCTTTTCCTCCCTCTGGTTGACTCTCTTTCCCAAGCTTATTATTTCATTTTTTCAACTCTTGAAGTATGTTTTTAATCTCCAGTAGTACTATTCTGTTCTTTTGAGTGTTTCGATCTCTTTGCTAAAGAACTCATTCTGCTCATCTAAGTTGTTTTTTCAATTCTTGAAATTGTTGATATGAATCATTTTGGATTCCTCACTGAGTACCATCCTGAATTCTCTGGCATTTAAGTTGCATATATTTCTGTCTGTAAGAGTATTTTTCTGGAGATTTTTCTCTTTCTTTCTGAGATGACTTGTCATCTTGGTTGTTTCATGGTATTTAATGGACTATTTCTCCACCTGGGCATTAAGGGAAGTGCATTCAGCATTTTTTCCTAAAAGAAGATTTATTATATAAAGTCTCTCTTTAGCTTGTTGCAAAGAAAGTGTTTTTCTTTTGGTTTCTTGCTTTGTATAAAGCCTTAATGATGCCTTTTTTTTCTTTATAGATGTGGTTTTAATCATGCTCGTTACCTTTCCGTCTCAGTCCCTGTCAGTGTCAGTAACAGTTTCAGTAGTGCTTGCTCAGATCCCGTGGGGCTCTGTGGTTTTCGGTCTCAGAGGATATGGGCAGAGGAGCCTTCTGAGGTGAGGATGGGGCTGCGGCTCAGCCTCAGTTTTGCAACCACGGATGGCAAAAATCAACTGTTGTTTCTGTGCTATCCCCCCTTCTCTCTGCCTTCAGCTCTGATGGCTGGGCCCTGCCACGGCCGCATGGAGCTCACAGCTTTCCCAGGCAGGGCTGTTCAGGGAAGTTGCCACACCTTTTTCCCTCTTTCCCGTTAACAGGGGGCTCTGGCTGTGAGAGACAGCTTCTTTATTTCTCCCAGTGCACCTCCCAACACCTGGGGTTCTGACCTGTGGTAATTTTATACGCAGATCTCACGCTCAGACATGCTGGTATGCAGTTTGTGTGTTTTTGTTGAGTTTTAGATGTTCAGCTTGTTGTTGTTTCAAGGGGAGAGATCTGTGGATGTCTCCTACTCTGCCATGTTTTTTCCAAACTCACACGATTTTTGTTTAATGCTAAATTTTTAAATGATAAAATAAAAGCATGCATCCAGAAAAGTGTACAGAACACAAATGTACAACTTAATGGCTGATTGGCAATGTAAATACCCGTGTTAGCATCATCAGGTCAACAAATGACTCTTCTGGCACTCTAGAAACAGCCTGTGTCTTGCCTCCCCCTAAAGGGCACCACTATCCTGACTTTTTAAAAAAATCACTTCCTCGTAGTTATTATTAATTTTATCACACAAGTATGTGCTTCTAAACATTCTTAGTTAGTTTGTCTGCTTTTTTGAACTTTATATAAGTAGAAATCATATGGTAGTATATACTTCTACATGTAGCTTCTTTTGCTGAATATTATGTACTATTGCATAGGTCTCCAGTTTACTTGTTTAAATGTTTTTATTGTATTCAGTTGCATGAATATATTACAGTTTTCTTGTTCATCTACTGTTGATGAACATTTGAGTGTTTCTAGTTTTTAGTGATTATAAATATTATTTTATTCAACAATTGTGTATGTGTGCACACATATAGAAATTCCCCCTTATCCACAGTTTTGCTTTCCTTGGTATCTGTTGCCTGTTGACAGTGATGGTTCGAAAATGTAAAATGACAATCCCAGAAATAATAAATAATTCATAAGCTTAAATTGCACGCCATTCTGAAGTAGTATGATGAAAATCTCATGTCATCCTGCTTCTGTCGCTTTGTCCAGTGTATCCACTCTGTATACACTACTCACCTAATTTAGTCACACTGTAGTTATCTCAGTTATAGACCAAATGTCCTGGTGCTTGCATTCAAGTAAACCCTCAGTTTACTTAATAGTGGCCCAAAATGGAAGAGTAGTGATCCTGGCAATTCAGATGTGCCAAAAAGAAGCCATAGAGTGCTTCCTTTAATTGAAAACGGTGAATAATACAGTACAATAAAGATATTATGAGAGAGGCCACATTCACATAACATTTATTACAGGTATTGT
This sequence comes from Eonycteris spelaea, assembly GCA_003508835.1. Lineage (NCBI taxonomy): Eukaryota > Metazoa > Chordata > Mammalia > Chiroptera > Pteropodidae > Eonycteris > Eonycteris spelaea. The sequence goes on from PUFA01000122.1 coordinate 4,064,949, forward strand.
TTAATTGTTCTAGTTTATTATTATAGTTAAACTCTTACTGTGTCTAATATATAAATTAAAACTTTATCACAGGTAGTATACACAAGAAAAAAGCATAGTATCATAGGTTTGTACTGTCTGTGGTTATAGGCCATCGAAGGGGGTCTTTGGAATGTATCCCCTGTAGCTAAGGAAGGACTACTGTATATCATTCTGTTGGATGTACAACTAGGAGTGGAATACTAGTTCATTGGGTATGCAGTTTTTCAGCTGTAGGGCCAACTAATTTTCCAATGTAGTTATACTGTCAGCAGTGTATTTGAGTTTCCACACCACCACTGGGCATTATTAATGACTTTCGAATTTTAGCCCATCCTACTAAGCATGTAACATTATCTCACTGGGTTTGAATTTTCATTTTCTTCATCACTTTCTCTGTGTGTGTATCTAGGTTTGGGTTTGCCTGTGGCCTTCTAGATGCCCTGGAGTTCGTGGCAACTTTCTAAAAAGCCTTCACTCCCTCCGTGTACCGTGTATCTCCTTCTGATTCTTCCTTCCCAGGCTTTCAGTCTGTCTACTGCTTGTCCTCAACTGTTATCTCTTGCCCCAGGTGGGCAGCAGTTAGTACATTTGCATTTAAATGGTTTTGATAAATACAAGCCAGAAAGCTACATCAGCCCGGGGAAAGCACCAAGGCAGACAAAACAAGGGAAACCTTAGAGCCATTCCTTCAGTGATCCACCAGAGGGGCAAATCACATAGCCACAATTCTTCCTCTTTTTTTTTTTTTTAACAACTGTTAAGTTTATTTATTGATTTTTTGATCCAATACTTTAATTTATTTTAATTAAATTATTGGGTTGACAATGGTTAATAAAATTATATAGGTTTCAAGTGTACAATTCAGTAATACATCATATGTGATATTGAGTGTGTGTTCACCACCCAAAGTCAAATTCTCTTTCCCTCACCTTATATTTTACCTTTACTTACCTCCCCTTTTCCTCCTTTTACTCTGGTAACCACTGAACTTGTCGTCTGTGTCCATGAGTCTCTGTTTTATCTTTGTTCATTTGCATTATCAGTTTTATATCCCACATATGTTGAAATCAATATGGTTCTTAACTTTTTCTGTCTGACTTATTTCGCTAGCTGATAATCTCAAGATCTATCCATGTTTGCAAATGGCAGTATTTCTTTTTTTTTGAGTATATATATTCCATTGTGTATATGTACCACATCTTCTTTTATCCAATCATCTATTCATGAACACTTTGGTTGTTTCCAATGTCTTGGCCAACCATGAATAATGCTATACAGTGAACAATTATTTAAGAATAGAATTTTGTAATGCTCTCTTGTACTAATAACCTGCCCCAGGAATGCAAATTGTGGTTCCCAAGGCCACCCATGAGCTGGGAAATGGGAGAGGGAAATGGAATACGTTAGAAGACCACAGAGCTCTTCCCCAGATTTAGCAGGATTTTGCCTTTTATTAAGCATTCCCTCTGGTTATTTTTAATTTCTAATTAGAATCCAGAGTTTCCAAAAAACATTTCTGAGAGTTTTTGCCAGCTTATTTATTGCCTTATGGTGTTTCCTGTACTACTATTTTTGTTCTAACCTTATTTTCCCAATTTTTTGTTTTTGCATTGATTTTAACTAACAATAATGTTAATGATAATAGTGAATCTTCATCATTTGAATTTAATGATATTACTTTGGTTTTACATATTTACTAATTAGCCAATTTTGAGCTTTATTATTTAAGGGACTATCTTTTTATTCTTGTTTAAATTTTTTTCCTGCTGTATCTACTTCCTAAGAATCTCATGTCCAATTTTGAAAATAAATGCCTTTTGGCCATCGTATATTTTAGATAGAATATTATAAACTATACTTAAATCTCTTTGTCTTTATTTTTTAAAGATTTTCATCTGTATTCATAGTAAGGTTTGTTCACTGGTTTCATAGTCAGATTTTGATTTCAGGATCTGGCTACTTTCTCTAAAATGAGTTATGCCTTCTATCTTTTTTCTTAGAAATATACCTTTTAGGATTGAAAAATTTTTGTTCTTTTGAAAGTTTATAATAACTATTCTAAAATTATTCCACTCTTGCAGCACTACATCTTTTGAATGGATGGAAAACTTTTTTGAAACCCCTTAAAATTCTTCCTTAGGTTATTAGTTCATTCTGGTTGTTTACTTCTTATTGATTTAAAGGTGGATTAGTTTGCAGGAATGCACCAAATTAGTTGCAGAACAAGAAGGTTAATTCAAGGATTGTAAGATGGTGCTTTCTTATGGAGATCCTTATATGCCATTTTAAAGAATTTGGCCTTTCCTATTGTCAATAGGAGTTGTAGAAAATTTTGAGAAAAGAGATCTTTAATGATCTCATGACAAATTTTACCAATCCAGAGCTATGAATAGAGTAAAATAGTAGCCCAGGTTTGAGCTGAGGGTCACTGCAGCTCAATATTTCAGTGAGGGTCAGAGGTATTAAGACAGTAGAAATGAAAGAATGAACAGATGCAAAAGCCAGTATGTTTGAAGAGTTGACTTAATGGCATCCCACAAAAAAAATATTACTGAAAGTTTTATTCTGTAAGGTTTTAAGTTCAGAATCATATATTTGCTGAAAAAGAGTATCATTCTCTAATATTTAGAAATAATTAAAAAAAGTAAAAATTCTCATATTTATTAGGAAATAAACAAGACATTTTTTCAAGATGGGGTAAAAATATATTTTTCTCCAAGATAAAATATCCTGAGTCTCAAGATATTTAATGATTTTTGAAAGGCCTCTTGTTACCAGTATGCCAACATATTGGCTGCACTCTTCTCCAATTACTATTATTTTCATGATATAACCTTTTCTTTCACATTTTGACAGTTTTCTTTACTTAAACTTTTTTAAAAAAAACATAAAATTACTGTTAAAAATAAAATATGTTTTATATTAGTTTCAGGTTATACAGCACAGTGTTAGACATGTATATAATTTCCGAAGTGATCTCCGCAATTAGTCTTAATACCCACCTGGCCACCATATGTAGTTATTACAATATTATTGACTATAATTCCCTAGTTGTACTTTAATATCTCCATGACTATTTTGTATCTAGAAATTTGCGCTTCACTTTCTTCCTTTCATCTTTCTTTCAACCTCAACCTCAACCCTCTCCATCTGTCAACCATCAGTTTTGTTCTTTGTACCTATGAGTCTGCTTCTGTTTTGTTTGTTCTTTAATTTGCCTTTTTTTTGAGTCCACATATAAAATACCACATATAATATTTTTCTTTCTCTGTCTGACTTATTTCATTTGCATAATACCTTTAGGTCCATTATGTTGCCACAAACAGTAATTTTTTATTCTTTTTTTATTGCTGCGTAATATTCCATTGTATATAGCTATTGATGGACACTTAATTTGCTTTCACATCTTTCTTTTAATTTATATATTCAATTAATTAATTAAATTAATTAATCGGATTTTTAATTGAAATTATTAGAGGTGACATTGGTTAATAAAATCAAATAGATTTCAAGTGTACAAGTTCACCACCCCCAAATTAAAATATTCCTCTGCCATCAAATATTTGACCCCCTTTACTCTCCTACTTACCTCCTTCTTCCCTCTCTTCCCTCTGGTAACCACTAACCCAGTGTCCATTCCCTGAGTCTCTGTTTTGTCATGTTTATTTGTTGCCTTCAATTTTATATCCCACATATGAATGAAGTCATATGGTTATCAACTTTTTCTGACTTAATTTACTTAGCATTGATAATGTCAAAGTCCATCCATTTTGTTGGCAAATGGAAGTTTTTCATCTTTTCTTATAGCTGTGTAATATTCCGTTGTATGTATGTACAACATCTTTCTTATCAGTCATCTATTGGGGGTACTTTGGTTGTTTCCATTGCTGGCCACCGTGAATAATGCTACAAGGAATAGGGGTATATGTCTTTACGGATAAATGTTTTTAAATTTTTGGGGTAGATATCCAGGAAGGAGATTGCTGGGTCATATGATAATTCTATTCTTAATTTTTTAGGAAACCTCCATACTGTTTTCCATAGTGGCTGTACCAACGTGCATTCCCACCAGCAGCGTATGAGGGTTCCTTTTCCTCCACAACCTCTCCAACACTTGTTATTTCTGTCCTGCCGATGATAGCCATTCTAAGGTGTTGAAGTAGTATCTCATTATGGTTTTAATTTGCATTTCCCTAATAGCTAGTGAAGTTGAACATCTCTTCATATGTCTTTTTGGCTGTTTGTATGTCTTCTTGGGATAATGTCTCTTCAAGGTCCTTTGCGGGTGTTTTAATTGGATTGTTTATTATCTTGTTGTTGAGTTATATGAATTCTTTGCATATTTTGGATAGTAGCCCCTTATTGGAAGCGTTGTTTTGCAAATATCTTCCTCTATTCAGTTGGTTGCCTTTGTTTTGAAGATAGTTCTTTTGCGGTGCAGGAAGGTTTTTAGTTTAAATGTAGTTCCATTTATTTACTTTTGCTTTTACATTCCTTTGCCTCTGAGGTCACAATTCATAAAATCCTCTCTAAACCAAGGTCCATGAGTTAGTATCTATGTTTTCTTCTATGTAATTTATTGTTTCAGGTCTAATGGTTAGGTCTTTGGTTCATTTTGAGTTAGTTTGGTGTATGGTGACAGACAGTCTAGTTTCGTTCTTTGGCATGTGGCTTTCCAATTTTCCCAGCACCATTATATTGAAGACACTTTCTTTTCTTCACTATATGTTTTTGGCTCCTTTGTAGGAAATTATTTGCCCCATATATATGGGTTATTTCTGGGTTCTCAATTTCTGTTTGCATTGATATGTGTGTCTGTTTCCGCCAATATCGTGCTCTTTTTATTATTGTCACTTTTGTGGTATAATTGAAGTCAGACAATATGATATCTCCAGCCTTATTCTTTTTTCTTCAGAATTGCTTTTGGCTATTGCTTTGTGATTCCATACAAATCTTGATGATTTTTGTTCTATTCTTTTAAAAAATGCCATTGGGATTTTGATAGGGATTGCATTTAATCTGTATGTTGTTCTGGTTGATATGGACATTTTTGAACTATGTTGATTCTTCCTAATCTATTAAACATGGACTATCTTTTCCATTTATGAGTGTGTCTTTTTAGTTTCTTTTAATAATGTCTTACAGTTTCCAGTGTATAGCTCTTCATATTCTTGTTAAATTTTATTCCTAGGTATTTTATCTTTTTTATTGCAATTACAAAAGGAATTTTGTTTTGTGATTTCTCTTTCTGAAATTTCATTGTTTAAGTATCATATAGGAATGCAATGGATTTTTGTATATTAATTTCATATCCTACAACTTGGACTATATTTGTTTATTGTTTCTAATAGTTTTTTTTTTTTTTTGGTGGAGTCTTTAGGGTTTTCTATAGAGAGAATCATGTCATCTGCAAAAAGTGACCATTGACTTTTTCATTCTCAATTTGGATGCTTTTATTTCTTTTCTCTTGCCCAATTGCTCTGAGGTAGGACTTCCAATACTGTATTGACTAACAATGATAAGAAAGTTCATCCTTGTCTTGTTCATGATCTTAGAGGAAAAAGCTTTCAGTTTTTTCACCATTAAGTAGGATGTTAGCTGAGGATTTATCATATATAGCCTTTATTATATTGAGGTACTTTCCTTTTATACTCATTTTATTAAGTGTTTTTAATCATAAATGGAATGCTGTATCTTGTCAAATGCTTTTCTGTTTCTATTGATATGGTCATATGATTTTTATTCCTTCTTTTTTTTATGTGCTGGTGTCACATTGATCAATTTATATATGTTGAATCATTCTTGTGCCACTCTCGATCATGATGTATACTTTTTTTTTATTGTTTTGTATATATAATTGGCTAGTATTTTGGTTATGTTTTTTTGCAATCTTTCTTCATTAGATATTGATCAATAGTTGTGTGTGTGTGTGTGTGTGTGTGTGGTGTGTGTGTGTGTGTGTGTGTGTTATCCTTAACAGGTTTTGGTATCAGGGTAATGTTGGTCTCATAAAGTGAGTTAAGAATTATTGCCTCTTCATTTTTTGGAAGAGTTTGAGAAGGATAGGCATCAAATTATCTTTGAATGTTTGGTAGACTTCACTAATGAAGCCATCTGGACTTGTACTTTGGGGAGGTTTTTGATGATTGTTAAAATTTCCTTCCTGTTGATAGCTCTATTTAGATTTTCCAGTTCTTCATGATTCAGTTTATGAGGGTTGTATGGTTCTAAGAACTTGTCCATTTCTTCTAGATTACTGAATTTGGTAGCATATACTCTTTCATAGCATTCTTGTATAATCCTTTGTATTCCTGTGGTGGCCATTGTAATTCTCTTTTATTTTTGATTTTGTTTATTTGTGTCTTTTCTATTTTTTCCTTAGTGAATTTAGTCAGAGGTTTGTCAATTTTATTAATGTTTTCAAAGAACCAGCTTTGTTGCATTGATTTTTTTTCTGTTGTCACTTTGTTCTCTATTTCATTTAATTCTGCTCTAATTTTTATTATTTCATTCCTTTTGCTGACTTTGTGCTTTATTTGTTTTTTTTTTCTAGTTCTTTAAGAGGTAATGGTAGGTTGTTTATTCTAAATTTTTCTTGTTTCTTGAGATAGGCCTGCAATGATATAAACTTTCCTTTTATTACTACTTTTACTATAACTCAAAAGTTTTGATATGTGGTATTGTCATTTTCATTTGTTTCTATTTATCTTTTGATCTCTCTTTTTATTTCTTCTTTCACCTAGTCATTCTTAAGTAGCATATTGTTTAATCTCCACATATTTGTGGTTTTTCCTGCTTTCTTTTTCTGTCGATTTCCAATTTCAAAACACGTGGCCAGAGAATATGATCAATTTGATTTCAATCTTCTTAAATTTGTTGAGGCTAGTTTTGTGTCCTAACATATGGTCTATCCTTGAGAATTTTCCATGTGCACTAGAGAAGACTGTATAATGGTGTTCTAGGATGAAAGGCACTATAAATATTGATTATGTCCATTTGGTCTAATGTGTCATTTAAGGGCAATATTTCTTGATTGATTTTTGTTTAAATCTATTCTTCCTTGTCAGTGGAATATTTAGGTCCTCTACTATAAATGTGTTTTCATCAGTTTCTCCCTTTAGCTCAGTTAGTAGTTGCTTTATATATTTTGGTGCTCCCTGATTGAGAGCATATTTATTGATGTATTATGTCTTTTGATGTACTATCCCCTTGATTTGATCATTATGAAATTTGGTCATTATGAAATGACCCTCTTTTTCTCTTGTTACCTTTTTCATCTTGAAGATTATTTAATCAGTTATAAGGATGGCTACATCCGCTTTTCACTGAATGCCATTTGCCAAAACAGAGAATGTTGTTTTCCATCCTTTTACTTTGAATCTGTTTGTCTTCACAGCTAATTGTGTCTCCTGAAGACAACATCTGGTTGGGTTTTATTTTATAATCCAACCTGCTCCTCTGTGCCTTTTTATTGGTGAGCTCAGTTCATTCCCATTTAGGGTGATTATTGATGCATGAGGATTTCCTGTAGCCATTTTATCTTTTGTTTTCTGGTAGCTCGGTGTCTCCACTGTTTCTTTTCCCTTGCGCTTCTGTTATTTTAGTTTGGCGATATTCTACATTTCCCACCCCACCTCTGGTTCCTCTTTTTTTATGTTATATGTCTCAGTTCTGGATTTGTGAGTGTGTGTGTGTGTGTGTGTGTGTGTGTGTGTGTGTGTGTGTGTTGGTTACCATTAAGTTTAAACAAAGGAAAGTTTCATATTAGTTTTTTCTTCTGCATACATGTTAACCGCGTCTCATTTGCACATTCAGACCTTTCCCTTTTTATATTTTTGTTGTCACAAGTTATCTCTATTTATGCTGTGAGTTCATTTTTGAGTTGTAATAGCTAATGTCTTTCTCTCTCTTTTTTGAAAAATGTTTTTACCTCATTTAACCTTTATGTTATATTTACATGTAAGTGCCCTACTCTGAATAAAGACTGCAATTTTCTACTTCTGTCCGTCTGTTAGTCATCTTCCTCATAACTTTGTTTTCTTTTGTCTTTTTCTTTCAGATAGAATAACCCCCTTCAGTATTTCCTGTAACGTGGGACTTATGGTAGAAAATTTCCTCAGCTTATGTATGTCTGAAAAGATTTTTATTTCTCCTTCATATCTAAAGGATAACTTTGCTGGATATATTATTCTTGGCTGGTGGTAATTTCTCTTTCAATAGTTTAAATATTTGATTCCATTCCTCCTAGCTTGTAGAGTTTCTGCTGAAAAATCCACTGATAATCTAATGGGAGTTCCTTTATATATTACTGTCTTCTTTTCCTTGGCTGTCTTGAGGATTCTTTCTTTGTCATTTTTGATACTTTTAATATAATGTGCCTTGGAGAAGGCCTTTTTGGAATAAGATAATTAGGTGTTCTATTTGCTTCTTGAAGTCAAGCATTTAGTTCTTTCCATAGGTTTAGGAAGTTCTCTTCAACTACATGTTTGAATAGGCTCTCTGTTCCCTTCTCCCTCTCTTCTCCTTCTGGTAGACCTATTATTCATATATTTCTCTTTTTGATGAAGTCAGATAGTTCTTATAGAGATTTTTACTTTTTTTTTATTTCTGAAGGAGTCAGTTCTTGTATAATTCTTTCATATATATATATATATATATATATATATTTTTTTTTTTCCCCACTCTCAAGTCTCTCTCTTCTTCCATCTGTGTTATTTCCAGATTTATGTCTTCGCTATCACTAATATTTTACTCTGTCTGGTCAGCTCTTTTTTTAAGCTCACTATTTCATTCTTCACTTCCAGAATTTCTAAGTTCATTTTAAAAGTTTCAATCTCTTCAATAAAGTATTTCTTTCATTCATTGATTTTATTTCTGAATTCATTAAACTGCCTATTTGAGTTTTCTTGAATCTTATTGGCTTTTTTGCTATCTTGAATTCTCTGTCATTTAAGTCTCATATTTCCATGTCTTTAAGTTTATATTCTGGAGATCTTTCTGAGCCACCTGTTAACTTGGTTGTTTATGGTATTTGATAGATTATTTCTCCACCTAAGCATTGATAGTAATGAACTCTGCTTTTTTTTTTTTTTCTTAAGAGTGATACCTGTTTAGCAGGTTGATAAGAAGAGGGCTTTTCTTTTGTTGTCTAATAGTTGACCCTGGAGTGCAAGTGTTTTATTTTCTCTTACACTGCTCCAGATTCTCAGATCTCTGCTGAGTAGCGAAAGATACCTTGTATGCCCTGGGAAGGTAGGCCTCTCCTCTGTGACCAAGTCACCTCAGTCTCAGGGCACCGCCCCATGGGAGAATGTGATGGGTAATGGGATTCTGAACCAGTGATATCCTGGTGCAGCCCTGCAGCCAGACACAGTACTGTGCTGCCTGAGGTGCCCCAGGTGTCCCTGCTGGGATCAGCCTAGATGAGTGGGGGCAGGGCGGACTAGGAGAGGCCATTGGTGTGTTTGGCCTTGTTCTCCTCCCTATAATGGTGGCTGCCTCACCTCTGTGTCTCCACCTTTGTCACTGAAATAAGCTGCAGTGTGTATTTGCTACTTAGGAACTGTCTCTCCAGTTCTCAGGGCTGTAGATATCCTTTGTAACTTGACGTTTACTGCTACATTTTCTTATAGGACCCACTGCTAGCTCTAGAAAGGTACAGGGAGGTGAGCTATGAGAGGATAGGAGAAGGCAGCCAGGCTCCATGGCTTTATTTTCTGCCTGATAATGATGACTGCTAGAACAAAGCTGTCGCACTTCTGCATTCCATCTATGCCCTGATAATTGGGTTCAATCTTAGTATGTGTTGATCATTCAGGCAGGAGTGCTCAGGACTACAGAGAGTGCACCTGCAGACTGATTCCTTCTCTATCGCAAGACCCGCAATGAGCTCCAGACTGCGTCTGTGGCACTTGCCTCTGCTCTTTTCCCTTCCCTTCTCCTCTGTTTACTCCAATTCAACCACCTTCAGATGTTCAATATGCAGATCTCTCAGACATATTTGTGTGTTGAGCAGGGAATCCTTTGTTGAATGATAGCTCTTCAACTTGTTGGAACTTCAAGGGGAGAAATTAAGGGGACCTCTCACACTGCCATGCTTTTTGGAATTGTCTTCTTAAATTCTCTTTTTGTTAGTTTGTTATTTTCTTATTTTCTTATAACTTTTTGTATTTCTGTGGAGTCAGTTATCACTTCTCTTTCATTTCTGATTTTATTTGGGCCTTGTCTCTTTTTTTCTTGGTAAGTCAGGTTAAAGGTTTGTCAATTTTTAAAACCTTTTCAAAGAAGCAGTTATTGGTGTATAAAAATGCACCGATTTGCTGAATATTAATTTGGTATCCTGCTACTTTACTGAATTTATTTATCAGTCCTAATCATTTTTTTTTTTTTGGTGGAATCTTTAGGGTTTGCTTTACCAGTTTCACTTCTTCCTTTCCAATTTGGATGTCTTTTATTCTTTTTCTTATTTGATTGCTGTGACTAGGACTTCCAATACTATGTTGAATAAAAGTGGTGAAAGTAGACATCCTTGCCTGACCTTAAGGAAAATACTTTTAGCTTTTCACCACTGAGTATGATATTAGCTGTGGGTTTGTCATCTATGGCCTTTATTATATTGAAGTATATGCCCTCTTTCCCACTCTGCTGAGAGTTTTTATCATAAATGGATGGTGGATTTTGTCAAATGCTTTTTCTGCATGTATTGATATGATCATATGACTTTTATCCTTTATTTTGTTAATATGGTGTATCATGCTAATCGACTTGCAGATATTGAATCAAACTTATATCCCAGAAATAAATCCCACTTGATCATGTTGTATAATCTTTTTAATGTCTTACTGAATTTGGTTTGCTAATTTGTTGTGGGTTTTTGCATCTGTGTTCATTAGGATGTTGGCCTATAATTTCCTTTTTTTGTAATTTCTTTGTCCGGTTTCGTAATTAGGGTAATGCTGGCCTTGTAAATGAGTTTGAGAGGCTTCCCTCTCTGAATTTTTTGGAACAGTTTGAATAGGTATTAATTCTTTGACTGCTTGGTAAAATTCACCTGTGAAGCCATCTAGTCCGGGACTTTTGTTTTTTTTGGGTGGAATTTTTTGATTACTGATTCAATTTGTTGGTAGTAATCAGTCAGTTCAGATTTTCTGTTTCTTCTTGATTCAGTCTTGGAAGGAATTTCTAGGAATTTACCCATTTCTTCCAGATGTCCATTTTGTTGGCATATTTAATATTTTCTTATAACTTTTTGCATTTCTGTGGAGTCAGTTATCACTTCTCTTTCATTTCTGATTTTATTTGGGTCTTGTCTCTTTTTTTCTTGGTAAGTCAGGTTAAAGGTTTGTCAATTTTTTAAAATCTTTTCAAAGAAGCAGTTTTTGGTTTCATTGATCTTTTGTATTATTTTTCAGTCTCTATTTTGTTTATCTCTGCTCTGATCTTTATTATATTCCTTCCTTGTACTCACTTTGGGCTATTTTGCTGTTCTTTTTCTAGTTTCTTTAAGTGTAAGGTAAGATCGTTTATTAGAGATTTTTTTATTTCTTGAGGTAGATCTGTATACTATAAATTTCTCTCATAGGATTGCTTTTGCTGTGTCCCATAGATTTTGAGTCCTTATGTCTTCATTTTCATTTGTCTCAAGGTATCTTTTGATTTCTTCTTTGATTTCATTGCTAATCCATTCATTGCTTAGTAGCATGTTATTTAGCCTCCATGTGTTTGAGTGTTATTCAGTTTTTTTCTTGTAATTGATTTCTAGTTTCATCGCATTGTGTTTAGAGAAGATGGTTGATATCATTTCAGTATTCCTAAATTTATTGATACTTGTTTTGTGGCCTAACATGTGGTCTATTCTGAAAAATGTTCCATGTGCACATGAGAAGAATGTATATTTTGCTGCTTCTGGGTGAAATGTTTTGAAAATATCTATTAAATCTATCTGATCAAGTGTGTCATTTAAGGCTGCTATTTCCTTGTTGATTTTCCATCTGGCAGATCTGTGCATTGGTGTCAATGGAGCGTTAAAGTCTTCTACTATGACTGTGTTACTGTAGATCTCTCCTCTTATGTTGGTTAATTTTTGCTTTATATATTTAAATGCTCCTATGTTTGATGCATAGATATTTACAAAGGTTATATCTTCTTGATGGATTGATCCCTTTATCATTGTATAATGACCCTCTTTGTCTCTCATTATAGTCATTGTTTTAAAGTCTATTTTATCTGATATAAGTATTACTACCTCAGCTTTTTTGTTTGTTTCCATTTGCATGACATATTTTTTTCTAGCCCTTTACTTTCAGTCTATGTGTGTCTTTTGATCTAAAATAGGTCTCTCAGACATATGGATCTTTTTTCCTTATCCATTCAGCTACCCTATTTCTTTTGATTGAATTATTTACTCCATTTACATTTAAAGTGATTATTGATAAGTACATAGTTATTACCATTATTATTATATATATTTATTTTTTCCTCTTCTTAAAGAAGTTTTTTAACATTTCATGTAATACAGATTTTATGGTGATGAATTACTTTAGCTTTTTCTTATCTGAGAAGCTCTTTCTCGCTCTGATTTTAAATGATAGTCTTGCTGGGTAGAGTAGTCTTGGTCATAGTTCCTTGCTTTTTATCATTTTAAATATTTCATGCCAATTTCTTCTGGCTTGCAATGTTTGTGTTAAGAAATCAACTGACAGTTTTATGAGAGCTCCCTCTTATGTAACTAGTTGCTTTTCTTTTGCTGCCTTTAGGATTCCCTCTTTATCTTTAACATTTGGCATTTTAATTACGATAGATCTTTGCATGGGCCTCTTTGGGTTCAACTTGTTTGTGAACTCTCTGTACTTCCTGGGTTTCTGTGTCTGCTTCACCAGATTGGGGAAGTTTTCTGTCATTATTTCTTCAAATAAATTTTCAATTCCTTGCTCCCTCTCTTCTCCTTCTTCTATGATGAGAGTATTGTTACACTCAATAATATCCTAGAGGCCCTTCAAACTATCCTTATTTTTTATTTTTATTTTTTTATTTTTACTGTTTTAATTGAGTGTTTTTCTGCTATTTTATATTTTAAATCACTGATTTGAACCTCTGCTTCATCTAATCTGCTGTTGATTACTTCTAGTATAGTATTTATTCCAGTTATTTTATTCTTCAATTCTGACTGGTTATTTTTTATGGTTTCTATGTCTTTTTTTATGCTCACTACCTCTTTAATGAAGTTCTCAGTAAGTTCTTTGAACATCCTTATAACCAGTGTTTTGAGTTCTGTATCTGGTATGTTGCTTGCCTTCATTTTGTTTAGCTTTTTTTATTTCTGGAATTTTGTCTTATTCTTTCATTTGGGTCATATTTTTTTGTTTACTTATTTTGGCTGCCTTTCTGTGTTTGTTTCTATGTATTAGGTAGAACTGCTATGTCTCCCAGTCTTGGCTGGGTGACCTTAGGTAGTAGGTGCCTTGTGGGGCCCAGTGACATAGTCTCCCTGATCACCTGTACCAGGTGCTCCAGGATTGTCCCTAGTGTGGGTTTTGTGTGCACTCCTGTTGTGGTTGAGCCTTGATTGCTATTGGCATGTCACTAAGTGGAATTGACCCTCAAACTGACTGGCCATGAGGATTGGTCATGCCCTCAGCTTATCAGCTGCTGTGTGGAGGTGAGGGGTGTTGGGGGAAGGTTGACTGCATACAGAGGGATTTGTCCCAGTGGGCTCTGGTGCCTGCTGAGATCACCCCTTGGGTGTGCCATTTGTGGGGCTAATCAGGTGGTACTCTGAAGGAGCCTCCTGGCTGTGTTGGTTCTGGTGCTCCTTGAGAGGGGCTTCTGTTCAATCCAAGGTCAGCTGTTGCTTATGACCAGGCTGGGGCTACCTGGTAGAAGCTACAAAGTGGTCTACAGTTGGTTGCTACCTGTGCTGGACCTTGAGGTAGGTAAGAGAAGCTAAGTTGTGAACGGAGGCTGGCTGCTTCCAGTACAAGGGCCTGGGGCAACTCAGTAAAAGCCCAGAGCACCCTGAGGCCTGCTGCTGCCAGCCAGCTAGCTTCCTATGAGGCTCAACTGCTAAAAGAGCCTTGGGCGTTAGGCAGAGGTCTCAGGGAGCCATCAGGGTGGGGCAAGTAGTGTTCACCACTCAGCAAAAGTCTCAGAGCACAACGAGGTCAGTTGCTGCTCATCTGGGGCCCATGAACCCGAGAGAGTTATCCAAAAAAGAGTACAGCTTGGTCTGGGGCTGGTTGCCCACTGTCGAAAGTAACTTCCTTAATATAACCTTCTTGAGCATCTTTTATCTTCTCCCTGGTTTTATTTTAACTTCTTCAGAGCAGATAACCTACTAGCTTATGTCTCCTGTTTTCCCTTAATTACTTATTTGATTTCTAAAAGCTGATTTGATTTTATATTATTAAGTGATTGAATATGAGATTTTCAGGAATTGATATAGTCGTGATAGTTTTGAGTGATAATTTAATAATAATAATAGTTTCAAAATCAGAGTAGGAAGTTAATGGAGATAGAATCAAATTCATACAACTGATGTAATAGCTTTTATCCATATAGCAGCCCCCCATTTATTTGGGAGCATCTTCAGTATAACACAAATATATCAAAACAACTTTACCCACCAAGACCCATTTTGTTCAAAATGGATTATTTGGTTTTCCTAGAGAGCAAGCTTGTATAAATTAGAGCCTAACATTTTAGGTATTCAATAAAAATGAAAATTAAAAAAATCTCATATGTATTTTATTGACACACCTCTCTGATAAATGTAAGAAATATAATAAAATTAATAAGCATTTAATTAATATGGAGCATACTATTAATAGCATATAATTATATATACAATAAAGTATAATTGATTTATTTATAAAAAGTTTATATTCTTTTTGCTATTAACATTATGACCAAACTTTCTTGGGAAGTAAGGTGAAATAATCACAAATTATTAAATACAAAATTAATTGTATAGGTTTGCCAAAAAGGAAAGATATATTTTGCAATACATGTTAAAATGATTTTTTTCTTTTTCTAGGACATATCGAGGAAGAGCATATTTTAAACGTTGCTTTTATAAGCTAGCAACTCAAGATTTTTCTGTTGCAATTCACTTAGATCCTAATAACTGGTTAGCATTGTATTATAGAGGCTTTATTCAGAAAAAGTAACCCTTTAAGAGCACTACAGGATTATAGTGTTTCAGGTACTCTGCCTTCAATTGCACATATATAGGAATTTGAACTGAGGTTCAGTGGCTAACTTTCGTAGAGTGGAATGCTAATGTGGGATAACTAATGTAATATGTTTATTATTATATAATTATATATACATATAATAATATATACCTATTTTGTATATATATTCATATATTCTTATCAGCTATAATAGTTTAGTGAAAAATGCTTCTATTATGGGCTTTTAACATATGTGAGTATATGTGTATTTACATGTATATGTAACTATGACAAAGGGAGAATATCACATCAAAGAATATCATATCTTTCTACATATTGAGTTCTGAGGCTATTTCTGGAAATTCAAGTTTATTTCTTAGTGAGCTTGCTAAAATGGCAGTGAATTTTCCTGGTGGTCTGTGTACTGCTCTAGAAGCTCAGCCCCTGGATTAGTCAAATTCAGAGTCATTTAACCCTTAGACTAAAAATGAGCTTTGAGAATCTTCAATAAGGGGATGCCTACGGCCAAAGTGGCCATTTCCACCTACACTATTATCAATGCATTCTTGTTATATGAATATGCCCAGCACAATTTTGGGCATAGAATAAGTGCTCAGTAAACAGTCCCCAGCTGAATAAACTAGCCCATCCTGATTGGCAAATTCCAGCTAGAACCCAGCACTCCAGATGTTGCTGTGTTCACCTAGGTGCAAAGTGGTGGAATACCATCATCCTCAATTAAGCAGTATCTAGAGATTAAGAGACAACTAAACTCTTACAAAGAGAATACAGAGTTCCTCTGGGCAGGCAGGCTAAAGTGATTGTTCCTTGAAGTCTCTAAGTTCATTTGCATAGTCAAATTACTTATCTTAACTTCAAATTCTGCTTGCCTTGGTGTAGCCCTGTTGAGCTGCACATTTTGCCTGGATTATGTATGTAAACCAGCCACTACCATGTTCCCTAATCTGGGCTTGTACTAAAGTCTGTCCTTTGGCTACTAGTAATTCTTTCCTGTCATCCATCGGGGACATCAAGGGCAGTGGCACCCTTTTGACTCCAACCCACTGAAATGAATCAAAAGTCAGACTCTAGATTCTAGGCCAAACTTTCCCATTTACTAGCATCACAATCATGATCAATGTATCTACCCCCTTTAAACCTTGATTTCTTCATCTATTGATAAGTATACTATTGTAGATAAGTATTATTTTACATAATGTTAAAAAGTAATAAGTAGTAGGAAGGGTAGAGACTAAAATATAACTCAGATATGTTTGTTCAGATGCTGAATAATAGATACAATTTTATTTTTAAGCTCTCATAAATGACGGCTATGAGAATCTTGGCTGTTTTCTACATCGGGGCATACTCTATACAGATCTAAAACTTTGGGCGCTGGCAATCTGTGACTTCGAAACTGTTATTTCTCTAGAAAGGTATGTTTTATTTTCATTCTTATTAATTTCACTTTTGTATAAAATTAATAAACAAAATGGAAGAAAAAACTTTCCCTCTCACAATTAATAACTTTGTAAAAATGAGACAATTATAAAGCGATGCTAAAAGTAGAATATTATTTCTAAAAATGAGGTTATTTCTAAAATAAGACTTGTTGTCAACATCTGTTTGCCTCAGATGCTTTTGCAAATTTTAGAGATTGAGTGGGTATGAGAGGATTTACATCCATAGATACCAAAATCAAGAAGTTATTAAGAGGAGCTTAGAGATACCCAGATTAGAGATTTTTGAAGTTAACTTCATAGAACACTGTCATAAAGCTTTAAAATAATGACAAAATATTCTATTGATATATTGTTGCTATGCACAACACATAACTCAATACAAGAAATGTCTATTTAGAACTTCTAACTTCATTTTGCTTAGCAAAACAGAAGAAAAAAGCCGTAACATTTAGAACGTTGAGTTCAGGAAGAAACAGATTGAAAGTTATACACACTAGTCAGAAAGCTAAGCTGTCAAACATGGAATTTAATTAAATAATTCTCCCTCTCCCCTTTCTTCCTAATGAAGCATTTATTAAATAAATATAAAATGGAAGGTGTCAGAAAGAGTAACATATCATACCAATCCATGCCAAACAGCAGATTGTTTACTTAGTTTATCAATAAGATAAACTTTGAACTTGTCTCAGGAAAGTTATGGAAAATGGTTCCATAGTGATTTTCTTTTGGATATTTTTGAGCCAGAAATTTAAAGAAAAGTTTCAGTTGCAAAAAGCCAAAATGTCGGTGGTAGGAATTTTGGTGTCTTTTAGGTAAAGGGTCAGGGCTTCTATGAAGTTGGGCTGGCTATTTTGAAATAGAGGCATTGCTAAGTGAAATAAGCCAACCAGAAAAAGTTGAGAATCACATATCACTTATATATGGGATATAAACCTAAAAGCAACAAATGAACAGGACAAACGAACAGAGACTTATGGTCATGGACAGGAGATTAGTGGTTACCAGAGGGTAGTGGGGAGAAGAGAAGGGGGGAGTAGATGGGTTAAAAGGGGTCAAATATGTGGTGACAGAAAGAAATCTAACTGTGGGAGGTGAACACACAGTATAATGTATATATGCCTTACTGTTAAAATGTATAGCTGAAACTTATTAGTTTTGTTAACTAATGTCACCATAATAAATAAATAAATAGAATAAATAAATAAATAAATTTGTACAAAATTAAAAAAAGAGAATATAGAGAATATAAGCCATATTTAATTTTTAGGAAAGGAGTAATACACAAAATAAAATATTTAAAGGTAAGAGGAGTTTTAACTTCTGAAAATCTGGGGAACACTATGTTATACAACATGAGCATTTTTTTTTTTCAATTTGAGAATGCCCGATGTTTACTTCCATTTCAAACAAGTGGAAACTCTCATACTTTGTATTTAATATACCTAATCAAATTTTTAATTTGATCACCCAGAAAAGAGGTAGTTTTGAAATTCATAGAAAACATTAACTAAAAGTTAAGAAGGCTGTAAAGTTTTTCATAGACTATGTTTAAAAGACAGCTTTAATAAAAATCTCACCAGTAATTTGTATATGAAGGAATACAAATATGTCTTCATTTGCTGTCAAGGACAAGAAGTACGCAGCAGACTAGCCCTTCATAGGAAACTGTTCTATCTTTGTGATTAGAAATAAACATGGTGGTGATGATGGTAGGGGAGAATGGTAAAAAAATATGATTAACAGATTGTATCAATTTACCATTCTGAAGCAGACACCTGTATAAAAGTTGAAAAGAAATGTCAACTTGTCTACCTTTAAAAATTATAAACAACCTAACTTAATTGTCATCTATTTTGTTAAATAGTAACTAAATGGAATTAACAAAACCTTTAATACCTGAATGTGTTCAAGAGGTGTTTTTAAAAGTTATTTTCTTTTAAAATAAAAAGAAAAGAAAGATTACTTTTGGAGAAAAAAGAAATAGAGGCATTGAACAAGGTACTTTCTAGGCCATTTCTATATTGAAAGTTGTTTGATTTTAAGAGAAAAAAACATTTATTTGATATAGAAAAGAAGCTGGGTTAATACCTATGTGGAGAAGATTTTCACCCATAAGCCTTGAAACTATCACTGTCTCTCACTGTTACTCATGGAGAATATAATACAGCCCGAGGCAGTAACTTTTGAGTTGAGGAAAGCTATGCTCGTAATTCAAGGTAAGTCAAGATTAAGTTAAGGAAGATAAAGTATTGCTCAGAGTCTAGAAGACTTCAGGAATTCTCTTCCTAGCACAGACACTACAAATGTCGATTTCCTTCTAAGGATTTTATAAAGATATTTATAATTTTAAACGGAGTGTAATTAACTAATTTGCTTCTTTGGTAAGACATAAAAACCCTCGTATATATTGTGTATGTATTTCATTAGGTTCATTTATAATTGGAGAACATTCAGAATAATTAAAATGTCTAACAAGATTTCGCATTTTTATTTTTTTAGAACTGTTACTTTTGCCTATATAAACATTGGCCTCATATACCTGCTGCACTTGGATAACTACATTGAAGCCACTTGGCATTTTTCTGAGGCTATTAGACTTGATCCTTTATGTATTCAAAGCTATATTTGTCGAGCAGAAACTTTATAATAAGGTATTTAATATATAAGAATCTTGACTTTTTAAAAAAGTTTTAATTTTCTGGATATTAGTTTAATATAATTTAAAATATATTAATGTATTATTTTTCAGCTAATTACAGAAGCTAGTGCATTTATAATATTAATATTAAGTAATATTAAGTAGCTATAGTTAACTATAATTGCATCTACTGATGAGGTATGAATTTTTGTCTTTCATTTTCTTTTTAAAAAATAATTTTTTGTCCCTTATTACAAAAGCGACATATATTAATTGCATGTAGTTATGCAAATAAAAATGAATTTAAAACTATCCATAAGTTCATTCTCTAGAGATAACTGCTATTAACATTTTGGAGTCTATCTGTGTGTGTGTGTGTGTGTGTGTGTGTGTGTGTGTGTGTTTATTAGTGAGTGGGTGGGTTTGTAAAGGGAATTCACATAGAATGAGGTCCTACTCATTCATATGTTCTTTAAATTGTTTTTAAATTTGCAAGTTACTTAAATTTAAAAGTGTAATATACCCTAGTGTAACAAATTCAAACAATATAATAAACAGTAAAAGTCTTCCCTAACCCCAACCAAATATGACTTTCCAGAGATAAAAACTGTTAACTGTTATACCTTTCAAAATAGATATCCCCTTCCACTACTCCACCACTAACGTCCTGCCTAAGACATTATCATTTCTCATCAGGATTATTGTAGTAGTCTCTTGGTCTACTTGCTTCTGTTCTTTACTCCATTTTAATTCTTTTCAACACAGCAGCCTTAGTGATCCTATTAAAACCCGTTGGATTATTTTACTTCTTTGCCCAAATAGCTTCAATAGCTTCCCTTTGCACTCAGAATAAAAGCGAAATTCTGCAAAAGCTAAAGGCCTACAAGAGCCCACGTAAATTAGCTCCTCGTTGCCTTTCTGTCCTTGTCTCCTGTAAGTCCTTTAGTCACACTGGTTTTAGTCAGGCTAGACTGGTTATGGATGGGAAACAACAACAACAAAATAAAACAACCTCCTGCCAGCAACACGAATGATCAAAAAACAAAGCCCCCCCACCCCCACCCCCGCCCGGGCACGCAATAAAAACACAAAACCCACTTCAAAATCATGGTATTAAAATATAAAAGCCTTTTTTTTTTCTCTCGCTCACCCTCCCTCTCTATTAAGTGTTGCCTAGGAGCTCTGTTCTCCAATGTCTGCAACTCAAGACCTAATGTCTCATTCAAAGCCCTTACCTTCCTGATGATGGAGATAGAAGACCCTGGGCCTGATTTAGTGTTGTCCTCGGGGAAAGTTTGCTCTTGACTCCTGTGGAGAAGGGATGGACTTACTTGTGGCGTGTGGTCTTTTTGCTTACTCCATGTTGTTGGAGCTGAGAACTCTAGGGGGAAGTTGGAATTTCCTTTGAATGCACTTAGGAACCAAAGCACCAGCATGATAATAGGGTATAAGGACATATATTCAAAAACTCATTGTTCTGAGGAGGCAAAAATTTCTACACAGTAATGATTGAATAAATTGGGTTGCATTCACATCTAGAGTATTATGTAGTCAATAAAAAGAATAATTAGAACTGTATGGGAATACTGGGAGGGATTTTTTTGAGATATTGTTGAATAAGAAAAGCAAGAATCAGAGAAGAGTGTAAAGTGTGTACAATATGGTCCCATGTAAATAAAACAATTACAAATCAAACCCAGTGTGTATATGTAGAATACATTTGCCTGCGGTGTGGGTTCAGCCTTCAGAATGAATCTAATCTAAGGCTGTCTGGAGAAGTCCAACCCAGAACAGCTTGTGAAGATCAGAGAGAGTGAGCCTCCATCTTTCCCAGTCAGGGTTTCCTCAATGCATAAATATTCACGATTGGAACAGGTGCAACAATCCAGACATGTGACTAGATGATTTAATAATTACACCAACCTGAGCAGGGTCAGCTTGGGAAGCAGCTGGCCTAAAGTTTCTCAGAAATTCTCAAATTTATTTAAACACATCTTAAACTCGTTCCTTTTGGGTTTCCTCTTTTGACTCCATTATTTCCTCCAAACAGTTCGTACCCCATCAATAGTTACTGCCTACTTCCATGCACAGTTTTGTACATTCTCCTCTTTACATCACCATATCAGCATAGTAAGAGAAGTCGTTGGTTGTCCCAAGTTTATTTTGCCGGAGTCTGTGTAGTCTTCTCTTGATATTTTCAACAATAGTAAGTTTTTGTCTCCAAATATGTACAAATCCAAATTATGCTTTTGTGACCAATATTAAGGAAACAATCAGTGTTTGCTTTTAATTATATATTGATTTTAAGCAGACTTTTTTCATCATTCTTATATTTTGTTTCATCGTTCTGATTATTTTTAGTCATTCATTTACTTATTAAAGTATGATGCTGTTTTTTTCCTTATTTTTAAATGGAATTGACCTTTTTTCCTCCTCTTTAATTTTCTCCCTCCCCCACGTCCACCCCTGACCTATGTATGTTGCCATTTCCCCTTAAGAGCTGGATCTCTGAAGGTGGGGCATCTCTCCCACATGCTCCCGGTGTGCACCCAGGGCCTGGCGCACCTGGGATTCCAGTGCACCTGGGGGCCCCACACACCTGGGGTATGGTTCGTGGCTTCACCTGGGGCATAAAACCAGGACCTTCTGTGTGCAAAGCAGACGTGTTAACCACTATACTATGGAGCTACTCTAGACTTTTACTTTTTATTTTACCCTCCTCTGCATGCTAGTTTATTAACATGAGTAAAGTTTGGTAGAAAAGGTGTTATGGTTGAGAGAAAAACTGAAAGGCTAAACAAAAAGGGAAAACAAACTAGAATGTATGATATGTAAAATTATATATGTAGGTATGTTAAAATTATTCGAAATTAAAGATAAATGGTTTTTAAAAAACAAAAGACTGCATCGCAAACTTTTAAAAAATATTTTTACTTCTTTGTTCTCATTTGCTAGTGTATCATGACATGTTTCTGCAAAATTTCTGTATTGAAGGATGGGAGGGGATAAACATCAGAAAGAAAAGCAATCAGTTATTATGAACTAAGTTTCTGTTTATCATTCAACAGTTTGCATGAATTGAAAAAGGCAGTAAGAGAGTTATCTTATGCTATCCACCTTCAGCCAGATGGAATTCAATTATATATAATAAGGTATGGGCATAGAAATAGAATTCTTCTTGGGATAGCTTAGCAACTGAGCTAGCAACTGGGATCTGTAGCTCTCTCTTGATCCTTCTAGCCTCCTTGTTTTACATTTCAGCGATGGCCATCTTCCAACCAGCAAGTCAGATACAGTTATTATTTTTGTTAGCTTCAAGATAATATATAAGACAACCAGGTATTTCCCTTTGCTTTATGCTTGCTTCAAAACACAACTGTTTAGTGTATAAGTTCTCTGAGGCCTCTCTAGAATACTGGTTTTCTGGTTATCACACAGCTCATGAAAGTAAGGTAACATATTTGATCAGTTGTTTGATTGTGTCTACAGAGGTACCAAATGTAAACCTCAGCTAATTCATTGGAAAAAAATAGTGACACATTGAATTGTATTTCAAATGCTGTAGAGCTTGCTATAGACACCCATGGAAAGTTATGAGTTATCACCACCAAAAATAGGTTATAATCTCTGACCTGGGGAATGGATTTATAATGACGTGTGAAAATGGATGCAAACTGTGCTTTCTTCTAAGGGCTTGCTTTGTTTTTGTAAACTCTTGAACCACATTTTAGCAATTTATGTAAATATTCCTCTACTTTTTTGTCCCTTGAACTGTATTTATCTTTTAATCATTTCTCAGCATTGAGAGTATACTTTATACAATACAGATTAAGCCGACAAAAAAGCTTTTGAGTGTCTTTTCTTTTCAGCTTCACGATTTCCTAAATTGTGTTTATGTCACATCTCCAAGCTAACTGGTTCATTTAGCCTACAATAAATGTTTATAATCTTTCACATTGTTTTTTATCATACATATTTAAGATATAAATAAATGTAATTGTAAAATTTTAAGTAACTGGTTTTAAGGGAACTGCTATTGCTAGAAAAATATATTTTACTTAACTGCTTTAGAATTAAAAAAGGTGTTATTTTTTCTAGAGGACAATATCTTCTTAGGATGAAATGTTATGATCTTGCAAAGTTTCACTATTTATCAAGTAGCAGAAATGAACAAAGGTAAATATAATTAAAAACAAATTTATAATTGTCTTAATTTAAAAAGAACTACTTCTTTAAAATGTTTATATTACTTGCAATAGCTATGTATAGATAGCTTGAAGGATTCACTTGAAAGTCAAAGTTAGATTTTGAAACTTTAAAACTTCCATTTTGCTTGTACATAATCAATTAGTAAAATGCTTCATAACATAGTGAATTTTGTGAGCGAGGTTATTATAGGAAATACCAGTCTTATGCTTTTTTGTTTGTTTATAATTGGAATGTTATATTTTGTTGATAGTAACTAGATTTTAGTATCATATCGATTTGTTAATTCATATTAAAAGATAGATCATTGACTTGCTTGACTTCCTTAAAATAATCACATATGTTCTAAATCTTAGATTCTTGGCAAAGGTATTGATAAACTTTCCTTTCCTTTTAGGTCACATCGAGTTGAGTCCTATACAGCAAGCACTCATTTATTCATTTTGTGAAAACCATGACAAGGCCATTCAGGTCTTGGATGGGATCATTTTGAGTAGGCCTGAGATCACCACGTACACCCTATTAGCAAAAGCTCAAATGAAGGCCAAGAGAAGCAAGGTACACAGTCTCGAGTAATGTTTACTGAATCCATTAATGGAATTTTTATATTTTGCTTGCATATTTTTTACAAAACTAAATGATACCACTTGTTTATTGATTCTTCTGCTAATTAACATTTGAGTTGCTTCTTTTACTTATTTTTTTCTCTTCAGAGTAGGGCTGCTGTAAATATTCTTTTTCATGTCTTCTGTTAACATGTGGCATAATTTTCCAAGATTTTCCAGAATTTCCTAGGAGTTGTCAGACTTTACTTTTGTTAATTTGGTAGATTAAAAAACAATGTCTCATCGTGATCTTAAGTCACGTATCTCAGTCTGAGCACAGGTTTGGTATCTTTTTATGTTTATTAGCTACTCATATTTCCTGTTTTGTCAATTTCTGATACACATTTTTTGTTTGTCTTCTTCTTTAGGCATTTAAAACCTAAATTCTCTATATTAATCCTTGGTTGTTGTATGTGTGATCTATATCTTGTAATTTGTGGCTATCTTTTAATTTTCTTTATGTTGCATTTTGGTGAACATAGGCTTTTAATTTTGATGTGGTCGAATAGATCTACTTTTTGTTTTGTCAGCATGGCTTAAACAAATTGTTTAAGAAATCCTTCTCTACTCCAATATCATAAAGATATTTCCCATATTTTCTTCTAAAAAGTTTAAGAGTTTCGCTTTTTCTATTAAGGCCTTATTCTACCTTAAATTGATTTTTTTTTTTGAGTGTGAGATAGCAATAAAATTTCAATTTTTCCTATATGGATACTCAAATGTTCTAGTATCATTTATTGAAATGTTCTCCTTAACTCAAAGATCTGAAGTGCTACATCTATTATAAGTTTTCTTGTACATGTAGATTCTGATTTTGGGCTCTCTATTTATTCCTTTGGTCAATTTGTCTATCCTTGGCTCAAGTATTATAGCTTTATTGCAATTTTTTAATATTTGGTAAAACAAGTGCCCACATTACATTTTCCAGGAAATTCCTGTTTATTCTTGGACCTCTAACTCCTCCAAATTCTTTTTCTTTTTCTTTTTCTTTTTCTTTCTTTCTTTCTTTCTTTCTTTCTTTCTTTTCTTTCTTTCTTTTCTTTCTTTCTTTCTTTCTTTTTCTTTTTCTTTTTTTTGCAGGGGAAGGGGATCATTAATAAACATGAAAATAAGTATTTGCTTTATTGACATACTAGCTTAGACCTGTGTTTAACAAGCCAGTCTAAAATAGCACCATGGTTAGACTGTAGGCTACTTTTCTGAGCCATCATTTTACAACTTATTAAGCAAACAAGGGATCAAATCACACCTGATGTAACATTTTTATATACATCCTGTTAATAAGTCCCATTTGGAACAGCTGAAAATATTTTTAAAAGCTTTGCAGATGAGCTCATAAACACAAATTTCACCATTTATGTTATGTCAGATGGAAGGAACTCAAAGGGGTAGTTGCCTAAGCAGAGCCCATTATTTATAAATCATGGCCTGCCACCACTAACCCCTTAAAACTCCACTTTGACTCAGTTATTGAAAACCTACATGTACTGAAGTGAAAGGATTAATTTCCATCCTTCAATTTCTCTGTCCTAAGTTAAAAAAGGCCAACCCTAGCTAAAGAATACTTACCAAAATCAGATAGAAGAACTCAAGACTGCATTGTTATGAATCAGAATTGTTCTACTACAACAAGGGTTGCATATAATTGCATCAATTGGTTCTGTATCCAGGCTAAAATTGACCAGGACAAAGTTTAGAAGAGCCGTAAGAAATAGATTCCTAACTACAGAAATTGTAAATTTCAAAAGCATAAGAAAAAAAATTATGACATTCAAGAATTCCTTCCTTTACATTTCAAAGAAATAGACTTTCTGTAAAAATATATACAATTCTTATAAATACATTTATAAGTCCCAATATACATTTTCAATTCAACCTGTCAAGATCCATTAAAAACCCTGTTGGAATTTTTATTGAATTTTACTGAGTCACTAAATTATTTTAGGGAGAATTGACACCTTTATAATATTGAATTCCTTTTAGGAATACTCTTATATTTACTTTAATCTCCCCTTATGTCCCTGTTGCTCTGCTAGAAAACTCGGGTCACCTTTGATTGTCCTCTTCTACCCAATCAGTAGTGATGGTCCTTTAGTTCTACTTTCTAAATATCTCTCAAATCCCTTTCCTTTCTTCCTTTTTCTATTTCTGTGGTCATTATCCAAGTCTAGAACATATTTTTATTTTGCTTGAGTTATAGCAATAGTGTCGCACTCTTCCAAGCATTTATCTACACAGCAGCCAGAGGACGATTTTCAGAATGTAAATATGCCTTACTTTCAAGTTGCCAGAGGAGACTTTTTAGAGCATTGAAAAAGCAAGGGGTTGTGGACATCAGCTAGAGGAGGAAGCAGGAGGAAGTGAAGATATGTTCATTTAAATTTAAATGGATGGAAGATTTTACGGACTCAAGGAGCCTAATGAAGGTGCAGAGATCCAAAGGAGGAAGGAAATAACAGGTTAGAGCAGAAGGAGATGGGATCAAGTACACAGCTTAAGGAGTTAGCTCTGAAAAGGAGAAGAATGGAACCCATTTAAAGACAGGCAAGAAAAAGATGGAAATGGAGGAAGATATAGATATATAAAAAATTAAAAGAGAGAAGTCGAGGTGACAATTTTTCTATGGCAAAGTCATGTGCTGAGAGTGGGGATGGAAAGATGGATGTTGAGATGGGTTGTAAACATACAGAGTAAATGCTCATGTGGGGGTACAAAGGACACATATCTAAGTTAAATCTCGTTTCTTTGGTATTGTAATATAATTAAGAAAGTGGGCTAAAGAGTCACAAATATTTTTTGTTTCTACATAGAAATATACATCAATTAGGTAATTATGAAAAGTCATTTCTATCTGGAAAATTGAATTTTTTTCATTAATGAGTTTCAACTACTTTGATGAAATAGTTTAAATGGGTGACTTTTGATGTTTATTTTCTGGTGATAATGGAACCCCATTAAGAGCGCAGCAGGACAAAACATTGATTAAATCCACAACCAAAATAAAAGATATTATCACTAGAGATTTTTTATTATATAATAGCTGCCCAGTATTCCCTTTAGAAAAATTAATAGGAAATTGGTCATAAACTAGTCTATAAATTTAAGTCTGATTTACAACTACAAGAAAATAACCTTTAGAATTTAGAAAATGTAGTTACAAAAGTTCATGTGCGTAAGCCTGCTTAAGTACCTCTAGTAGGATAGGTACCTGGGTGGGACCTTCTGTGATCAGATGTCCTCCCCCACGGCCAGCCTAGGGCCCTTCTCAAGGTGCACTGACACAGTCCTTTGCCAGGACTGTGAATCCTCCTGTGAACTGAGAGTAGGGTTGTGTGCTCAGGACTCCTTTTAATGTTTAAAGCTGTTGTGGTAAGTAAATATTAGAAACATTCTCACTGCCTTCCCCCTCCCCCGCCCCCCCTCTTTTTTTTTTTATCATTATAGGAAGCTGTGAGAATGTTTAAAAAGGCATTGGATATCTTTTCTCATTCCGATAAAGGACCTAATGCTGTAGCGGCTTCAGCTGATTGTCTGTATAACTTGGGTCTTTGTTACATGGATGAAGGCAACTTACAGATGGTATTTTCTGTATTTAGGAACATAGGTTATCTGTTATTTTAGAAATTGCTTGCATTTGGTTCTGTTTCTGAAGGTTACCTACACAGTGAATGACTAGACTAAAGCTTCACATAAAGCTTGGCTTATTATAGGCAGGATGTACTCTGTAATACCTACTTCATTGTTTTATTTATTCAAAACGCTTGATTTGATGCCTGTTTGTCAACAATATTCTAAAAACTAATGTGTGTTTCCCACCAAAACAATAAATTTAACTGTAAGAAATTATTACAGAAAAATAATTTCATCATGTTAATACAATTTCTTTATTAAATTGTAAGTACTTTAAATTGAGTACTTCAGTGTAATGGAGATCATACAGAAAATGATTAGGACACTGATTTCTCTTATTGACAACCGAACAATTCAAATTAAAATGAAACAGATTATTAAGGGGGTCAGATTCATTGAAAACCATTGAAATTCATTGAAAAGTTGATTCAGTATTCATATATTTATCCAGTATTTGGCTATTTTACACAAGTCTCCACTTCAAAATTATCAGTAACATGATTAATTGTAAAATAATTGATATTTTGCAATAGCTAATGTTGGATATCCCACAACTCTATTTCTAAACACACACACACACACACACATACACACACACACACAAACACACACACACACACGCACCATTCTAGTCCTTATATTCATAGAGATAGACAGTGTCTGAAATGTACATCTCTGTAACCTTGAAAAAGAGTTGCACTTGATTAACTGTACCATTAAGAAATTCAAGAAATATAAGATTAAATTGCAAAGCTTTTCCATGTTTTTAGCCCTCTTGGAAAACCAAAACCTAGCTTTGCTTTACAATGTGGGAAAAAATTTTAGAGTTTTGTCGTGAAATTTCATACCTATATATCTGTTATAGTCTTTGGGCCGTCATGGAAAGCAAATGTACTGGCTATGATTTCTTCAAAGTGTATATTTCTATGAAGAATAATGATTAAAATTACACCGGCAAAAATATTATAATGTAACGACAGGGGTTATGTAGACATTAATTTAGGGGTAAGGGGAACTGTAAATTATAATAATAACCTGACTCACTCCACACGTTTCACTGAGAAAAACATATTTAAAATGACCAAAAAGAGAGTTAAAACTTTCAATAATAGTTATTTATACAGTAATTTATTAACATACAGTAATTTATTAACATTTTAAATGAACATATTCTACTCACTAAATGATTTGCTTCTTAATCACATACTCTTCTAGGCTTTTGATTGCTTTACGAAAGCTGTGAAAGCAAATCCTGATTTGGCAGAAGGTTTTTATCAACGTGGGCTTTGCAAAGTAAAACTCCGCAAGGATAGCTCTATCTTGGATTTTAATCGTGCAATTACCCTTGATCCAAAATATTATGAGGTATTTAAATGAAAATTTTCAGTGATTTAGAGAGTGTGCTAGATTTGCTAAAACTATTAAATTCTTTATATATCACTGTTATTAGTTAGCAGCAATCGGTTACTTATATCTACTTTTCAGCTAGTTATATTTTGACAATATATATAACTGTATTTCCCCTTGAACTAAAAATATTATTTCCAACAGGGATATTATATATGTAAAAGTGTTTTGTGAATTGTGAAATGTAAATATTGTTACTATTTTAAGGTATCTATTAATAATTATAATTTTATATATTATTTTTAATTTTATTTCTTGTTTTGCTATAACATTTATTTCTACCTTTTATGAGACTATAGAGAAAATATAAAATTCATAGGTAAAGTTTGATTGGATCCTAATTTTAAAAGTTTATGAGTCTATGGCCATGCCACTCTGAACACGCCTGATCTCGTCTGATCTTGGAAGCTAAGCAGGGTCAAGCCTGGTTAGTACTTGGATGGGAGACCACCTAGGAAGACTGGGTACTGTAGGTATAAAATAAATAAATAAATAAAAGTTTATGAACTATGACTATGGACTCAATATTAGATGATTTTAGGGAAATACTATTAATTTTCTTAAACATATTATGGTAGTATGATTATACAGGGGAATGTCTTCTCCACAGGAAATACATACTGAAAGACTTAGGGTGAGTTGTTATAATGTCTGAAACTTATTTTTAAACAATTCAGAAAAAAATAGATACAATTAATATTACAAAACATTAATTTTGTTAATAATTATTGAATCCAGGTGGTAGGCAAGGGGGTATCTATTAAACTTTTCTTTCGGTTATTCTGTATGTTTGAATTTTTTCTAATAAAAGATTGAGAAAAAACTGTATACCATCTCTGGGTGGCATAGATTCGTTCAAACTACCATATATTTTGGTAGAATTGATGCTTTTATGAAAACATCCATTCTGTCTTTCCTCTTCTCTTTCTCTGAAAAGGCATATTTAAGCCGAGTAGCTTTCTATGGTTTGAAAGGCAGATACTCCAAAGCAATCTTGAATTGTAATGAGGCCATCAAAATTTATCCTCAGAGTGTGCGAGCTTATATTTACAGAGGAGTTCTGAAATACTACAACAAGGTAGGGTGATTTCCTGTCTTGTTTACTGAAATTTTGAGGTAGGCGGATGCTTGGATGTGAAGTTGGGAATCACTTCCTTTGATTTCCTCTGTGAGAGAAGAATCACTGTGGTATTAAAGTCAGTACATCAAAAGGGATTTTAATTCATAAAGGAGAAGACTAAAATCAGCTATTATCCCACCATCAAGTGAAAACTCCTGAGTGCATTTGGTGTATTTGCATTGTCTTTTTTTCCTAATAATATATATTTTCCAAATTGGGATTGTGCTATTTATGTAATTGGTATTGTGCCCTGCTTGTCATACTTACTCTTTGAGATACCATTTTTAATGACTGAATAATATTCTACCATAGTTTATTTTTTTACAACTTGATTGCTGGAAATTTGGGTTGTTTTACATTTTTATTATTTTACTATTTTAAATAATACAGTTATAAACATTGAGAACAAAATCATTGCTTGAGTTTATGATTGATTCCTAAATGGAAATTGTTGGGTCAAAGTGGGTGTGTGTAGCAGCACCGATACCTGATGCTTCATAGAATATTTTGTTTCTCTCTACTTTTCTTTTCTCATCTTCTTTTGTAGCTATTTCATATGAAATTTTGCAAATAATACCTTAAGGTACAGGTAAGACTTTGTATTATGTGTTAATTCCATGAAAATTACTATCTATAGAAATGGATGATCTAAGGTATCAGAGAAGCATCAAAGAGGAAGCAAAAGAGAACGTGGATAGAAAACATGACCATTATGTGCTATGACAGTCTGACGGAAGCAAGCCAGCCCTAGTGAATGTTTGCTGGAGGAATACGGCTTGCCTCTCTTTTACTAATAACAAGTATAATTTTTTTTCCTTGCTGTATAGCATCTTTGGCACTAAGATAATCATCTAAATTAAAGTTCTTTATATATTTAATTTTATTTGCAAGTAGCAGGAACAATAATAAAAATTCCTACCAAGATATCTTCTTAATTAACTCTGTGAAAGATTAGTTTGATTGTCTTAATATCACAGATGCTACACAGAGTGTTCCAAAAACTGTGATAGATGGAATCAAGAATTTATTTTATAATTAAATTTCAGTCCATTATGATTAATCCTTACCTAATTATTTTTTCCTTTTTAGACTTATAAGCTAGCCATTACAGATTTAACTACAGCTATCAACATGGACAAAAACAGCTATGTAGCATTTTATAACAGAGCATTATGTTACACCAAGATAGGTGAACTTCGAATGGTAAGATGACCATTTTAGTAAACAAAATGTTAAAGCATTTGTAAGCACATTTAAAGCACGTGTAAAGTTTTCTCTTATTTCTGTTGTAATTTTGAAAATAATTTCTGTGGAAATACACACACACTCAACTTGGGAAACGGAAGAACCATTTCAAAGACTATTTCATTTCTTTGCGCTCACCCAATTTTTTTTTACAATCTCTATAATGTCAAAAAATTAATTTTACGATGCTTACATAAGCATATAAAGGCGTATGTAAGTTAAAATACATTACATAATTCTCATTAGAGGACTTGTTTCTACTGATACACTCATGTGCAGAATTTTAAAGTAGTGATCATTAGCAATATTGTTGTTTCAAAATCTCAACATTGGCGAGAACAGTTTGTTGAGGTATTTTTTTGTACAGTGCTCAGACCACAGGGAGTTATGAGAGATAGTTTCCAGCCCGGGACCAACAAGCAATGACCAGTATTGTCTGTGCTTTTTGAAGGCCTACCCGATGGCTGCAGCAAACCTCTTTCTATATTTTTCCTTTCCAGCTCTACCTGTGCAAGCCTTCTTTATATTTTCTAACCCCGTCTTACGCTCCCCTTGTGGTTTGGTCCTTTTCCAATAAGTAAGATTCTTCACGGGGAGCAGCTGGCCTGTGGTATTCTTTGGGTTCTGTTACATCCTCTTGCTTCTCTTTCTCTATTTTTCACCTGTCTCTCCCTCCTTGTTTCTATCCACTTCCATAACCAATGAAGCATTCCTCTAAAAGAGTAGTCACATTCCCACCTTCCGCCCCAACCCTGCCCCATCTCCTTGAAATGTGGGCAGTTAAATCTGTTTAAAACATACAGAGATTTAGAAATTTATCTGATGTGGAAAGGAAGAAGTTGAGAAACATTGTTTCTACCCTGAAAGATGTAGAATTCCTGGTAACCGGAAGATCGGGTTTCCTCCAGAAATGTTGACAAATGAATAACTAATTTTTAACAAAGGAGCTGTTAAGATTCTAGGAGCTTATTAAAGGGTCATTTATCAGAGTGACCTGCACAGAGGGTGACTTTAATGACTCCCTCCCCGCCCCTACTCCTGCCTTTTCTGGCAACTAAAAAACAATGGGCTGGGTGGGGGCAGGAAACTCATTTTTTTTTTATCTCTGATATGTAACAGAGCCCAGTGCTCTATGAATAAGGAAAATGAAAAACCACTTAAATAGAGATCTAAGTAGAATAAATATATTGGCTATTTTAGAGCTGCCATGTACCCAACTCATTTAATCCAATCACTCATTTTACAGAAGAAATAGAAATAGGGAGAGGTTGGGAACACATCCAGGTCACACAGGAAGCAGAGACCTGAACTGGTGTTCACAGGTTTGTTTACTTCTGGGTAACAGTCTTTAGATGGCTTTGTAAAAACATCTGGCCTCCAGCTGTGGACTGGATGTCATTTAACAGTGTCACCTCCTTTTTTGTCTTCCTCCACCTGTTCCTCAGCATTCCTGCCATCATGACACTGAGAAAACCCACTGTCTTTCTGCAGAAAATTCATTCAGACATTCTCCCAAGATATGGTTTTACAAAAATTAAGAAAAGGTGAATTTTGGCTCCTACCACCCTATATTAATAAAAATAGTAACAATTAACACTTACTTAGGGGTTATTGTGTGACAGGCACTGTCACATATCATCAATATATCAACATATCGAAATGATGAATTTTTGTAACATATGATGAATTATTAATATCTCAGTTTTGCAGATGAGGAAGCTTAGAGTTAATAACTTTTCCCGGGCTGAAAATTTAGTAATAATTGCAGAGGCATGATACAAAAACTTGTACAGTAACTGAAGAGGAATTTTCCACTCAAATGGCTAACCTTGTAATCAGCTCTTCATCCTGCTTCTGTGGATGTGCTTACTGCATGGGCCGAAGGGTAGGGTGACCTTGAGATCAACTGAAGATTCAGCGTCCCCTATGATTGTTCTGTCTCCATAACAGATGTATTACCTAAATTCCTGTTCAAAAATCACACGCTCTGTAACTGCCTGTAGCTCATGTTAACTCTAACAGCGCGGATATATAAAAGCAAAATTGCCCCTGAGCTTGGGGCCCAGATCTTCACAGTGCTAGCTCTTCTGGCATCACCAGTGTAATAAACCTGAGTTCTCCAACTCCGTGAGTGGTGCTTGGTTTCTCACTGGTCTTGTTTCGCATCATTTCTGCAACATAACTTTGATGAAATCTCATTTTCTAGCTTTCGTTTCCTCTTGTCATATATTCAACTGCTTAGTGGATTGCTAAGGCATCTACAGGTTTTACATTCTGTGATTCTTTGAAAGGAAAAGTGCTAACATTCTAGTTTTCTTTTGCTTTTATGAGTATTGTGAATTATTTTTACAGCCCTGGAAATATTTGCTTATAATTATTCCGTGATGTACATATAGCATCTTTAACTATGCAATTCTTTTAGATGTTCGAGTGCCCAATCATGAAACACTAGAAGACCACTGAGCAAATAGTAAAATACTATTTATTTGCATTTTCAGTTAGCATATGCTATAGGCATATAAAATTTGACCCTTTTCTGATGAAACCATATGGCTCTTTTGGACAAAATGTTCAGTAGGAAAATGAGTTAAGATATTCAGCTCCAACTCAAATTTGGGTTGCTCCTAGCACCTGGTGCAGAGTAGATGACCAGTAAATACTTGTTTATTCTATAAATGAGCAAAAAAGATAAAATAAATAAAGATCCTCTCAGTCAATTAATTCTCAGCTGAGACTAATGTCTTTTTTTAAAAAATGAGTATACGTATTAAAATATTTTGAAGTAATTTTCCAAAAGTGCTTATTCATTAGTTTTATTATGATCCATTGGCATTGATTCATGATTTATTCTTGCAACAAAAATTTATTGAGTACTTATTGTGTACAGGCATGGTTAGTTACTGAGTTTATAATGATGAACAAAATGGATAAGCTCTGTCTCCAAAAAACTTAGGTTTCATTGAGGGAAACAATACAATACCAAAAACTTAAATTTCAAAAAGTAACAAGTCTTTAACATCAACAGTCATTTGATGACACTACTGGGTGGGAAAAGGTGTTGTATGCCCCCTTCCAACCTATACACAATAAAAATGCTTAGAATGATTCACAAATAACATGTGAAGTGCAAGCACAGTGAGCACTGCTTATGAAAAAGTAGCAGTATTCATAATATTTAGTGAAGGGGACCTTTTAAATCTGACAAATGATTATTTTTGGCCATGATTGTAAGTCAAATTAGATACTAACAGTGAAGTCCTAGTTTGGGCATAAACACATTTTTCGTTGGCTAATATAGTAAGACTCTGAAGAGTTGAATCTAGGTTGTAAGTGATTATTTTACTTTTAGGCATTAACGGATTATGGAATTGTGCTGCTTCTTGATGCCGGAGAAACTGTGACATTAAATACCTTCATTAATCGTGGACTCATCTATGAAGAACTAGAGCAGTACAACTTTGCGTTAGAGGTAAACCTCATTTACTTGTAAAAATGAAGCTACTTTATTTTACATGTTCACTTCTGAAAATAGTGAACAAAATTTTCTTAATATCAGTTGGTTATATTAATGAACAATAACTCAACTTTAGCAAAAAATTATATTGAAATACTTTGAATGACTGATAGAATACTCTTTGTAAAAAAGAGAGCATTTTTACTTTGTTTTGATTACAAACAGCCAACATATTAAACATTTTTCTGATTTGATGAAGTATTAAGACTATCAACTCTTCCCAAGAGAGATCTTGACTATATGCAAAATTCAATTATTTGGCAAATAAAATGATTTATGTATTATTTATTTCTCTGCCTGGTACTAATTCTTTTTCATTCATAATTTTCCTCCTTCCTCATTGAAAATATATCAAGATAAATCTGTTACTTTACATTGGGCAGAAAATGGTTGCTCAAAATAGGCTGTTGAGAATAGTAGAAATAGGTACCAGAATTGCGATAGAAGATAGCATCTGTAAGAAACAGGTGGTTAAAATGTATTTCTTTATAGAATAATTAAATGAAATTCACCATTCTCAATTTTTATCTTATTTGTATTGTCTATTTTAATATTTTAAATTACTTGGAATTAAGATTAAGAGATATAAGGCAACAAATAAATAGCAATTTGAAGTTTGCAGTTAAATAATGGTAGTTTTCCTTCTTTGTTTCTGAGGAACAACAATAGAACATCATGCAGTGCAGTGTTTCCTATTTTTTTTTTATCTCCAAAGATGGCTTATATTATTTTTCTACTTCTGGAGTCATCTTTTGAGATTCTGCCCCATAAAATTACTTATTATCAAGGAAGTGCCAAGAAATCTTATCCTATGCAATTATTTATACTATGAGGAAATGTACTTCCAAGAATTGAGAAATACCATTTGGAATTTCTTTAGGTAGGAGAGCTAAAGAACTTTTTTGTTTGGATTAGGCAAGAAAGCTGAAACTCTGGGCAACAGTGTTGGGATGAATAAGTGAGGAAGATGGGGGTTGGAAGGAAAGACCTCAGCTGTTGGAAAATTAAATGCAGGGCCTGTGTTACCTACCGGGGAAAAATATTTAGTACTTAACATCAACGTACCAGGTTCTCGATAGTGCTACACAATTTGTAATTGTAATTTACAGATGAGGAAGCTGATATTCAAAAGAAGGTAAACAAAGACAAGAGAAAGTACTGGGTCAAGATTTGAACTCAGGTCTCAAGGGATTCCAAATCCTGTGTTCTTGCAAAGCAAGGTTCTGGCATTGGCACTGAAGATATAGAAATAAATAAAAAACAGATTTCTAGTCCTTGAGGAGCTTATGGTCTAGTGGAAATCGTTCTTGATGCCTCTCTTTCCTCACACCCTACCTCTAACTCATGAGCAAGTTTAGTCAGCTCTACCATTAAAACATATTTTGCATTCAGTCATTTCTCATTTTTGTCACTATGATCCTCTTAATTCAAGCCTCAACCATCCCTCCGCTGGACTGCTGCTACATAGCTTCCCAACTGGCCTCTCTGCTTCTGTTATTTCTCTGCATGCTATTATTCTCCACACAGCAGCCAGAGGTCTCTTGAAAACATAAAGCAGATCAAGTTATTCCTCTGCTCAAAAACTCCTCCAATAGCTTCCCTTATCACACTTAGAATAAAATCTGAATTCTTGACTGGCCAGCCCTTCATGGGCTGACTGCTGCTCACTGACTGACTTCATTGTTAAACATTCTCCTTTCCTCCACTCAAGCCAGTCCACTCTGGACTTTTGCTATTTATGGCTTGGAAATGCCAAGCTCTCTTCCTGTCTCAGGGTCCTCACACAAGCTACTCTCTATACATAGAATACTCTTCCTACTGGTCTGTGAATGGCGCATGCCCTCCTTTCATTTTCATTTTCTGCTCAAATGTGACCTCCTCAGTCAAAAAACCAAGTAGATTAATTCAAATAGAATATTTAAAATTAAAATAATCCAAAATAAGTCTGGACAGGGAAAGCAAAGAAACAGAAAGCAGAGGAGACCTAATAAGATGGTAGACCAAATCCAACCATTAGGCATTACATTTAATAGACATGGTAAAAATGTACCAATTAATATAATGAGAATGTCAGATCAGAATTTTTTTTTTTAAAAAAAGCCCCACTATATTTGGCTACAAGAAACACACTTTAAATATATTGATATAGCAGGTAAAACTAAAAGGCTGGAAAAAATATGTCCTACAAACACTAATTAAAAGCAAAAAAAATGAATTTTTCTCTATGTAAAGTAAAAAAAAATAACTTGAAAAGTTAAATTTAAAAATGATTCAGGCTGAGGAAGAACCAACGAAGAAATATGACTGAATAATAAAAGGGCTAGATGAAGAAGCAGGAGACAGCAGTCTTAACACTTACCCAGGAAAAAATTTTTAGTGGGAATTACTGATTAACAGAGAGGTCAAGTAGAACGAGTGCTGAAAACATACGAGTTAATTGATAGTTGTATCATCTTCATAGGAACGCCTTGATCAGGAAGCAAGAGTAAAGCATTGAGACCAGCATTGTTTAGGAAGTTAATGGTTAACTGGTCGGATTGAGAGCATCTGTTTATCTCTTTGTCCTATGGAAAACCTATCGGGAAAACAGTAAAGGAATAGAAAAGATATAATCACCTAAGGTTAAAAATAGTGGAAAAGAAATGCTGAGGTATCTAAAACGACCATTCTGGATTTTAATGCCTCAAACTTAAATACAAATGGGTAGCAAAGGACCCTACACTTGAGGGAAATAAAAGAAAGACTAAAACAAACAAATTGTCTTAAGTGTAGGGATGGTGGGAGGAGGGGAAGTGTGTTGAGTGAGTGTAAGGTAGTTAAATTCTGTCCTATGTGAGAAGTTAAATATGATACAATGCTCATGTTATTTTGAAATTTGAAAATAAATAGCAGAAGAAATAACAGCAAGATGTAAAAACACTTGCCTTTGGGGAATGAGACTCAGGTGAGGAATGGTGGACCAGGCGGTCTCTGTGAGCATTACAAGTTTTCTAGTTTTATTAGACCTTATACACTATATACATGGGTCACTTTGATAGGAATAAAAGTAAGCAAATAAAAAATGTCTTTATATATAAATTACAAATTACAAAATGAAATTGGTTTTATTAAACAACACAAATAATAGGAAGTCGTTGGTATCTGAGGATGTGGAGACAGTGAGTGTTAACTATACTTTCAAGGAGATCGATAGTGAGTGACAGGAACTAACTGGAAAGACAGGGGCAGGTGTAGTTTATGGGCAGGAAGGGTCGAGGGAAGGCATGTTAGGTTTGGGTTGAGACAGTGAGGCAAGGATGAAAAATACAGAAAACAGCAGGAATCTAATGGAGAGAGCTTCCAAAGGAGATTAAAGGAACAGGTCAAGAGCCTACCCTCTGACACAGAAAGGAAGACAGTGTGGATGAAGGTCCCTACAAATAAACTCACAGGTGGAGGGAATTTGCTTTGTATGGGTGACTATGTGGTTTGTTATTTATGTTCCTCATATTAGAGAAAAAAATTAATGCAGAAGAGAAAAGTTATAAAAACTACTGTTCGTTTTATTGTAGATAGTAATCCTAATAGTTATCGTTTACATCTATTACTGATAACGATTAATTACCGTAGAGTATAATAATGATTATATAGAGTCAAGCTGACTGTTGAAAGTTTTATCTGATTACAAAACTAAACTTGGTATTCTCAACCTTTTAAGTCCTTGGTCTCTCCTCATAACTTCCAAAATTAGGAATATTTGTAATAAATCTCACTTATACTTGTAAGTTTGCCTCCAATTTAACAAACGGTCCTCTCTGTGGCAGTGGTCCTCAGCCTTTTTGGCACCAGGGACCGGTGCTCCTAGGAGAATCTAATGCTTGATGGTCTGAGGTGGAGCTGAGGCGGTGATGCCAGCGCTGGGGAGCGGCTGTAAATACAGATGAAGCTTCCCTGACTTGTCCGCCCTCACCTCCTGCTATGTGGCCCAGTTCCTGGGGGTTGGGGACTTCTGTCTTAGGGGAGCTATCTGGTAACATTTTTGATTAGATTACATTTGATTAGACAATAGATTTCTTATTTTCTTCCCACTAGTTCCATTTAGTATAAAATGTGCTTCAAGAATCTAGGTGGGGAGTCCACAGTCACAGATTAGTCTGTGACTAAAACCTTCCTCTAATAAAATTCTGGAGGCTTGGTTTGGCACTACTACTCCCTCGCCACCCCCAATATTTTTAGAAAACTTATTCTACCCACCAAGACAGTCAGCATCTTCCCTCTGCTATAGCCAGGGAAGGTTTGGGGCATGAGAAAGGGGAGAAGGAAAAAGGGGAGGGGAAAGACTGTAATGGTTCGCTCCTCTTCATTTGGGCGGAGGCCAGAACTCTCACACCTGCTCTTTAAGGCTGTAGGGTGTGGGCCTCCCGCCTCCACTTAGGGAGCCTGGAGGGATTTCCTTTTGCCACGCAGGGGAGCTTACGGTGCTCTCCACTTTTTAACTTGGTCATTTGAGGTTACAACCAGAACTGCCCATGAGGATTCCTGCTGAAGCAGCCCTTGGGAAAAAGCAAAACCATTGCAGTTCATGTGATATTTTGATATGTAGGTATTTATTTAAATATTTTATTAATTTCAATTTAGTGATGTTCTTATTTTGCTTCAGGTCTCAAATATTTTTGTAGGGCTTTGAAAAGCTTATGAGTTTCAGACACTGTATCTCTGGTGCCTGATAGAGGACAGTGTTCAGTGACAGAGGTAGGCTCTCTTGCAGACTTAGCATTTTTAATTCTCTTAAATGAGCACTTCCCCAGGGCCATTTGGGTCCATCTCAACTAAATTTCCTAACTTAAAATCTTGGGATTAGAGTTTCCATTGCTCCTCTCAGGAGGCTTCTAGGATCCCTGGACAAACCCCGAAGTGTGATTCCAAAGGTAGGAGCAGCCTTAGCTAATCCACCCAAAAGGCCCTTACCTGGGCCCGGGTGTGTCTGTCTGTCTGTCCTATAGTCATATAACACCAAAACTTCTCTATAGGTGAATTTCCATTTCTATATAGATGGGCAAGTCTCTGGTGCTGTGCGCTGGAAAAAAAACAATATAAAGAAAGTAAATGAGATATCACATTTTACATAGCAGGGCAAAACCACAGGAAAAGCGGAGACCAGCAGCACAATATTCTGAGTGAGTTTTCAGTTGTGGGATTCCTCTGCTCCATCCATTTTCACTAGATGTGATACTAAAGGAAAAAATAAAGTTTTAAGAAGATGTGTATTTTAATGCTTGTGTTAAATATATTCGTGGTAGAACCAAAGTCAGAAGGAAGTTTAAGAAAGCACAAAAGATAGTATTGCAAAATTAACAAAAATTTATAAACCTGTTTCAGGATTTTAAACAAGCTGCACTGATAAGCAAGACTAATGTGAGCCTTTGTCAAGCTACCGGCATGTGCTATTACAGGTATGGAGTGCAATTATGTTGAAGTAAATAAAAGCAAGTGGGACTATCTAATAATATAATGGAAGAATGGAAGAAAGAAACAAATATGTGGAAGAGACAAGAGTATAAAAATGGGGAAAGACAATTCCTTTAGAGAAGAGGGGAGCACACCTGTGTGTCATTAGCATCTTTCTACCTCCTAATAAACTATTTTAGCCAAGTCTGCAAGGAAAATCCTACATCATGGTATTGGAACAGCATCTGATTCAAGCCCATTTACTGGGAAAGGACCTAATGTTAGACAGAATAAAATCACATATAGTTTGAAATGTCTAAGAATAAATCAAGTGATTAATTTTATTCCTAAAATGAAACTAACTTTTAAAAAGCTTGAATGTTGGGGAAAAAGATGATTTCAAAAACTTATACATTTTAAAAAATTGCATTTAGAAAACATAATTCTAAATCTAAATCTAATTAAAACAATATTAATAAATATCTGTAAAACCCAATAAAATCTACAAAAACATGTTATTTAAAACATTATTACCTGTTTCCAGGATTATTGTAAAAATAAGTTATTGAAGGGGAGGAAGAACAGTTCCATAAAGCTAAAATACAGAAGAGGATCAGTTTAAAATTTGCTTTGAGATAATATTAGATAGATTTTACTAACTATAATGTTTATACTTCTACATACACATTTGACATCTAAAAATTAATTTTTGATCATTTTGCTTTTAAAAGCATAGAAATTCAGCATATGAAGATTTCAATGTGGGATAGAATATATTTGGTTAAGTAATAGTTTACAGCATTATTTTTCAAGAGAGAAACAATAGTAATTAATTTGAGGGGAAATTTGGATAGTTTACAAATTATATAGACTAGACTATATAAATATCTAACTCAGAAAATAGACATAGTTCAAATGACTGAGGAAGTCTACATTTTTTCCCCGTTTTAGGACATAGATAGCATTGCTGCATTTTCCTATGATAGTTAGATTTTCTATTTTATGATATAATAACTGGAACTTACGAAGGTGTCTTTGGGTTTAAAGACCTAAACTAGGACCCTTTATTTTATAAAGACAGCAAAAGATAGTCACAGCATTGTCTATTTTAATCCAGCAATCTTTGTACAATCTATCTCTTTAAATAATTGTCATTCTTAAAAAGAGATGAAAAATGATGACTGATGTGTTTGTTTTGGTGGGTGAATGCAGACCAAAAATGTCTGAAGTCATTGCATTTTCTTAAAATTAAAACAGATTCCAAAATTTCTCTCAACCTCATTCCTATGTTTAGCAACTATTAGAGTCAGTAAATTTCTCCGTGTGTCAGTTCTCAATTTCTTTCATGAAATGTAATCACTGGATATACTGTATGGCAGAGACTTCTTAAGCTGATACTGCTTTGCAATTCCAAATAACCAACTTTCATCAGCCGACTGGAATCTCTTTTGTCCTTTAATAAAAATAGAATTTAAATCAACAGTAAATCCCTGATAACGCGCTCAGTCTCAATTCCATGTGTTTTAAGTTTTAACAGTTTTACTAAATTTTACAATAAGAAATGTTTAATGATTGTTATATTTTTCATGAAAAATATTTTTGCCTTTATATCACAGCAGCATAATTTCTAAGTATTGAGATTCATTATTAGTATATTACAGTGGGGAAAGTAAAAATTTTCCCATTGGAAATTTTAAAATAAAGGAATAAATATTTAAATTTTAGAGCTTTGATCTTTGAACTCATGGGGTTGCAGACTTTTGAAGTATGCCTTTGTATATCTCTGGTTCTCACTCTTGTGGTTGCTAGGAGACAACATTCCTTAGGCTGAATATCCTACTTGTTGCCCAATTTGGTCACTAAGAATGTTATGGTAGAGTTAATTTTTAGATCTCTTTGAGAACCACCTTCAGATGGAAAAAAATGTCACAGGGAGAACCTGATTACTCAGTTATGTGTACCATCTACTTTTTTACTGCAGCACATTTATTTTACTATCCTTATATTTGCATAAAAGATTTCTGAATCTTTGACTCTGCAAGCCACATTCTTTAGCTTTTGGAGGTATTTATGATTTATTTGAACAACTCTGTAGGGCACATTTGGTCATGTATGTGATTAATTTAGAAAGTGCAGTGGGCCTTTGAGTCTGTGGCCCAACCTG
Organism: Eonycteris spelaea; assembly: GCA_003508835.1. NCBI lineage: Eukaryota > Metazoa > Chordata > Mammalia > Chiroptera > Pteropodidae > Eonycteris > Eonycteris spelaea. The sequence goes on from PUFA01000122.1 coordinate 4,107,559, forward strand.
CAAGCTCAGTACATGATCCATAGTCAATAGACACTCAAATGAGAATCATACACTTCTGTCGATGATCATATTGTTTGATACAAATATGCTTTCTTTTAGAAAAACTAATTTAATATTTGTGGTAACTGATGCTTAACGATTCATGTATCAATGAACATATATCCTGACATAACATGGATACTTTACCACATTTTTCCATTGTCTAATTGCCATGTGATTATTTATAAAGAGCTTCAATCTCCAGGACACTGTGTGATATACACATCTTCAGAAAAATGAAATTGCTGTTTCTATAGTGGCAGGGAGCTGGGCGCCTCTGGCTTTGACAGTGTCACCTCCTCTGGACTTAATTTTTAGTCATCATTTGCTTTGAAGAGCTTGCAAGGGAGCTTTCAAGGTCCCTTTCCAGCATTAAAGTTTAATAATTACTTACTTAGAACAGACTAGATGCTTTTAAACATTAGCGCTAATAATTAGATAGGTATAGAAAATAGCTTTCTCCATGTGATGGAGATTAAATACAATTATTAGATATGCATGTGAGATGAAAAAATGACTCCCTTATGAAGAAATATTTGATTCCATCACCAGCCTTTCCTTTACCTCAAGAGAATAATAGGGAAGAAAGAGAGAGTTATCATTTAGTCACATACATTGACAAGTTAATAAATAAAATGCATTTTTCTTCTTTTTCTCTTCTTTCCTGGTGTCCAAAAAGAAAGCACCTGTCTTTATAGAAGATCTGAAGTAAGGACTCCCATATGATAAAAATTTGGTTCCTTTCATTTTATAAAGAAATATTAAATACATATAAATTTGTTATAATTTGATTTAAATAGTGTGTTCCATCAATAATAGCCCTTCCCCCCACCCCATATTGGCCACTGATAGCTATTAAAAACAGCTTTGGGAAGGCCATACAGCCTTTTAAAATTCTGGGGCGGTGGGGGGGAACCCTCTAGAACACTATTCCGGGATATTCTGCTATAAAATTGTCTCTTACTTCCTCTCTTTCCTTTTACCATAATCTTTAAAGAACCTGTTAGACTTCCTCAGGTCATAAGGACTTATGTACTTACTTCCTATAATGGATAATAAAAATGAAAGATTTTTTTTTATAACGGTCCATGCAAATCTTTATGAAAACATATACAAGAAAGCACTTAGATAATTCATCAGAAATCATCAATATTTTCATTTGTTTTCAGAAATAAGGAGTTTGAAGAAGCTGTCAATTTCTTCACCTGGGCTATTAATATTAACCCATGTTTTCTGGATGCTTACGTTGGACGGGGAAATTCTTACATGGAATATGGTCACGATGAAGCCACCAAGCAAGCACAGAAGGACTTTCTGAGAGCGTTGCATTTTGATCCAACATATATAAAAGCAAGAATTAGTTTAGGCTATAATCTGCAGGTAATTATATAAGAACATTTTAGGTCATGAAAGCACCTTTTAGACAAGAGCAAGAATATATTTGGCCCTTTACTGGTGATGGGGATACATGCTATTTCTTTGGTTAGGAACATTTTGCCTTTCTCTTACCGTTAGTATCCAAGGTTGCAGTGGGAAGCAGGGATTTAACTAGTTTCAGGGACCCTGCCTGAGGACAGCATCCGGGGGCCTGATGTTAGTGAGATGAGGATCTTTTGAACTTAAGTGTCTTTAATTCCTGTACCCCTTTCTACCTCACCCCACACTTATAGACAACTTTTAAAATTGCTTCACGAGTATCACATATAAGAATCTGGCTAACATATGTTTTGCTAGCTCATACCTGAGCTCCATAGGTTTTGTCCTATTGAATTAGTGAAAAGCTAAAGGGAATAAACATATATGAAAGTTTTGAAGTGGACTCCAGCCATGTAGTACATCAGACAACCATTACACAGGGACTTCTGACTTCAGGTCGTCTTCCAAATGGCAGTAAATTAGAACATAGTGGGAAGGCAAGATAGCAAGCATTTGCCTTTTGGCAAGATGGAAGAGTGCTACTCTGTGTTGCAAGCAAGTTTCTAAGGCTTCTTGGGGACACTCTGAATTGGCCCATGCACTCACAAAGCTGTTTGCACTAGTAAAAAATGTAGTGACATTCTTGGAATAAGGTGCTGAAAGTGCTGTATTTTCTGTAGAAAGGAACTGAATAATCTAACATTTTTTATCTCTTTTAATATTAAAAATTTGAATAATGGGCAAAAACATGTTCAAATTATTATAAATTTCAGAAATTCCTCTTAATAATCTGCCATTACAGTTGATTTTTTTTTCATTAAAAATAAGTGAGTTTGGCTGATCTCAGACTAATAATATTGGAGGTGGTTTTGGGTTTGGTGGTTATAGTGATACCCAAGAACTTATTAATAAGGGAAATAAGATTGCCTTCTGAGAGTTAACCATAGAGTTAGCCATTATTGGATCACAGTAAAAATTTGCAAAGTCAATGTAAAGGGACAGGATGACTTCCAACAGTTAGAGCTGACTGGAATCCAATGAAATGTGTTCTCACTTACTGCATCCAACAGGTTTTACTGAGCACCTACTATGGAACAGGTACTGATCTAGGCCTAGGGATACAGCAATGAACAAATTATACTTGTTTTTCTTGTAGAGTTTACTACTTAGTGGAGGGATGAGCATGAAGCAATCATATGAATAATAATTATATGCATACGAAAGGAAAAGGATAGGTTTGGGGAAATTTTATAAAAGGAGAACCTAGCTGTGTTTGAGAGTTAAGGGAGGGCTTTTTGAGAAATTAACATTCAAATTGAGGTGTGAAAGACCAGTAATGAGTCAAGGGTAGGAGTCGGGGCTAGGATGCACTGTTCCAGACAGAGAAAAAGACAGAGGACCCAGAAGATGGAATGTCATGGACAAGGGGGAATGATGTGAAATGAGACTAGATAATTGAATAATGACTGGAGGTGAAGGCCTTACAAGCCAGTTGAAAATGGGAATATCTCTAATTAGAGCAGTGACATCAGGTTTGTGTTTTATGAAGATCTGACTTGGGATATATAAACTGGCATGAGGAAGAACTGAATCAGGAAAGGAAGAGCTGAAAAAGGAGAGTTAGAGAGGCCCATCCAAATCCTGTTCAGGGGAAAGAGTGATGATTTTTTTCAACAAGTACAGATTTCCCTACTATGTGCCTAGCACTAAGGGTATAGAATTGACCGAAACATATGTCGGGAACAGAGACAGATATAATCCCACTGTGAGGTCATTTGCAGCTTAATATTCTAATAACCTAACCTCAATTTGCCTGATTCCTTGTTTATCAAACCAACTTGTGATGATGATATTGAATTCCATATAGTTTGCCCAGAGGGAGAAGATTTACTGGTAGAAAAACAGTGTCTAGTTACCTTATTAATTATATTTCTTATTAGTTTTATGCAAGCGTCACTGGGCGCAGCTGGGTTAATGTGAGTCAGCTGCTGAGATGCTGACAAGTCGGGCTTTTGAGCCCATGAGAATAAATAAAGGACAGGCCCTGGACCATGCTGAATTGATCAATTCACTGCCTTCCTGTGATGAGGCATTTAGTTGCCAGTTGGTCTTCTCCAGGAAATACTCTGACATCATTCTACAAACAGTGCCCCTCTCTTGACCTTTTTTTTATTTTCCAGTTGGTGCTTGGTATGTTTGCATGAATTTTCCACAGAATATGTATAGCGATCCAGAAATTTCAGATGCCGGTACAATTTATCAAAAAAGGTTTTATACCAGTACTTCATTGTTTATTTACTCAACACATATTTATTTTATTATGTATATTATGTATAACTGGAGATTCAATGCTAAGCAAATAACTACAGTCCCTGCCTATGTATGCAGAGCTCAGTGTAAATTTTGTGGTGATCGTTTAAAGCATTGGTGTTTCACATGGGAGCCATGATTTTATGTTGTCTAAGATTGGTATAAAAGATGACTGGGACAATTGGATTTATTTTGATTAAAATTTCAGCTTAAATAATCAGTAATTAGTCAATTGGATGCGATCATAGTATAGCCTATTTCCTTTTTAAAAAATCTTAGATTTAGCACAATATAAATATGCCCTTACTAAAGGTCTTATTTGATTAAGTTGGAATCATAAACATTTGTCATTTTATGGGTAATTTTCAACTTCATATAAATGGAAAATTATTTTAGGCCCAAGAAAAATTCCAGAAAGCTTGGCACCACTTTACTATTGCCATAGAAGTTGATCCAAAGAGCTACCTAGCCTACGAAGGAAGAGCTGTTGTCTGTCTTCAGATGAGTGATAATTTTGCTGCAATGCAGGATATTAATATGGCCATAAAGGTAAAAATCCACTTAGATTATATTATCATTAACATAAATTAATACCATCAATGAATAGGGTCAAGTAAAAAGTTCTCTGTTACCTTTTTAAAATGACTTGTAGAGAACGCAATATTTGTATTTTTGATGTCATTGTTCCAGGAGATTCTCAGAGTAAAGCGTTATTATGGCTTACCAAGTTTATAACCTAAATGCATTTAAAATTCAAAAACTAAATTCCTGATAAACGTTGTTTCTGAACAGCAAATGTAATTTATATTTTCTTGGGACATGAAAATTATTTTGTAATAAAAAATAAATGCAAAAACTAAAATAATGTTCTGGGTTTGAAGGAACCAAAGAAAGAACAGAGTAAACTCCCAGATTCTTCTGTAGTGAAATGGCAAATAAAAATCTTAGGTTTTGTGTACAGTGACAGAGAATCTCCTTTTCCCCCTATATTTTGGATCTATATCTATAGATTCAAGTAGGTATTATAATCTTTGAGATGAAAAAAGAGCTGAAAGATAATTGCTACTGCTCAGGGCAAATAAACATATTAACTATTAAATTTCATCTTCAGTTTTAACAGAGCTAAACAGAAACACTTTTTGCCTCTGTTCTTTGGAAAGAAACTGAGTAAAATTCTAAAATTATTAGTTTTATTACAACCAAATCAACAACAAAATGTTAACATTGAACCAATTTTACACTCAGTCCTTTCTCAAAATATTTGCTCTAATGGGGTTTTACCTGAACTATAAAATTACTGGCTTTCCACATGTAGATTTCTTAACGTTCATTTTTGCAGACATGAAATTGGAGATAAATACTATTCCCAGATACTAAATATTCATACTGTTATATTGCAGATCAATACTACAGCGGAGTTCTTAACAAATCGTGGTGTGATTCATGAGTTTATGGGTCAGCAACAGAATGCAATGAAAGACTATCAAGCAGCAGTTTCTTTAAACCCCACCTACTCACTGGCTTACTTTAATGCGGGAAATATCTACCTTCACCACAGACAGTTTTCCCAGGTAATGTGAATTTCCTTAATATTTTCCTTTTAATACTAAATGCTTTCTTTGCTCTATATAGTTTCAACATACAATCCTTATATTACAGGCTAATCATTCATTAGCTCGTCTTAAAAAAAAAAGTTCTATTTCAAAAGAATGTTTATAATTATTTTTTAAATGTTTAAACTCTATAGATTTATTCTCCTCATTAACAACAACCATTCAACATTGGTCCAGTAAATATTGTTTTGGACTACCCAAGTATCAACAAATGCCTTGCTATTCATCGTAGCCAGTTGCCAGCCTGGAATCCTCTGCTCTTTGCCTCCACTCAGCCAAATCTCAGACTTCTTTTAAGACTTCTTTTATGATGTGATTATCTAACTCAACTTAATTTCTACCTTTTTTAGAGTTCAGTCACTTATTGAGAGAAAGGTTATCTGAATGTTAGTTCTGGTTTTATGATAGCTTAATCTCTTTGGACTCAACTCATAATATATGAAATAAAACGGTTATTAGATGATATTTTTTACATTTTGAATTTATTTTAATTGAACTGTCATGCGTTTAAATGATTCAAACTCTAATTTTTAATATCTGTATTTACTCTTTTGTTTTGTTTTACTTCAGTTTATCTTATTGTTTGTCTATCTTTTTGAGTCAGAAGCTAAATTCATTTATTGTCATCCTTTACTTTCTATTGTTATAAATTATTAAGGTTATGCCCTTTCCTCAAGTACTACTTTTGGTCTTCGATAGTTTAGTTTTTATTTTCCCCGAATCTTGCACCTATAATTTTATTTTCTCTTTGACTCAAACATAAATTAACAGGCGTTTAAACTGTCCAGGTGGAAGGGCTTTTATATATTCTAATTTTGGTATTTATTGAGTTTTAATGTGGTCTAATATATGCCAATTAAAAAAAATATTCCAGGGGCCTTTTCAAAGAAGAGTTTTTACTATCAGGATATAGAGTTAAAGTACATGTATAAGCTCTACTTTATTAATTATATTTTTAATTAGTCTATATATATTTTTTCATTTGGTTTATCTTGGACTGGGAAAGTCCAAGGATATTTAAGTATCCCATCATTGGTGTGGGCCTATATGGTTTTCTTTATATTTCTTATAATTTCTGCTTTATGAAAATTGCCACTGCATCAATTCATGTATAGATATTTGTATATATTATATATGGATTACAAATTGTAGCCTTCAGCATTATAAATGACTTTTTGTTTCTTTTAAGGCTCTTTGGAATAAATTCCACTTTATCTGATATAAAGATTATGACTTCTGATTTCATTTGGTTTGCTTTTAGTTGGTATTCCTTTGTTCTTCCTTTTATTTTCAACATTTAGAACCCTTTGTTTTAGATGTCTCTTTTATATAGCATAGAGTTGGATTTTGCTTTAGAAGCCAATTTGAAAATTATTTTTAATGGGCAAGTCAAACCCATTTACATTTTGGCATAATCAGTATATTTGGCCTTAGTTTTGTTATTTTTATGTCATATTTTTTTTGTGTTCAGATATTTTAAAAGTATTTTTTTGAGGGGGCCTATTTAATTTTTTTTTTCAGTTTTTCTGATATTTAGGGAGGTTTACAGTTTTGCTCTAGTGATGACCTTCCTAGGCATACTTTTATACCCTTCATTTATTTCTTTAGTTTCTTTACTATGAACAATAAAATTACCCTTTAATCTCCTCCTACCTTACTCCTCTCTTTTATTTAAGTTAATAATATTCTCTTTTAAAAAGTGTTTATATTTGTATTCTTATATGCCAAGCTTTTTATGTCAGTTTTCTTTTCACTTCTCTGTTCTCCAATTTTGCTGTGAGTTTCATGGTTCCCTCACTGCCAAAGGATTTAATATTTGCATATTATTTTGTTATTCTTATTTCAAATTTTAGTTTTAGTATTTCAGTTAAATATATTCGATTCTCATCACCAGGCTTTTTGCCAAAGATCCCCCCCAACCAACCATTTCTTAATTGTCTGAGATTAGTGCTCTAGTGGAGTCCTGAGAAAGAGCTCATAAAAACAATATTTCTTGTTTTTTTTTCATAGCTGTTTGCCTGTAGCCTTTATATCTTAAGGAGTCATGTCTGGGTTTAAAATTCCTGACCCACTTCTTTCTTGAGTGTCTTGTGTTGTCTGTTTTTGTTGTTGTCTATATGTTCATGTCAAGAAGCCTGATGTGAACATGATTTTTGTGGGTTTTTTTGACTTCTTTTTGTTTGAATAACCAAAGATTTTTTTTTTTTTTTAAGTAAAAAAGTTTACCAAAGCATATCTTAGACATGGCCATTAGGGTCAGAGTTATCAAGTACACAGTGTATGTTTTCAATATGTAGGTATCAGAGAAGTTTTGTTGAATTCAGTGGAAGAATTTTTTTTCTATTTCATTGGGAATATTCATTATATATATATGTGTGTGCACACGTGCACGCGTGTGTGTGTCTATATATATATTTGATGTATATATATATATTTGATGTTCTTTGACTTCTATATGTCAATTATTTTTTCTCATTTCTTAATCTTTTAATTTCTTTTTCATTTTCATTGTCTTCTTCAAATCTCTCTTAAATCTCTACCATATTTTTTCTGAGGCATCTATCTGCATGTGGACCTTACAATTCAGGCTTCTTTTAAGTTTTTTTTTTTTTCTCTTAAATGCAATTGATTTTTTTAACAATTCTTTCCTAGTTCATTTTGAAATGTTATGTTATAATTTTTATCTAGATTGTAGCATTTACTCTTTGTCTGGTGAGTTTTTATATTTCCAAAAATTAAGTTATTTTTCATCCTTGTTTTTATAATGAAGGTAGGCACATTACTTTTATGTTGTTCATATTTAAATGAGGTAAATTATTTTCCTGGTCTAATAGCAGAGATTCTTGTGGCAAACAAGGGTATGGACCAAGATAACTGTTCAAGTTGGGCTCCCTCTGATGCTATAGCAAAGGACTTTACGCTATGACCTGTGTAGCCTAGGCTGGTTTGGGAAGGCTTCTCCCACAAGCTCTGTGTTCCTCTGCACTTTTCACAACCCTTTTAAAACAATGTACACATTTTTAAAAAGAGTTGTTTTAATTGCTTGTGTTTTTTGAGAATTGTCATCTCTATATTTTTCTTCACCACCCAATGCCGTCACCATACTCCTTAATAAAATGATCTTTAGGTCACCTTTATGTACAAAGAGGCTATGATTTGTGTCTGTATTTTGCTGGAAAAATTCAGCAGATATTTCCTGTTTCCACCTAGCTCTTAATTCTTTCAGTCTCCACATATTTGCAATGTACCTGCCATGTGCTGAACTTTTATAAACACCTTGAAGATACAGAGCTGAACAAGATAAGGAAAGATTGTTTTATGATATAGCTTATATTTTATTGGGGGAAGAAATAGAAAATACATAAGAAAATATTTTTAGTGATAAATGCCTAAAACGGTCTTATATATACATTATTATATCAGTATTAGCATATTGGTGAGACTATAGAAGATTACCTGGGTAGATAGTAAGGTGGAGAGAAGGGGTTCAAGGACAAATATTTAGAAGTGAAATAGAGAAGAGATGCCAGAAAATAGTCTGAGAAGGGAGCATCCAGCCAGGATGATAAGAAGAAAAGCAGGAGTGTATGATATTACCTCAGAATGAAGTGCTTTAAGAAGAGAAATGTGCTCCATGTCAAATCCTGCTGAGAAGTCAAGGAAGAGGAGGATGGAAGAAGTCATTCGTGACTTTGGGAAGAACATTATTGGAATAGCAGTGGAGGCAGAAGCCTGAGTGGAAAGGGTTGTCAAGAAGATGCAAAGTGAAGAATTAGAGACAGTTCAACTGGTTCAAGAAATTCTTCTGTAAAGAGGAGTAGTGAAATGGGGGAGCTGGCTAGAGTGGGATAAAATATGGGTTTTGTTTTGTTTGTTTTGTTTTGTTTTTGTTTTTTAAGATGAGGGCTATCGATTCATGTTCCTCTGGTAATGAGAAGAATCTAGTAGAAAGGGAGAAATTGTTAATGTAAGAGTGTGGCAGAGATAATTAAGATCAGCAGCTTTGAGAATTTACTGGAGTTAGAGTTTGAAAGTTGCGGGGGTGGCTTTGGAATGGAGCAGGAGACAGGATGCATTATGTCATGATGGAAGGCGGAGAGTTGGGGCACAGTTGAATGTAGATCGGTAGATTTTGATAGTAAGCATTCCTATTGATTCTATTTTCTCCATAGAATACAAGTATCCATTATTAGTTTAGTTAAGAGTAAGGGTGTACAGTTAAAAAGGGGAACAGAGTAGCCAGGAGTTTTGAGGAGAAAAGAGCAAATGAGAAATGGTTGTTTTAGAGAGTGGTAGGGTGAGCACACTATGGAAGTGTAGTAGGATTACCTACCAAACAACATTAAGTTCTCACTTGAGGTTTGTAGTTATGCATTTAAAGTGAGAACTTAACTATACTGCTTCGTACAATTTTTTCCTGTACAGATTGAGTACTATTTGGTGTCACATTGCAATTGTTTCTGTGTGTTGATCTCGTACCTCCTCACTCCAATTAGATTGTATGCTCTTTAGAGCCAGGAATCACACTCTTTCTTCTTCTCCCTATATTTTCTCACTCAGAAAGCCTGTCTATACCCATGGCTTATACTGAAGGTCAGCCTTCACCTTTCTTCGAGCTCCTAACCAATATTGATCACCTGTGGCTAAAAGTGGGCATTTTACAAGTGCATTAGAGCTAAAATAAATAAATAAATCTCTATATCCTCCGCCCCTAGTCCAGTGCTTCTTCGTATATATCCTCTCTCAATTCAAGTGTCATCTTATATAAAGTCAGTTGAGTAGAAACATCAGCATCAACCGTAACTTTTTCTTCCTCATTTCCTTCATCTAATCCTGTCAGTTTTGTTTCTTATTTTTTTTTCTCAAACATGTTCCTTCCATTCTGTGTCTTCTGCCGTTGTCTGGTTTAGCTGTTCTTCTTTCCCAAGTTAGGTCATACCCTGAACAACTTGCTGACCCCTGTCATGAGCCTGGTTAACATCAGTTGTGAAGCTCAATGCTGGGACAGAGAATTTTTGAAGGTATAATTCTAAGGCAAGAATGAGATTTTCGAAGCTCAGACTTCAGCGGACAGCTGGAAGGCTAATGTTTCCCCAGGCTGACAAGCCTGGGTCAATTGCCTTAAACTTCATCAAATCAGACCACTCTCTGGCTGGGTCCTAGCAATGTCTCTCTGCATCGTGGAGTTAGTGAAATTAAGACAATATAGTGCAAGGGACAATGTTCTGTTTCCAGAACATTTTCACATGAGAAGGAGACACTCACATTTTAAATGTATTTGTCTTTAATAACTCTCTTGGTATCATGTATGAAACTATTTGGTTAGATCTAATATGTGGGTTTTTTTTTTTTTTTTTTTTTTTTTTTTTTTTTAGTATGGCTCTATTTCTTCAGAACTGGGGAGACATTAGCTGGGCAAATATTTCATCTAAAGTATATTCTGTCCTCTGTCTTGATATATTGGATGCTTGGGCTTCACAGTGCACACTCCCTCCAGAGATAAGCAGACTTTGAAAGTAGTTATTCAGCTATTTTAGTGTGTTCTAAGCCTCTTTGTGGAGAATATTCTTATATTCTCTGCTTCTCTTCACCTTTGTTTCTGACTGTACTGGAAAGAAGATTTAGGGTCAGGAGGAGAAAATCTCTCCCAACAGATTAAATAACCTCTAGAGGGTTAAAACATGTATGTGTTCTAGCTTCTTTTATCATTAGTTAGTGACTTAATGATTTTAAGCCACATTTGGATGAGCTACTTGTATGCATCATGAACTGCTGGTGACTTACTAAAACGTAATTATATCTGCTTTCTAATTAAGTACAAATGTGAGGGCATTAGACCAATTGTTAAAATATTAAGGCCACCCATTGTGGTTGGTGTCTTTGGCCTTTAATTGCTTCACAGTTATTACTACTGTACTTCAAGTAACCTCAGTAAATTATAGGCTTTCATTTCTAAGTAATTCATTGGAAAGCTATCATAGAAAATTACGTTTTTCAAAGTTAGGTATGCTGTTGTATTTTACTAAGTTTTATTATTTTAGGTGAAGTAGATGTTTGCTTCTATCTGATTGAGGTCATGCTGTTACGATATATAATTGTGTCACTTTTATCAATCATTTATTGGTGAATTAAAATGAAGACTAAATTGCTTTTTCAAGGAAGTCTTGGCCCTGCTTGGAGTCTGGGAATCATTCTTTTGACTTATTTCTGATGATTCTGAGTCCAGACCACTCTTTAGGAGTAAATTCTTTTTGAGCTCTTCACAGAAGGGTGTCAATTCTGCTGCCATCTTAACAGATGCTTAAACTGCACTTAACTGCAGCTTCCTGGGATGAGATGGGTTACAGAATCTTGATCTAATTGCCTCTCAAAAGCCATAGGCAGCCAAGTTCATGGAGGATTGCCTGAGGGCTATGATGTATCTTCATTTGTAGACACTGGGAAAAAATAATATACTAATAACAATTGAGTCCTTACTAGATTCTGCATATCACTCTCAGTACTTTACTATTAGCTCACTTAAGCCTTACAGCAACACTGCCGGTAGTGTTCTGTTTGTTATCTCCATTTTACAAATGAGAAAAGGTGAGTTAAAAGAGCTTGAATTGCTCACCCAAAGATATAGAGATAACAAGTGGTAGAGCCAGGGTTTGAACCTGGAAATCTGGCTCCATGGTCTGGGCACCTGGCCGCCATGCTATCAGTGTTTCATTTCACCCACAATGAAGGTGAACTGAGGACAAATCCCTGGGAAAAAGAGAAAAGTAGCTCACTGAAGGATACTGAAAGATGATCAGAGAGGTAGGAGAAAAACCAGAGAGACATTCCTGTCTCAGAGAGAAGTTTAAGAAGAGAGGACAGATCAAGAATGTTCATGCTGCAGAAATGTCACTAAAGAAAAGAACTAGAAAATGTCCATTGTGCTGAGGACATCTTCGACAAGAGCAGAACTCATAGAAGAGGGGGAGGTAGGTAGAAGTCAGATTGTGGTTTTTGAGGAAAATAGAGTGGTAAGTACTTAGAGAGAACAAGCTCAACTGTGAAAACTGACTTTTCCTTTAGGGTAAGTTTTAAAGTAGGAGCCAAAATTTCATCCATCATGGAGTTAGAGAAGAGATTCCTGTCTTGAGTGGTAGTGTGTCTAATCAGCATCTCAAGCTTTTGTGGTAAAAATTTCCACTTTATTTGTTGATCAAGACCCTGGTGCTGTTCCACTGACATTGTCTAGATTTGCCTACACATGGTGATAACAAAAAGCAGACTAACTGTTGGTTGGTTTTATTATTTTTTTACATTCTCTACAGAAAATTTACATCCTTATCATCCATATCCAGGGTGAAGTGCTTCTACTACTCTCTTGATATGCACTGGTCTGAATTTTAAATTAAGAATAAAAGTGCTTCAAATTGCTGTATAACTGCCAATTAAAATATATTCAAATGATTATCTTTGTATTTTATAGGCCAGTGACTACTTCTCGAAGGGTTTACAATTTGATCCAGAAAATAAATGTGCTATGATGAATCGAGCTATCGCAAATACAATATTAAAGAAGTATGAAGAAGCAAGAGAAGATTTTGCAAATGTAGTTGAAAACTGTCCCTTTTGGGCTGCAGTATATTTTAACAGAGCACAGCTCTACTGTTGTTTAAAGCAATATGAGCTAGCTGAAGAAGACCTAAGTAAAGGTATATTTTTTTGTAATGTTTTGGGTACGTTTACAGTGATTGATGTGTTTGTTTTTAAGTAACAAAAGTATAAAACCATCAGGTTTATTTGTCTAGATAACTTACATTGGAATGAATGTTTTTCTATACCATATATTTAATGTAATTAATATGGGCTCCTTTATGTAATAACTTATAGCATTGGGAAGTGAGGATATAGAAAATTATTAGGGAAATTGTATACAAACATTGTCAGCCTTTCAAAGAAAGATGTACGGTGTTTCCCCAAGTTCATTTCTTAGGAAAATTCAATATTTTAAATTTAACTAAATGATTAAGTATATATGAAGGAAAATGTTTTCCAATAAATGATATTAAAGTTGTTATACTGTCAAATTTTATTTTTTAAAAATGAGACAATTTGGGGGGGTTAGCATAAAAACATATCTTGAAATTTTTTTCTTTTACAGCGCTGTCTTTGAAGCCTAATGATGCTCTAGTATATAACCTTAGAGCAGAAGTTCGTGGTAAACTAGGCATGATTGAGGAAGCTATGGCTGACTATAACCAAGCGCTTGATCTTCAAGACCATGTTCAGTGATCTCATTACATAGACTGGTTTCTGTAGCAGTTTAAAGAGCTGCTCTATTAGAAATTGAAATGTATTTGTTTAAAACCAAGGTTGCACTGTCTTCATTATTGTATTCATTATGTTTAGTCTTCTATATAACCCTTTCATGTATTTTAACGGTATATTTATGTTATACATTAATTTAAAAACCTTTAGATCATTTTTTTGCATATGTGGGACAACTCAATAATTGAATTTTTTTCATAGGGTGCAGAATTTAAATGGGAATGTTTCTTAAGGTATATTAGCACTTCAAATATTTTCTTTAAAGTAATTCCTTTTGAAATAATACTGCATGATTATGGAAAAAGTGTCATCGACCTTTTTATCAATACCTACTCATAATGCACTCCACAGTATCCAGATTTAAAAAAAAAAACAGAGGTGATGACTATAACGAAAAGGAAGTCATGCACAATTCCTGTCTCCGTGTTTATTCAATGTCCGTATAGGCCTGTATTCTTCCTGCTGCTCATATTCTTCAACAGATTAACACATTTCTTTTGTTCCTGTTGCCGCTCTCTTTCAAGGGCAGTGCCTATAAAGGTTTCGAGCATCCAGGTTCCTTGAGATAGTACCCTCTGCTTCTTTAATGCATATTCATAAAATATATAAAAATCTCTATATACTTATAGTTAGTTAGTGCTTCATAGACATTGACATGTAAAAATAAAACAGCTAAAAATTTTTTATAGAATATCTTTTGAGTGAACGAGAGAACCCCTTTCCTTTATCTCACTGATAATAACAAGGTTTCCTGATTTTAACTAATTCAGACTTGCTTCACTTAGTTTATTTTCCTTCATTTCATCCTTCCAGTACCTCTCCAGTTCCTGAGAGACCTGTTTTCACCGAGATCAGACATTATGGGAAAAAAATACCTCTATCCACTCAGCTTTCTTTGATTTTAGTTTTTGTACCAAATTTTCACAATGGAAAGTTGATTTTAATTTGAAAGCTACTGTGGGCATGCTTCACACTCCTCATGAAGATTTTCTTGCCATGATATGTGTTCCACATGAGGATAGGGTCATCATTACTGAGTTATTTCAGGTGGAGAATCAGACACACTTAATTAGCCTCTCAGATCCTCTTGCCTTTGCTCTCTCCAGGCCCTTTAGTCCTAGGCCTGGCCACAGATAAGATTCAGACCAACCTCATGCGCCCACAGGCAACCCCTCACCTGTTACATAGCCGCACATCTACTCACCGACTGCCTGGGCCATCTCAATGCGGAGATGTTGGAGGCCATGGGATTCTTCCAGTGTCCACCCATGTGCACTGCAGATGGGCACCAGACCTCAATCCCTGTCAAGTGATCCTTTGACAGTAGGAGAAGGGAACAAGAAGATACATTCTTCTCCCTTCCATCTCTTGGTGGAGTGTCCTTAGAGACTCAGTTTATATAGCCTCCTAGAGGACAGGTCTGGGAGATGAAGCAATTTATACTTACTGGCAGCCAGCTTCCAAACATACCTCATATTGGTGCTTCTGTCTTCCCTTCCTTGCTTCCTTCTGTCACTGCTCCTGCTTTCCTGGGTTTGCACTTCTTGATAAAGTTGTAGTACAGAAGAATGTGCCTCTGGCTCTCCTCTCTGGGCAACCCAGGTTAAGACAATGAGTAATTTAATATATATATATTTTTTGATTACACACAAATACTTATAACATGAGGCAGGAATGATACAGACCAAAGACCATGGTAGCATGATGCCAATATGCTACATGTCCCCAGGTCCATATCCCCTGGGAACCCACGGTTTCTGTATATAATGACAGTGCCAACTACACACAGCTATGACTTTCCATGAGGCATTTCTCTCAGTCCCCACACCAGGCCAGGCCAGACCATAAGGAAGTTCATGTCACCAGGAGCTACCTTCAGCAAATGACAGAGAGCAGAGGACAATAAACACTTCAGCTTTCTTGCCTCGTGGGGGTACCTTTCTCTGACATCCCCAGTTGGCTTGAACCTCTCAGTGCCTACCATATAACCTCCTTTGTTAGTTTTTCCCTTCCCTGCCTCACTTCCTGCTCCCTCATACCAGCCTGGTAGGTCCTCCTCCTAAATAAACTATTTGCACTTGTATCCTTGTCTCAGGTTGGCCTCTAGAGGAACAGAATTAAGCCAGCATCGCCAAGGAAGGGGCACTGAAGCTGGATCCTGGGCAGGGATAAATGCCCGTGGGCAGAAGTGTTGAACAGTGAGGCCCTCCATACAGACTGGTGTCTGGACAGAGATATAGATGTGGGGTGGGGGGAAAGCAGGTTTGGAGAATAACCGAAGCAGAGTTTTTGTGAGGAAATGATGGGTGGAAAACATGGTCATGTAATGAGAGTCGAAATGGGGGATCCTTAATGCTAGATTGAGGAGTTACAACCAAAGGGGTTAAGATTTAACTCTGTGTGTGTGTGTGTGTGTGTGTGTGTGTGTGTGTGTGTGTGTGTGTGAGGCAGGGGTGGGGAGAGTGACACAGAGGGAGGTTTCTATCTCCTTCATTCCCTTTATCTCCCTCCATCCCCACATTAATGGACTGGGGATATGTTAGCATCACCAAATAAAAATTGGACACGTGGAAATTGATCGATACTCTCTAGAAAGAGATTTGTTCTCTCCTCTGTGTGCTCCACCCCAGCTCCGACTGAGAAGATCCAAGGCAGGTAAAGGTGAAGGCAGGACAGCATGGGGATGGAGACTAATGGGGTAAATGATTCCCAGATGGACACGGAAGTTGAGTCAGACACCGAGGATCCCAAGGGAAGAGAAAAGAGGCGTCCAGATTCTATCTTTTTCTCATTAGCTTTGTGAGTTAATGACCCCTTCAGCAGAAGAGCTGAGCCTATATACTTCTCACCACTGTAGGACTTTTCAGGTTTAATTTATTTACAATATATGTGCAAACACACTCGTATAAAACTTTTATCGATGATATATCTCTGGGAGGTAAAATTGTAGAAAGAAAAAATAGGAGATTTTTATTTATTTTTTTTCACATAAGAGTGGAAAGAAGAGTAGTAGGATATAATGATGCCTTTACTTTCAATTTTATGTATTTCTGTAATTTACAGGTTTTTTTTGTTAATCATATATATTTTTTTCTACTAGAATAAAACTGTGAGGACATGGACTTTGTGTTTTTGTTTGTTTGTTTAGTGCTATATTCCCAATACCTATAGGGCCCGGTAAATAACAGATGCTCAAGATATAGGTATTTGTTAAATATAAAACAAATTACAGATGCAATGAATTAATATTACTGTATCACTATTCTGGTGAATTGTTTGCTTTTCATATGTTCCTTCATAGTTCTCGCCTGTCTTTCACAATACAGAGAATGAAAAGCTAAGAGCTGTATCTCCCAAATGTCTTTGCAGCCAGAGTGTCTGATGTGATTTAGTTTCTGTCAATTTGATACAATCCCCTGAGACTGAATTGAGGCAGCATCATGCAAGGCACCCTTCTGTTGGTATTAAAGCAGTAGGCTCTTGGGTAACTCTAGAGTAGAGCTTGTCAGATTTAGCAAATAAAAATACAGGATACCTGCTTAAGTTTGAATTTTAGATAAAGGAGGGGTAATTCAGGACTCTCAGTTATATAATGATATCCAGTTATGTTTAAATTTCAGATCAATAAGTTTTTTTTAGGATTAGTACGTTCTATTGTATGGGACACACATACTAAGAATTATTTGTTGTTGATATAAAATTCAAATTTAAATAGTTGTCCCACGTTTTACCTAGTAACCCTGCTCTAGAGCCAACCATCATGGCCCTGGCTTCCTGACCCCTGTGGATTGTACATTTGCCTAGATCCAATAGCTGCTGGGCCCATTTCTTGATTTCTCAGCTTTTTCTTTATGGCAGAACAGCTTTTCTCCACGTTTGGTCACTTTCGTGTTGCTCTTTTGATGGCCCAGCCCAGAACCTGCTTGCTTCATTATACTTTCTAGTGATGATGTGAGCACCTATTTCTTAGTGTAAAATCTTGTTCTGCTTAAAATAACAAGAATGGCCTCTGTTATCTACAATTGAACTCTGGCTGATATTGTTTCTAAGATTTAAAATAATGACTTTAGGGCTTTTCTTTTCTCATGAATGAAATGTTTTCTGCAATGAGATTTTTGTATAGTTTGTCATGGGAAATAGGTAAACTTGAAAATAATAACTATGATAATGTTTCTTTAGCACTTATTTTAAGCAAAGTATAATGTTCCATGTCTCACATCCATTGTCTCCACTTTCTCAACAGCCTGTAAGGTAGTAGATGTCATTAGATGAGGAAACTGAGGCTCAGAAGGAGTGAGTTTACGATCAGGGTCACACAGCTGGTAAATGGTGGAAAAGAGAATCAATCTCTATTTTAGTTCAAAAGCCTTTGCTTCTCATTTTTATTACCTAGAGAGAAACAAAACAAGATAAACTCATAGTCTATCAAACGATATCACAATGACATTAGAGTTCTCTGCCTAATGATCATTAGTGTAGAAAAAAGATTTCTAGTCCTTTAACACTTTTTTTTGTACTGACATTTTTTGTATATATTTGTGTCTATGTCTATGTTTCTGTGTATCTATCTAACCTTACTTTAGATAAATGCACGATAATAAGATTATCTCAAGCTTTTATTTTGAAGTACAGTCAATATGCGATATCTTACATTTGATCTTTAATAGTTAGGAATAGGCCAGTTAGGAGTTGACAACAGAAAGGTCGGCATGTAGACAGTAAGAAAGGGAAGAAAAAGGAAATTGTGACTTGTTAAAAACTTACTATGTACCAGAAACTCAGCTATGAATTAAGGACATGTTCATTTCACCATTATCAGTGAGACAGGTCTTATTATTCTCACTTTATAGAAGAAATATATGAGGTACAGAAAGGTATCAGTTTGAGCACCCCTACTATAACGATGTTACCTGAATGTAGCTTCAATTTTATTTACTTAATATATTTCTTTAAGTTGACCTGTTAGTTAATTGAATTTATTTAAAAAGAAGAAATTTGGAAAATAAATGCATAAGTATTATAAAGTTTGCCCTTGTTCTACGTAAAAGAATCTCTTTTTATACCAGTTACTCATCTGACATTTTGGAAAACATTGTACTTTATAGTATCATTGCTTGATGGGTACATCTGGAAGAGTAATTGAGGGGAGGGAGGGGGAAAAACATACAACGCCTGTTGAAATGGGTAACAGAAAGAGAATGAAATAGAAGCAGAAGTTGATTGGTGCCTGGACTGTTAGATCAGAGCCGGAAGCATTAATCTTACGCTTTGAGAGTCCCAGTCTACATTCTTAGCATGTTGCCGCAAGATCTTACTCTCAGAGGTTCTCCAATAGCATAAAAAAATGTTTTGTTAGTCAGTATCTTAGAATTGTTGATTTCCAAAAATAACAGACACTTGATGACATTCACTAAGAGATACAATATCCCTTCCTCTTCTCATCTATCTTTGCCTGGCTAATTTATTCTCAGGAAGAGATTTCTTCCCTTACCTAGGGGGGGCTCGCATCTTTTTGCTCTACACTTGAGAAGCACTGCTACCTACTCTTTTGGAATGCCTTTCATATCCATATATCCTAGAGTAATGGCCGTCTTCCCCACTAGACTAGAAACTCTCTGAGGGCGAGGATTAGGTCTCTGTTGACACTACTGTATCAGCAATGTATCACCAGTGCTTATCATAGTTCCTGGTACATAGCAGATGCTTCATTAATATTTGATGAACTTATTTAAATAAAATGCAAGTCTGAACATTCATAATGCAGGACAGTATGAGCCAACACACTACATATATATGTTTTACTATTTATTTCTACAATAAAGTGAGCATCCTGTGAAGTCCCAGGAAAGCCCAGAATCTTCAAAGGTCAAAGCACTGACAGCATGCATCCTCAGTGTTGTTCTTATTTAACATTTTTATGAGTAGAGAGTTCCTTAGCACCACACAGCTTTCACAATGCCTAACATGCTCTTCTCTCTCTCCCCCTCTACACACACACACACACACACACACACACAGCCCCTTTAGGACCACCAGATAAGATGAATAACCTCCTTAGAAAATGAAATTAGGAAAAATGAAGCTGTAATGAATGAAGTCAATTTGCTGTAAAAACAACAGGTAGGTAGCTGAAAAACAACTCTGTCAAAGTGATGAGGGTGAAATGTCTGAAATCACGACACATCAACATCTGAAGGAAATCGGTGTAAGTTTTATTATTGATGATGCTATAACATAATCAAGCTGTAATGATTATTCATCATACAGTGAATAACAGACTACAATAACATTTTAATTTACTCCCCTTTCTTAAGTAAGGTTGCACTAATTGAGGGGGCATGGTGAGTGCTGGACATAGAGTGTGGGGAGGAAATGGTCAGAGTGCAAACATTTATACGCATGTTCCTGGCTCTGTCTGCTGAGCTGCTGCTCTAAAGAGTAGGCGGGAACATTCTGATCCTTTGACCTTTTATTAGTTGGTAAATCTCTATAAAGTAAATGGAGCATACCATTGTCATAGCTTTAATCCATGAAACCATTGGCAGTTCAACTACTTCCCTTTCTGAGTCTATTCTAGCCACAGAATCTAATGAAAATTGGTTTTCTATATGGACATGTAGAACAATATTTATAGTATAATTCCATTTTATTGTAAAAGTATACAGACTATACCTGTTATATTTTTGTTAAAAAGTCTTAAATGATTTTAATACACCAGCCTTTAACAATGTGCACCTGTGGAGAATATATGGCTGGTGTAGGAGGTTTATTGGTAGAAGGCGTAGGGGAAGTTTAAGAGAACCACAGTTTGATTTTTAACTTTTGACATTTCTGCATTCTCTTATTTTTTAATCATTGAGCATGTCTTGGTTTTACAATAGAAAAAATATGAAATTATCTCTTCTGGGCCCTCAGGTAAATAGTTTATTTGAGGCAACATTTAAGATTATAAAAGATGTACACTGACTTTTTCTCCGGGTGCCTACAGTGGACTCTGAACTTGAGCTGGTGGGCAGTGACTGCACCATTAGTGGTTCGAATGGTCCAGGCAGGTCTTGTCCACAAAACATCACAGGTCCAAGCACCCATACAATCTCTTTGGAGAAACTTAGCCTTAAAAAAATATTTTTCTAAAATGCATAAGGTAACATCATAGTTAAATTTCCAATGAAAATATGAAAACTGCTGTTTTAAACTTGAGTTGATTGAGGTCTTTTATCTTCCCAGCACTACCATATAAATTTACTTGCAAAAGAAAAGATACTTGTTTTCACGTACTCATGTGGTGATTTCGCTTTACTTTAGTGTTCTGCTTCTCTGAAAGTATAAAGAGCTCCAAAGCATCTGACGACAAGAAAAAAAAATCACTGAAAATCTTGCCTTAACATGTTCATCAACTTCAGGGCACACATTTTAATAGAGAAGAGAGTCTTAAAAGACCAGTGGTTTATGCTGATGATATGTGTAATTTATAACTATCACTTATAAGAAATAAATCACTAAGTAGAAAAAGCATCATTTACATTCCAAATATAAACATTCTCCTTAATCTTTCTTCAATTAGTTAATAGATTCAACAACTCCATTTATTGTTACTATATATACTTGTTTTACTATTTGACTCTTTAAAGTATGATTTTTAATGTGGTTCTAGAGACCCTAATGACGTTGCATGAAGTATTTCTTTTATTCTATAACCTTCTCATAGGAGACCTGTGTAAGTCCATAAATCAACTTAGCTTGACGTACATTTAGAGAAAGAAGAAGTAGTTGAGAATTTAACTTAACAGTTTATGGCATTATGACAGTAGTTTTTTTTTTTTTTAATGCTTGTTATAAATCATGGTGTTCTGAATTTTTTAGACTGGGAGACCATCATTTATTATAAGGTGGGAACAAATCTCTCTTTTAGATTTCAAGACCAAGTTAAGAATTTTAGCATTCAAGGTAAGGTGTTTTATTACACAAAAACTAGAGATGAGGTCTTCTTTCCTCAAAAAATGATAGAGTGATGGTTTCATAAAAGGCCTAAAGCCCTATTCAGAAAATTTACAAATTCTATAGTACAACTCCGTGCTTTTGAAATGTGGGAGACATCTCAACACAATTTTTCTGGGAGTTATTTATGCTGAATAATGTATGAGTTGTGTAATAGCGCTGCAGTGCATTCTTAACTCCACAGAATGCTGGCTTCTCTAGTATTGCATCTCCTGCTTTCAATTCCTGTACTGTGCGTTTACACACAAAAATCCTATATTGGATCTTTGATGGTGAGTAGAAAGGTGAGAGAAGAATATTTGAGAACTGAAAATCCTTGGCAATTCGGGAAATAGTTTACTGGACTAGATTTCTCATTGTAGCTTGGTTGTGAAAATGTGATTTTTACATAGGGTTTCTGAAATGGATGTCCTTACCTCTAGGGGAATAAATGGGCAGCCAAGGAGTATCGGTTTTACTTGAGGAGTGTTAAAGGAAGAAAGGAGGGAGAAATTTAAGTAATTTCACTGGAAAGAAATTTAAAACATTTTTACATGAAAAAATACAGCTATGTCATGGAATAGAACTTTAAAAATTCATATGAATCTCAATGGTAAAAGACAAGACTTTGGAGACATTTCTCTCTTGGGTGGCTCCTTTGGGATGTGCCACAGACCTGAAGGGTCAGCACTCTCTCTTCTCTGTTGCCGGGGACCACCTACAGCTACACAGCAACTCTGTTCCCAAGGCTCCCTCCACAACAGATACGAGTCCATTTTGCAGATGGGCAAATTTGGGTCAGAGAGATTAGGTAGCTCATCAAGGTCTCACAGTTAAGGCAGGAGGCACAAATACAAACCCAGGCAACCTGAGAAATTAAGGAATACTGTTTTAGGAGTACTTTGGAATGGAAATACCAATAAAGCAGAATAAAAAAGGCCAAAGCTCCTCTCTTTGGATTTTTTTTTTTTGATTCTTATCTAATGAATTCTTGACTAACAAGGTGAAGAGTGATTCATTTCTCAAAGTACTTTCAATGATGTGTGTGTTTTTATAAATATTTTAAATGACACATTCAAGTCGACTGAGATCCATTCTATGCTATATAAAATACGTGGAATAATAAAAACTTTAAATGCTTACTGTCAAAGAGCATTTTCTAAAATGCTCTGTATGTATTATCTTTTAAATTATGACACCCATCCTATGAGGTTGTGTGTAATAATTATGATTAACATGCCCATTTTAAGGATGAGAAAACTGAAATGGAGAGAGATTAGGTAATTTAGCTCTGAAGTCAACACATTACTCATGGGGTCAAGCAGTCTGACTCCAGGGCCTTTGCTCTTTAGCCTGATTCTGAACTGCAGAATTGAGGACAGACTCTGAGGCCAATTCTTCATAAAGGAGTTGCCTGTCAACAGCCTGCAGGTCTGGGGATATCTGTGCCCTGGAAACTATCTTTTGGTGCCTCAGAAATTATACACCTCCTTGAGGATTTCAGGAAGTCCATGTTTTATCCCCTGTTTGAAATAACCTACACCCAAAGTGGGCAATTCAATTTTGTTTTAAAACGAGGAGGATTAGAGGATAAAATTCAACCTTAAAACTTAGTAATTAACTTCACTATGCTATAGGGTTGTAACTTCTACTGAGCCAGAACTTTATTTTCTAGATACTAAATCTGAGATTTATACCTGGAAGTTTATAAGAAAAAGAAAGGACCTCTGAGAGGAAATGGCTAATTCTGACCTAGCTCTCTAAACAGGACAAGGCTTTAAGAGTAATTTCTACCATTAGGGCCTCCTGTGACTCACAAGCAATAAACGACGGTCCTTTAAAAATGGCAATGGCTTATCAAATTCTTGGGCATCAAGCAGAGAGGAACTCGAGTGACTTCTCTACACTTGTAATGTCAAGAGGAGTCATTCTCAGAGACCTCTGTTATAAAAGGAGAATTGTGTATGGCTATCGAAAAAGCCTCATGGACCTGTCTATCAAACTTTATGAAATGTGTAAGTTACTTAGGTAACAGCTTTCTGGATCTAATTTTCTTTCCAGAGCTTTCAGAATCAAACCCTTTCCTTTCTGGCTGGTTTTGTATGGATAAACACAGAGCTGGTTTATTTTCTTTTTCTTCTTTTCCTACCTATTTTTGTTGACTCCCTCAACTTTCTTTTTTCTTTTATCTATTCTGAAATTATACTCTTACTCAGTTTTTCTCAAATGAGGTCCACCTGTTAGAAAAGACTGGGATACTATTAAAAATGCATATTTTTAGGCTTTACCTCAACTGTACTAAATCAAATTCCCTGGGGGCTGGGGGACCCCAGGATTCTGCATTTCAATAAGCTCCTGAGGAGATTTCTCTCCATACTGAAGCAGAGAAGATCTAGTCCAGTGGTTTTCCAACTGAATTGTGGAAGGCTCATTTCAACAGAATTCTCGGTCCCGGCCCAGATTCTTGGTTCCGACTCAACAGGTCCCAGGTGGGCCCCGAGTCCTGCGTGTCTGTTGAGTTCCCCGGCGATGCTAATGCCGCTTCTTCGCAGCTCCGCTCTGAGAATGCTAGAACTTTGAGAATCTCTAATCTTCGAAGGCCTGAGAAACCCTCATAAAACATGTCCCAAAATGTTAAATGTTATACATCTTGGTTATAGAAGTAAAAATGATAACAAAAACATCCAAATTTCTATCTATATGGCTATGTGGACCATTTCCCACTTTGCATCTCCATATTCAACACCCTTCTCCTTCAGAGGGGGACTCACACTCCCTTTAGAAAGCCTGAGTCACACAACTGTGAGTCTCTCCTCAGCCACCGTCCCCCCATCCTGCACCTCAAGCTTATCACTTGTTGGACACTGATTCTTTTTTACATTGAGTACAGTTATTTGTGTTTGGTGAAGATGTTTTATCTTTCTTACCACACTGCAGACTTCTTAAATACAAAGTTTGTGCTTTTAAAAATTCTGTCTTGCCTGACAATGGCGCTTGTTTAATGCTCAATAGACGTCTGATTAATAAATGAATACTTCAGTGGAAGGAGGATAGATTTAATTCCTTTAAAGTAGAGTTAGACTGTGAAAGCTTTCTATTTCCATTTGAAGTTTCTGTCTTCACAGCAACAATGGTCATTAACGTAGCTGAGAAGGTAGGTAGTGTTTGAGATGAGACTCTTTATAATAAAACTTATTAAAATCTAAGGAATACTCCAGTAAGGCACTGAGGCTTTTTACTGGTTTCCTAAGAATATTTCTCTACTCTGGCTACATGAAATGTGATTCCTAGACCAGCAGAACTGGCCTTGCCTGGGAATATGTTAGAAACACAGAATCTCACCCCATCCCAGAGTAAGTAAGAATCAGAATTGGAGTCAGAGTCAGAATCTGTAGGTCTTTGTGCATACAAGTCTGAGAGGCACTTTACTCAGAAATTGCCTTTCAACTGAAGAAGAGTACTTTAAAATACTGACAAGTAAGAAAGAAAAAAAAATAAAAATAGTGACAAGTCAGTGTTGGAATCTTTGTCACTGATGATTATCAGTTTCTTACAATTTTTTTTTTTAACACGATATTCTTATGGTAACTGGGAGTTCCGCTGGAGGTTTGTAACCATCATCAAAGCTTCTTATTAAATGGGCATCATATTGTTCTAGACACCATTAAAGAAATGTAATGAATCTGAACTTTACCACAAAAATCTGACGTCATTGATGTGGGTAAACACATATAAAGGCATAATTAAACATATGAAGTGTATAGATGCAGCATCAACATGACATGAGTGGATTTGTTTTTAAGAGTTTTTATTCTTCATCCCTTATGATCACAGTTCTTTGATTTGAGAGTTGCAAAACAAGATATTTTTAGCTATTTGGCACAGAAATTTGGTATTCAACAGTAACTGGGCAGATTATATAAAGATTAGTATTTCTGAATACCTTTCCAATCGATCTCAATTTGTAAAGGAGAATAAATATCCTTTGATATGAAAAATTAGTTATGCTCTGTGGTACCCAAAGAAAGACATCTTCTCTTTGACTTTATAGTATAACTCATGTATAAATGGGTCAGGCTTCAAAGCCATAATTAATAATTTTAAACAGTGTCAAAAATAAGGGAAATTGTTCATGCGCTTTGTGTTTAAAAGTTTACTCATAATTTAGGGTTCAAAGTATGTCATTATTATCCAAATACAAAAACATTCATTTCATCTTATTTGAGATTACCATATTTAGAATATTGATTTTTCCTGCTCCCCAATGAACAGGTTATGCAATATTTAATGTGTGAGGTTTCTGTGAGATATGAACTTTCTTGGTTAGTAAGAGTTATTTTTTTTAAATGACTGTTGTGATTCTCAAAAGATACTCATTAGAAAAATTAGAGTGGCTGCTTTGAAAGCTTGTTCAATGATGGATGAGCATATCAGCAAGGCTATGGAAGGAGTTTGGGAACTTTATATGTCTTGCTCATTACTGTGTTCTTTTTCATTTCTTTGGGAAGGTTTATGTGACATGATTTAACCAAAGAAGAACAGTGTCATTACAAACCTGTTTAGGGTATGAATGGTTGTAAACATTCTGTTCTCTTAGGCCCTTGAGCGTTAGAACAAAGGAATATAGTAGTTCATTATATCTTTTTATCTTTTACATAATATTATAGTATTCGAAGGCATTATTTTTTTTACAGTTAAAGACTTTACCTTTAAATGGTCTACTTATTAGTTATATCATTACTGTTATACTTCTATCACATGATAATTAGTATGTTATTCATAATTTTGCTTCACTGATGTTGTCTTTACTTGAGACCCCGGTATTGAAAGCAACCAGTGCATGCTACCATTTCAAAATGCAGTAAGATGACTGTGTTCATTACAAACAGAAACAGAATATACCCCCAACTCTTCTTAATGGGAGTATTAAAACCTCTTCAAATTAAATATGCACTTTTCTAAGTTACATGAAGATTAACATTGTAAACAATTATGTCTCTTATAAGCTTTATTTCTCCAAGGAGAATTTCAACTTCTTTCCCTTCTTCCTCTCCTCAACCTAAAAACCAAGAAGTCCTGCATTAGTAATATGTTGCACAGCACGTTGTAGGCATGTGCTGTGTTTGTTGTGTGTGCTTGTTGGAATAATTGAACTTCATATTTATGGAAAAATTTGACCTCAAAAAATAAAAGATTTTAAAATGTAAACATGGACTTCAGCAATTCACAACAAAAAGCCAGTGCTAACTGCCAGGATGTAGAAGGTAGTCATGTATGTTTTATATCGGTAATAATCAACCGACATGCATATCAGTCTTGTATTAATGTGCTTTCATGTTCAGAATAATAAACTTCTACATAAATGCATATCCTCACTCTATGTTTTTTCAATCAAAGCAAATTTAAAGTAAAATAAGGTTGTTCCCAGAGATGAAATCTTTCAAAAGACTAGGGCACTTTTTTTTTTTCTAACGTGCATATCTGGACTTAGGTTTAGAATTGCATGTCTGGAAAAACTATTCATAATCTGCTTTTCTTCCCCTTTCTTTTATATTTGCACGTATTTGTTTTGGCCAGCTGGCGAGACAGATCTTTTTCAGGGTTCAGCCTTCCAGTCTGAGTGTGGTTCTCTCCAAAACCAATCTGTAGATCAAATTCCTGTTTTACTCGCTCCAGTGTCTGAACAGTGTTGATGTCACGGGGCATGGTGACCCAGTTGTCTGTTCCAAATGCCTGGTGGCTTGCCAAATAAAGAGCTTAGCCTCGGCGGCCACACACTACCCTACCTCACGAAGGGAAGGAGGTTACAGTACAATCCTTAGGCAACCTGTCTCACCTTTGCATCTCGCATGTCAGCTGTCTAATACGAAGGTAGACTTAGCCGTATAAATGATCCTCATTCCCTTCCTTGTTTGGTTTGTCACCTCATCTGGTCTCATTGGTACATCAATGGTTTCACAGAATGATTAGTTTTAGGAGTCAAGGTGGGAAAGTTATTGTTCTGGAACTGTTCTGTGGCTTTGATTCTGGGGGAAAACTATAAAATTTGGTTCCATTGTAGATGCATTGTTGTTCTAATGGAGCTTCAAGATTTTGTACAAAGTATGGGCCCTATGTATCACAATCTGCCTTTTAGATGATCTTTTCTCGGCGAGTCTGAAATTTCAGACCTAGGTATCCCCTGAAAAAGCCAGGTGGGATGCATCGATTGGGAACCAATGTTCCCTTGGCATTGGAAGGCTGAATGAGGGAGGGGCTTTTCACTTCTCTGTCGGCTGTAACATTGGCACTGAAAGCACAGGAGATTCAAGGGGTTTCATGTCTCACACTCTGGTGGTCCTGAATGTGAGGCTCTCAGTCAATGCAGCAATAAAACAGAGACATTTTCTATTGAAACTCTGAGAACCTCATCCTCCTTCCTTCCCTTGTGGTCATCTACAGATTAAATGACCACTTTTAGCCTTTCCTACTTGAGATAGATAAGGGGTCAGAACTAGGTTTTCTAGTCTCATCTTCACCAGTTCAACTGCTCTGAACCTGTTTTCTTATCTTCAAGTCCCATCTAGCCTAAAAACCTATAGATTTGATGTGAATAATATTACCTTCTCAGCCTACCCGACTGGGCTGTTGTGGGAATTAAAGGAGATCATATTTATGAAACTATTTTGTAAATCCTCTATAAAAGATTAAGGAATGTGATACTATTAATTCCTTCTGAAGAATCAAAATAGCTTGCAATTTACTTTTAATCTTTAAGACTGTGTATATATCTTTTGTATTTGGGCCTTTAATGATGTAAACATAATGCAAGACAAATGAATAGACTAATCTCTCTCACACTAGATGTTACTCCAAGTGTCATTCTGAAGTAATGGGCTGGAGGGAGGAATTACTTTTTTTTTTTTTAACAGGTAAAATGAATCCCAGGTACACAGGGTTCTGGACGTTTTTTCCACTCCTTTCAAAGTTCTGAGAAGCAAATTAGTTTACTGTTTCATGCCAGAGATTGCTTAAACAGAGCTGGGAACTCAACATAATATCTTCGGCAAGGAAAGTGCTGTGGTCCAGAACAACTCAGAGCTAGGGGCCAGTCAGTGGTGATTGCAGGAGAGACATACTCAGAGCCATAACGGAAGTCATGGTATCCTTTGTACCTGGCTGTCACTGTTGAGACAGCAGCATTTTCTATCTGTCATCTCTCTCTCTCTCTCTCTCTCTCTCTCTCTCTCTCTCTCTCTCTCTCTCTCTCTCTCATTATTCTAATTTATCTATCATCTGTCATCCATCCTTTAACTATTTATAATTGGATGCAACCGAAAGTAGTATAGAAAAAATGAGGGTACTCTTTAGAGGTACTGAATTGCCCTAATTCTGCATGCACATTAATTCACTTTTCCACTAGACTGTATGCTCCTTGAGGATAAGAACCATATCTATATTCTTCTTATAGTTTCTCCCTTTCCTACAGCATCAAACCCTGTCCTTGGGCCACAGTAGGTGCTTGATAATTCCTATTGATGAGGGGAGGATGCTCCAAAAGAAAGGGAGGAGCTTCGAGGTAGGAACACTTATTTTTACTCCTGCCTTCTTCTGTGTCCTTGAGTTTTGAGAGTATGGTTAAATATAAGAGTTAAGTACTGTCTTTACAACTGCTAGCAAAACTCTGGTGAGATGTTTATTGCAAAATGCAGCAACGTGCCCTGGGGACAGGGGCAAAAACGAGTTGCCCACTCTCAGTCCACTCTCCCATGTGATGAATTCTGGATCACCTTAAGGTTACCAGCTAGGAGAAAAAGCCATTGAAAGTGATTTTTTAAAAATAGAAAATAGGGCTTCTGGAGAGTGGGGCGGATCAAATGAAGGAGACCAGCAGTGTTTATAATGGTATTGAAATTTAATTTCAGTGTTGACCTTTTATTTGACATTTTAGATAATGCTATGGATGTGCTCAGCTATTTGTTCTTAACATATTTCCCATCTTTTTGGGGGCCATAATCTACTTAACTTCAAAGTCAATAAAAGAATAAAGTAAATTTTTTGGATTTAAAAAAGCAACTTTTGAAAAAAGTTCGTTCACAATAGCAACAAAAGATGCAAAGCATATGCATTAACTTAAGCAATGTTCAAGACTGAAAAGTGCAAAACTTTACTAAAGGCAAAAGAGAATTTTGGGGAAAAAATCATGTTCTGAAATGGGAAGAGTTGATATTATATACATAAGTGCCAATTTTGTCAAATATATGAAATTAGAAAATAGAACTTAACGACACAGTTCTAAAGTTCATCTAGAAGAATAAATTGATCAGATTGGTGGAAATTTAAAAGCTTTAAAACTCTAAATCCTGGTGAGGCTATAGAGTGATGGAAACTCTTTTCCCCTGTTTAACAAAGTAAGTGAACAATCATTCTGAAGAGCAATGGGACAATGCCTCATACAAGTTGAAGAGATGTACATCCCACACTCAGCTGTCCTACTCATAAGTATGTATCCTTGAGAAATTCCTACATGTATATATGGAGACGGGGACAAGAAGGTTCATAGCAAACGCAAAAACACTAACAAATAAAAAAAGAAACAAACAAAAAACAAAACAAAACCCACATAAAGCTTTATTTATGAGGCAATGGATAAACAATGTAAATGATATATTACAATGAAAATGAGACTATAGCTACATATATCAATTGCACAAAATTCACAGACATAATATTGAACACTCAATGTTTAACAAGTATATATATTGACATCTATGCTAAAAATATAAATAAACTCAAAAAAGCCTTATGATGCATTGTGTATACCTGAGTGTTCAGTTTATTATTCTATATGCCTTTTTAAATGATGAGAAATTTCACAACATATTGAAAAATAAATATGTGAAAAATATATGAAACTAACACAGTTTCTATTTGAACAAAACAAACCACTCAGGAGGACCTCCCATATCATGCCAGCTATCACAAGGTTTTATAAAGCTAAAATAAAGTTCAAAGTATTGGCTGATAAATGAAATCTTGATGAAAAGAAAAACATAGAAAATCTTCAAACTGCTCTATTCATCTATAAAAATTGGGTATGTAATTAAATGGGGGAAGAGTGCAAAGGGATGGAATTTTTACCAAATAGTGTTGGTGCAATTGGATTGCTACTTGCAAAACACATAGGAACGAACCAAAACTTTGCCACCACATACCAAAATGAATTCCAAATAGTTAAAGAAATTTAAATGTTAACAATTCACATGACTAGTATGAAAAAATTTATGAATATTTATATAATCTTGAGTAGCTACGTTTTCTAAATCTGACAAAAAATCAAGAAATCATAAAAAAGAAAGGTGGCTAGATTTGACCATGTACAAATTTAAACTACGTTATATAAAAACCAGTACAAAACCAGTAAAATACACATATTAAACTATATTTGCAACATATCTATAAAGAGTTGTTAAACATAAGAATGGAAAATCCCAAATACACAAATTTTTAAATGGGCAAAAAACAACTCATAAAAAAGAAATCACATAATAATATGCATTTAAAATATTCAAATAAAGAAATAAAATATCATAAGATCTAGTGTTCAAGAAAATGGCCACTTTAATTCATTGGAGGAAAGAAAGAAAAGTAGTCTAAGATTCTGGAAGATTTGTCATTACTCATCAAAACTCTTTAAAATATGCCTGTCCTTTGACCTAGAAACTAGATGTCTATAAATTTGTCCTAAGACATAATTATCAAAGTGTGCCCATAAAAGTTCTGCTTTTAAAATGGAAATACTGGAAACACTCTAAATGTACAAAAATATATATGTTAAGTGAATCATGACATATTTATACCATAAGATGGTATTTATTAAAAAGTACTATATATCATAGCTGAATATTTTTCCCATAGAAAGATGTTCACAATATGTTGTTCAATATATAACTACAAGATCATGTGCAAGCATGCACCTTTTTACATATGTATCTAGAACGATATATACAGTATTATATTGTTAGTCATTATTTTCACATGAGAAAGGATCAAAGATTTTTCTTTATTTCTTTTGTATGTTTTTTTTCCTAATTTTGCTAAAGATGTATTTTCTACGTTTTTGACAAGAGAAAAACTTTACATTTAATTTAAGTCCCTCTTTTTATTTTTAACCTATAAAGTAAATCTGAAATTAAAAGAAAAAATTATGAACTGCTGTAGGAAGCATTTTCTATAAGTAGGAATTATTATATCTAACCAATGAGTGTTGGCTAGATTTTATGAAGTGATGACCATTATTCCCGTTTCGTATTCTTAATCTGAGTAAAATAAAGTATCTTGATTTATCATATATTTAATGCCTCAGAATAAGACTCACTCACGATGTCCCATTATTTCTACATGATTAACATGGAAAATACTCCTGTAGAAAAAGGTATTTTCACTAATTTTCAGGAATGAGCTTGTGCATTAACGACTTTATAAGTTATCTGAGTAAATTAAAAATATATGCCTGATGATTGTGGGATATGAAAGAAGGCCCCTAATCCACTTGAGGTGAGGAGAGACTGTTAGGTATTCTAGGAAGGCTTCCTGGAGGATGTCCCCCTTGTTGGGAAGCATCAGTGAGAATCATTTTACATGTAATTAGCTATTCACTGTGTTCCACCCTGCCCCTCTCTTCAGCAGACAGACTTTTCTAATTATGATTAACATAGGCTATTTTTTATATGAGTTTTTATTCTCTGAGCACACAGAAAAGTTTGGTGGGGCAGTAGGAAGATGTAAGTTTGGAAATAAAAACTGATGATCATCTTGCTTGTTCATGCTACTAAATATTATTGTAACAGGGGTTACTGTAAAGATTGATCATGAACCTAGCCCTATATACAAGAGTTTTCTTGTCTATTAAACAAAGATTAATCTTCCTGAAGAAACCATTTCATCAAGTCACTCTTCTGCTAAGGAATCTTTAATGATTTCCTGTTACTTTATAAACTGAATCATACTCTTCAAACTGACACATTCTGCCCTGCATCTCCCGACGATCCCATTTTCTTGCCGTTTTCCCCACTATTTCCTTTTCTGTACTCCATCGCTCAGTCGAACGGAACCATCTGTTCTTATTTTTCAGCACGTCCACTCTTTCCCTTCTCAATACCATCGTTCACACGGTTTCCCCTTGAGCATACCTCTGTACCACCTCGCACAGATTCATTTACCTCAGCTTTTAGTGCCTACACAAAATCTTTCCTAGTTCCCCCCAAACGACAAACATCTCCCTCCCTGAGCTGCCAGGGCACACTTTATCTGTGACTATATGAGAACCCATTTCGAACCTGGGTTCTTTTACAGATATTTGTGTACTTACAGTAGTGAAGAGTGTAAGCAAAACTTATGTTTGACTTGCTTTTGTTTTGCAACGCATTTAACCCAATGCCTTGTAATGTAAACATTTGGTGAATAAATGAATGAATGAATGAATGAATGAATGAAATGCCTGACATGACCTTAGCCACAAAATCCCTGAGTTTTATTTTGCATTTCCTGGGCCACACCAGCAGGAGGTAACAGCTAGCGGTCTGTTAGCTGTATAGCACATACTTTTGGCTCTTGCCTCTGCTACTGCTATGGACATCCTGTCTAGGTCCTCTCAGAGTCTCAGAAAGTTCTGGGGGTCTCTGAGTACCACGCCATGGGGATTCATAAACAAACCTCTGTGGCTATGTTAGCAGCTGCCATCTGTTCCTCTAAAGCTCTGCCTTTCTGGTAACTTCTCTAATAGAGGCCTCTGTGGCTGATTAAAGCCACTCAGGGGCTCCCCAGTGCTGACCCCTGCTGTGATTTTCCTTTACATTTCCTGTCTCAGTCCTGACTCCATCACTATCCATGTAAGTGATAGTCCTGGGAAGTGGGGATCTGGGAGGTGGAATGGAGAGGAGCCAGGGGCTGGTTCTCTGCTCTTCTCCACCCCATCAACACGGTACCCTGCTTCTTTCATTTACGCTTTTATTCTTGATCTATTTTTCTTATGAGACCTTTGTGCTCATAGTGAGGAGTCTTTACAATAAAAACGCATCAGTGCCACCCATTTAACTAATCCTTACGGCGTTTTAGAAGCAAGTAAAGAATTCTGCGATGAGCAGCTTCATTAAAAACTTCCAACAGGTTGGTTTACTTTAAACTATGCAAAGTGTCGCAGTCTTTGACAAAAGCATGGGCAGCCTCATAACCAACGCCTGTAGAGTTTAACTGTTCCTTTGTGTCCCTCCCACACTGCCTTACGGCCACCATTTGGCACAGCTGGAGGAAGTAAAATACCACCGGGACAGAGGAGCCCCCCTCCGGGAAGGGCTGGGACTGAGAAAGGGCGTCCACCCCTGCAGGCAGACCAGCGTTAGAGGGCCCCATTCTCCTCCGCGGCAAAGAGTGGATGCCTTCATGTTTTGAAGTTCATTTCCTTTGAGCTGCTGCCCTCTCTCCCTCACTCTCTCTCATTCTGGCAAGTACACGAGTTTGGCAGGGAGGTTGGCAAGCATTTCACAAGACAGTAAAGGTTAAAGTATGGTGGAGGTTGTTTAGTGCAGGATTGTAAATATTTGTTAAAAGGTTTGTGGAGCTGCTTCTTTTGATACCTCTAATCCACCGAGACAGAAATAACTTCAAAGCCATGCCTAGTCTGACTTGGTCCTCAACCAAAGGGAAAGATCAGCAGCTACTGCTAAACGATGCTTTCACTCATAGCCAGGCAGCCTGCCTTAGCAGGCGTCCTGAAGTATGAATCATCATTTAATTGTCTTTGGGCCCTTGCACATCTGCTTTGGAATGTCAACAGGGCAGGAGCTGAACTGCATGAATAAATGTGAAGGAGCCTTTAGTTTACACCGTTCCACGCTGTCAACAGCGTAACGAGAAGTGAGGTGTGTGTCTGTTCAAAAGGATGGGCTGAGCCCAGACTACTTGGAGCTGTGGGAGATCAATGATCACTACCCTTTGGAGTTCCTCTGGGGAGATCAGAGTAGAAGTTTCCAAATGTCCTGTGAGATCTGGGCAGCTGATGAGTTTGGGGGTGGAGGAGAGGGGGACTTAGAAGCTATTTTACAATTGTAGATGGATTTTCAGGATTCTGCTACATTTTTTTTTTCATATTTTAAATTTCTGCAAGGAATTACCGTTAAATCCAGTTTCCTGATTTTCTTCCGTCTCCAAATCATACTCTTATTTTCATCTCATAGAGTCTCATTTGTTCCTCAAAACAATGAAGAACAGACAAGATGAATACTACGCAAGTTGCCATCTTAGGAAGAAAATGAATTACGTGGACTCTAATGAACGCTATAAAAAGCGATGACGTTTTTACATCTTCTGCTATTCCTAACCTTCCTGCTTTAAATATTTTACTCCTGTTACTACTATTTCTATAGCCAATACTACCTTTAATTACCATGGATCATTGGCTACAAAAAAAGGATTCATTCTACCTATTATGTTTTATGTCTAAATTGTTAACATCATCCAACTCTGAAGGGGCTTTAGAAACTTAAGGAGGTCTCTGGGCTGAGGTCGGCTCCTTCCCCAGCCAGCACTTCCTGGTTTTGAGGTTGAGGTTTGAGTCCTGACTGTGGCCTCCTAGCCACTTTCACCAGAAGAATCATTCTTTGGGGGTGGGGGAGGGGAGGCTTTCACAGTTATTCTGTGAAAAAAAGAACTGAGCCAGCAATAGAGCTCACAGGAGGCAGGGAAGGTCTGAAATTATGGACATCAATGTAAGAAAGTATTTCACCAAGGAGGGTACTATCAGCTTTAAATGCCTCAGAGAGCTTCGGATAAGTCTTTGTGATTTAACAAAAAGAAGCCTAATAAGTCTAAGAATAGTATTATCGATATGTGCTAGGAGTTTGAGTTTAGAGAATAAGATCATCAGCTAGATTGTTCCAAAAGGATTTCGTGAATGAAGTGAGCCCTGAGCTGGTTTTTGAAGGATGTATCTGGGGAATATGTTCTGGGAAATATATTCTAGTTGTGTGTCTGGGGTGGTGGCAAGCACAGAGTAGTTGGCTGTTCACCAAACCTGTGTCCTATTCTTACTGGACACTCCACTGGGCTCTATCAGATGCTGTTTTGTGACTCAGCTTTGATATGTGCCATCTCCAGGCCGGTCCATAATAACTTCTCATGTGGTGTGATTCTCAGTATCTTCTCTACTTTTGGAGTGACCCTGAAACTATATGTTAAGGGTGGTGGGACCTTAAGATAGAAAGATCTGAATCCCTCAGTCATCACTTAGAGGAGAACCACCTGTCAAATAGGAGCACTCGTTTTGGATTGTAAGTGAGCAAGCCAGAAACTTCTCTTGTATTAAGCCACTGACATTTTGTTTATCTATTACAGCAACTAGCATTACTTGGAAGTGGAAGACATTTGAAGGGCAAGAAACAGATTGACGAGTCCAGATAGGAGGGCTGGCAATGGAAATAATTGGAGAAAAGGTTGGAAAAGTGGGTGGCAGCCAGCTTATGAAGGACTTTAGTTCCAAGGGTTTGAATTTTCATAATATTCTTCATTTGTATTTTCACACTAAAAAGAAAAAAACACAGTTCAGTTTCATTATTTAACTTATCCTTACAATAAGCCTATGAGGCAGATAGTAATATCACATTTTACAGATGCTAAAAAATGTACCTTAAAGTAATTAAGATTACAAAAGTTATTCAAGCACAGAGCTGAGATTTGAACCCAGGGTGACTGATTTCAAGCTAGCGTTCTCACCACTGTAACATACCTGATTTGTATGGTCGATTGAAAGTCAGAAACTACAGCAAAAAGTTTATGTGTTCAAGGCAGCACATAAGGATTATTGTTTTGGGAGCAGCTTTGAGGATGAATTAACCGAGCAGTGATTCCAATTAGTGAACTTCCAGGAAAGCCAGAAGCAAGGAGATAAGCTTGAATGAAGATGGTGGCAGGTGAAAAGGAAAGGAAAAGTCAAGATGACGTTTCATGAAGGAAATATTTACAAGACCAGGTGCCTAGTTGTGAGAGAGGGTGTGGCAGGATTAGACTCTCTCCTTTTAAGATTCAAGTCTATTCTGACCTGTTTGTCAAATGCAGGGAAGGCCCCAGAGGAGGTAATTTGTATGGAGACTTTGATTTTTTTTTTTTTTAGAAGAAGGACATCTGTGCCCGTTTGGGTGACAGAGTACGGGTGTTTATCTATTCCCAGGGCCTTGGTCTCGATTTGAGATGTGTGGAGTGAAGAGCAGAAGTCAGAAGGAAACGAAGATGTTTTCACCAAAGATTTTGTGAGATGTGGGGCACAAGTCAGGATATTTCAGGGCCCACCAAATAAAGTGGGACATGCGCTGGAGTGAGAGACCCTCTCTCCTTTTAGTTGTAGAGCCAGCATGGCTCTGACCTATGAGGCCTGAAGGGGAGGTGCATTTTTCGGCAGCTCATGTACTCTGCAGATTGCGGAGCATGGGAACAGCACCAGGAGAAAAATGGCATTTGGGAATGTCATTCCCTCAGAAGGTGCCCTCAGTGGGGCAGTGCCTGTGATCACGGAGAGAGCAGGTGCAGATTTCTCACACATGAGATATGTTCAGGGCATCACAGGAACACCTGGTTGGGGCGAGGGGCGGGCTCTGCAGGTGGGGACAATGGGTGAGCAAACCTTGAATTATTGCTATTAATGTATTTATTTGTCTCCAAAGGTTGGTGAGCCCTGGGGACATTTTACATTTTGGGTCTCATTGGGACCCACACTGAGAATACTAATGTATAATTTGATGAGGAGACACCGTCCATGCACGAGATAGGATCATTTAAGGATTGAGACGTGAACAACAAAAATGAGCTTATTCATACAAATGTAACTTAATCCGTACCCATTTTAAGCTTCTTATTGTGTCTTGTTACTTGATGGGACTTGGTCTGGCAGCGTTCTTGGTGTTTAAGAGGTTATATTTTCAGAAAATAAGGGAATTCTTTTTTACGTGAATGTTTCAAAATGCTTCCGTGGCATGTAAAGAAAGCCACTTGATTAAAGCGTTCGCAGTTTACACTAAATCCTTTTCTTCTTTCCAAAGAATTCCAGGTTCTGGCACAAACTAAAAGGGTTAATCTACACCTGGCCCTTTCATTGTGTCATTTTACAAGCAGTGGATATTGTGAGTGAAGTCCAAAATATGAGTCCTCATGGTAATTCCCCCCCCACACCCCTCTGCACGCCACGCCCCACCCCATGTATCTCATGGTGTAAATATGCTACTCATTTATCAAGTACTATGTGGTGACGAAGCAAATTGGTGGTTTTGTCACCCCTTCATTAGTAAAGAGGGAGAAAACCTGTAGAGACTAAACTTTTGCTCATTAATCTGTTCATTGTACCTCCCTGTTCTTGCAAAACCCACTAGTTAGAAGCCACCTGGTAATGGTTCTGCATTTGTCTGCTCCTTCATGTGTTTGAAAGACAAATGGAAAGGGCTGGCTATTTGAACAAACACACAAAACCCATCTATAGTTGAGTTAAGATGAGCCCATCCTAAGCCACATGCTATTATTTTTCTTGCTTTGAGTGTCATTACCGTAGGCTCTGTGTCGCTCTCATTTGTCATCCTCGTCAAATAAATAGCTCCCAGGGGAGAGGGAATCGGTGCTACACCTTCTCGGCCCTCTGAGCAGCCCAGCTTATTTTGACAGATTGCTCCATTAACAAAAGTCTATTTACTTAAAAACAGACCACCAGACTTCTATAAACACCAGTGAGAGAAAGACAGTGCTGTTCCTTGTTCTTGGCCCAGCCATTCTCCGCATTGTTTCAGGCTTTTTATGTTATAAACTGGAGGATGAAGCCTCGGAGCACAGTGCTGCCACATTTTCTGCAGGAGCTGTTTCTGGTGCTCTGGGCGTTGTCAAGTCTTACAGCAGGAGAGCCAATCTTATTCTTAGGCAAGAATGCAAAGCAAACTGAAATGCTGAAGTAAATGGATTGGCAGGGCATATTACAGAGGGCCAATCCAACAACGGCCTAGTAATAATTTAATTTTTGCCTACTTGTTTTATCCTTTGTATAACATGCTTTGAGACAAAGTTAGCACAAACGATTCATTCATCCGTCAAGTATTTATTGAGTGCCTGTGGTGTGCCAGGCACTGTGGTAGGCAGTGAGGCTATGGCATTGAATCAAACCAGATAAAAATCTTTGTTCTTAGAGAGCTTATATTCTGATGGGAAGAGACAGAAGAAATATAGCATTTAAGGCAAAACAATGCAGTTAAACATATGATTATAGGTTTCCACATATTTCATAAATCTATTTTGAAATAGCTAATAATGATATCGTTTTACAGTTTATAAATAATTTTTTTACATGTCAGGTTAAATCACAGCATGTTTTAACATGTTCTGACTTCCACATCACCTCATCTTACCCTTTTGATACCTCTGTGGGCATTAATCTCTATCCTATTTATAAATGATGAAAGACTAGATCATGTAAGTCCAAGGTCACTGCACACTCAGGTACTCTGACAGAGCAACTAGGATAGCAAAACCAAAACCCACAAATCAGTGAGTTGTAAATTTTTGAAAAAAATACTGGTGAAACTTAAAAACTTGAAGCTAATAGTTGCTCTTTCAGATTTTATGTGGAGGGGGATTCAAGAAGATTCATAAATCCAGTGATTATCACCTTCCCTGAGTCTTTTCAGACTTAGCCTCTTAAAGTGACACATACTCAAGAAACCCTGGGAGAGAACATAATATAAGTGGTATGAACCAGCACCACGGTTCTTCTTGCTTACAGTGAGGTGTGGAAAGACCACAGTGTTTAGAGTTTTCATACCCCAGTTGAATGTGTGATGAGCTGGAGACTGTAATCAATGGAAGAATATCTGGAGTAGTCTGTGTTGCAACAACTCTGGAAAGTAAAACCCAAAGCTCCCTTTAAAGGCAAAGTTCTGCACTGAGAAGAAACTGGTGGGAGTAGAATCCGAATTGAGAATAGAAATAATAATGGCAAAGGATGGTAAGTTCTGATGGAAATGGAAGAGGAGAGCAGAGGAGGCACATCTCGGGAAGCTCAAGGCCATATACTTTCCTCTTCAAACACAACAGAAGATTGAATCCTAGAGATATGAAACTAGGAAAGCTTACCTCTTACTTAGCTACTTACCTCTCTTTCCTAAAGGTAGAGTAAAACTCATCTGTCTGAAAAATGAGCAACAGAAAAAAAATTGTGAATTATTATAAATTTATTTAAGAAAGGAGAAAAAGAAGTAGAATAATATTCCTACTCAGTGAAAGAGCCCAGAAAAACATACCCATAAAACAGATGATAATTATAAACATATTTTAAAACACACTAAAAGAAACAAAGAAATTGGTAGAAACTATAAAAAAAAACAGTAGAAATCAGAATTATAAAAACTCAAAATGAGATAGAGAAAAGGAACATTTAAGTGAAAAATAATAGAATTCACAAAAGAAGTAGAAATAAAACTATTCAGAAATGACAAAACCGGAAAGAAAACAAAACAAAATAAACACAATGGATATTGCCTTAGAAAAATAGGAGAGGGGAAAAGGGAAAAATTCAAAAATCAGTAAGAAATAAAAGAGAGAAACAGGATTTGAGAGAAAGTGATAGATACAAGTAAAGAAAATCCAATATCCATACAATGACTCCCCAAAGAAGAACACCAAATAAATAGAGCGAAACAAATACTAAAATCTATAATTCAAGATAATTTTCCTGAAATAAAAAAATGATTTCAAGCCTCAGATTAAAATTGAAAATACTTGGGAAAACAGACCCAAAAAGTCAACCCTGGAACACAGTCTAGTAAGCATATTGGACGTGAGAGAAAATAACGTCCTCAGGGTATCCAGGCTAAAAGAAAATTTATATGTTAGGGAAATAAAGTCAATTTTTAAGAGCAATGCATTATGCCAGAAAACAATGGAATAACATAATTAAGGTACTCAACGAAAGCAAATACAAGCGAAAGGGTTTATATATAATCAAACCTTCAAATACAGATTTCAGACCCATTTCATGAATGTGCCAAATTTAGGAAGCATTGGTCCTTTGAGTTCTTGCTGAGGAACCTACTGGAGAATGTGCCTTAGGCAACCATAATGAACTAAGAGGTATTGACATAAGGGTTGGTGTATGTACTGGAGAATATCTTTTACTAAAAAAAAAAAAAAAACTGTGAATAGTCTGATGATTTCTCCTATGTGGAAACTGTCTTTGGAAGAGACATTTTATAGAGATACTAGAGAATGTGGGAAATTTAGTCAGATGATCAAAGTCAGGAAACAGAAAAATAAGACAATGATTAATTCCAACATAAATAGAGAGTTGTACAAGAAATTTACTATAATCATAATATATTACTTGATATAGTATGTCACTTGAATAATATTTATTAATGGATATAGATATGATCCCCCAAATAAGATAATTATATTTGCAGAATAATAAAGAGTAAGAGATGGTGTAATTGAATTAACATCCAAATCCACCGTAATAAAAAGCCAAATAGTTACTGAATTAAATAATAGTATTATATTATACATATTATTTGTAAATATGGAGGCATATTTCGAGAAGAAACAGTAAAAGAGGTCAAAGATGTTGCTTCTGAGGAAAAAGATGAGGAAGATAAGGGGAATGAGGGGCTCTTGTTTTGATGATAAGTCTTATAGTCCTATTCAACTTTGAAACCTATTTGTATGTAATATTTGATAACAAAAAAAATTTAAATTAAAAAAAAAAAGCAATAAACTCCCTATACCTCCACAGAGCCTTGTCTTTGCAATTAAACCAGCATACTACACATCCATGAGCCCTGCTGGGCCTTCTCTCCTGGTGGCCAGCCATCTCCTTCATGGGCTCTCTCCTCTGACTCCCAGTCTTTTCCTGTAGGCTAGGGAGTCTTCCGGTTTCCTCAAAGTGAATGAGAAGCACTGATCACAGAATATGAGGGTTGGAAATGCCCATTACAGATCACCCTTTGCACGCCATCCTGACGAGGGAATCAAGGCTGACGGTGAGTGAGAGGTGGGCCCAAAGACACTACTCATTAGTTCCAGCGTCTGAATTGGATCTTGGGTCTCCCGACTCTGCCATAGGTATTTTTTCCACTGGTACTCCCTCCTGTGAGTTTATTCTGACTATGTGAACACGTACTTCCGTGCTGCATCGTCATGTCCTGCTTTCCCAACGGTCCTCTTACCTATGTGGTTTTCAGCTCTATTGGAATTGCCTTCCAGGTGTTGGGCCTGCGGGGAAGTCCTCTGCAATTTCCCCTGCCCTCTGCTTCCCTCTGCTGGTGACATATAGTCTTTGCTGTTCACCCTTCAGTTTCTGGCCCTACTAGCTACTAAAATGTTACTTTTAGCCCTTTGAACTACCTCTCAGTGAATAAAAATCCTTTGTTTTAGGGCATAATTGTGCCCTCTGACCTGTGCCAATCTGTGACCTATCTGTTCCAGGTCCCTGCTTGCTGCTTAAACTGTAATCCTTGGAAGGGAGCTTGTTAGAAAGGTAGAATATTGGGCCTCTCCTTACATTTACTAAATCAGAATCTGCACTCTAACTGGATAGCCCCAAGTGATTCATGTACATAAGTTTGAGAAGTGTTGCTCTAGTTCAAACTCAGCCATGCTTCGGGAAAAGATTGGGATCAATTTTATCTATCTGGTAATTATGTCTGATCACTCTAATGCCTGTTCAGTTCTGTTACCTGGTAATGATGAATTCTGGCCCAGATGCTTTTTTCTGCTCTATTTCTGCTGGGTTGGCTGCCTGCAATAACAGAGAGCAGGAAGTAGCATACATGGAATTCTAAATTTTAAAAATCCACTAAATTAAAATGAACTCAATTCACTAAATTAAATGCTAGAAGGGCAGAGCACATGAGTTGTGTGGCAGTATTTTAATCCTTTTGCATATTCTCTCTTTGTTTCCCACAATTCTTAATAGAAATGTCATGTTTTGGCTGTGAAGGTAGGCTAAAATTATTCTGTATGTTTTTGACTGGTCTATTTCACTTGTAATTTGTAAAAACTCTTTATATAATTGCAATGGGTATGTAGGGAATATTAGTCTAGGGTCCCCCATGTTTTCTTGCACAACTTCATTCTCACGCATTTGGTCAGCGAAGGTTTACTGAACACCCACTATGAGCCAGGCATTATGTTGGGTGCAGAGAAAGAATTCAGGACAGAAATGGGTCCTGCTTTCATTGATCTTTCAGTCTAATGCAGAAAACAACCATTAAATAAATTATGATTTAATAATAATTGTTTCAAGTGCCTAAAGAGAGAGGGTAGGGTGATGGTGGAGAGCATTTAACAGCTGAAGTTCTAGAAGGGAGACCAGTGTGTGAGAGCCATCAGAATCAATCAGGATGTTTCTAGTGGAACAGAAATGTTTCCCCATAGGCAGATATGTAACAGATAATAAATACAATTTTCTTTAGATGTTCTAGTTTTCTTTTCCTGTGAGTTTTCTCTTTGTGACATTTTTGTGTCTCCTGTTTTGTGTTTCTGTGTAGGAGGGGGAAAAATGTTTCTATTATGACTGGTGGCAAAAGTCAGCCGCACTGAAGTCTTTGCCTTTGCTGTAATTGTCACTTCCTTACAGTAAGGTGCTTATTGTGTGTGGGGTGCGGGGGGTGGGGGATGAGGGAGGAGTAGGGGTTCACAGAATGAATAAAACTGGGTGAGGTTAAAAGAAAACCAGGGTCAGAGAAACTGGCTATATCAAGTGAATTTAAAAAGTCTTATTTTTTTTTACAGAGGCCCATGTAACAAACTAATCTCTGAGAGCTATGTTAACAGGCTCATTAAAAGCTAGAAAAAAACCTCCAGAATTTATTGGCATATTTCTCACTTCATTCTTGCCTTGTTTGGGCTTAGGAATTTAGAATGCCTTGGTGAAAAAGGAAAGATGAGAACAGAGAGGGAGAAAATCATATTTAGAATGACAGCTTTAATTTTGAAGAGACTGAGTGAACTTAAGTGGAAATAAAGGCTCAAGAGCTAAAACAACATTGGTTTGGGGAAAAAAAGAAATGCAAATTTTTGTACATCTCAGTCTCAGTACATAATATATGAAATTTGTATCTGCTCAGTCACTGAACAAAGCACAAAGCACAAAGCAGCGTCTGCACCACAGTTTGCCCCAAGAGTACTTCCATGTATGGAACTTAAAAACCGTCTCAGTGAATTTCCCAAGACAAAATCATCTCCAAAGGTAATCAATATTTACCTTCAGAAATGTGAAGACTGGCAGGTCCTTACTGACTGTTCCTTTGCTTAAAAAAATTGTTTTCTTCATCTGGCATTGGCCAGGTTCATAGTGCTTAAATCTGATATTTGTTAAATGCATATGGCATGCCTGGTACTATGTAATTCTGGGGTACAGCTATAAATATAGATACCCAGGAAGACCTTACTTTCTAGTTGGAGAACTAAGATATATACATATCAGGTAAATAATTAAGAGATTGGGCAGGGTATAACAAAGTCTCATTGTGGTACACCTGAATAACAATATTTATTTAGCACCTACTATGTACTAGCTTCTGTACTGATCACTCTATGTTTATTAATTGATTTATCCTGACAACAATCTTACAGGCTGAGAACAATTATTGTTTCCTTTTGCAACAGAGGAAATGGAGACACACCATTACTCGTGCTCCAGCTCTAACCTCTGAGATTTACTGCCTCCCAGAAGGGAGAGAAGGGAAAAGAACATGGGCCAGTGCCATTTGGGTGGTTTCTTGCAAAAAGCTGGGCAGGTGCGAATTGCCAGAAGCAGAGGCTGGAAGGTCCTTCCAGCCCAGCGAACAGCATGGATGTGGTGGTCTCCAGGCAGGCTGAGTGGAGAGGCAGTGAGGATATGGCCACTTGGAGGTAAGTGTTTCAGTGGAAAGACAAGGGGCTCCGGGCTTATTCCCATTTCCGTTTAAGTCCTAGCTCAGTCATTTACTCTCTTGATCAACTTCCCTGAGCCTCAGTTTCTTTATGTATTGGGAGGAGATCAGCACTCTCATCCCAGGGTTGTTAGTAATAGAGATATTACACATGTAGCCTCTAGTACAGAAACTGTCACATCATAGGTGCCTAATAAAAAGAAGCTGTGATATTATTTTAAAAGCTGTGTTAGGAGAAGTGGGAACTCACACAGGATGGGGAGATGGGCCCAGATTATGGAAGGCCTTGCAAATAGGCATATCATGGTAGCAACTTGAGAAGTGGAATCATAAGTTTTAGGACAGTGTTTTTCAA
Source organism: Eonycteris spelaea (assembly GCA_003508835.1). NCBI lineage: Eukaryota > Metazoa > Chordata > Mammalia > Chiroptera > Pteropodidae > Eonycteris > Eonycteris spelaea. The sequence goes on from PUFA01000122.1 coordinate 4,152,504, forward strand.
ACAAAGTTATGACTCATTAATGTACAGTGATCAATATAGTGGGGAAACAACGCTTTGTTTCATTTATCTTCTAATGAAATAGAGTTGGGATTGACATTTCAGAGAGCATCAGGGGCAATAAAGTATTGTTTCATGATCTTCTTGATATAGTTACTGTATGTTTTGTGTATTTTACATATGCATGTGCAGGTTGATGATATAAAAATTATTCTGTACTGTGGGTTGAGGTAAAAAAAAAAAAGTTTAAAAGCCATTGCTATAAGTGGTGTCTTCTCCTACTAATTCCAGATGTCCTGATAGATAACAACTTGCCCTTAAGACCCATGGCAATTTTGAGATGTGCAACAGCGTCGTAAGTGTAGATGAAGAACCACGGCAGAGTGAGACTTAGTGGGGAGTTTATCTTGGCTTTATCCTGGGGGTCTGTAGAGGCAAAAACAGTGGCCTGTGCCAGGCAACGTGAGGGGAACCGAATTCCTTTGTTAGAACTGCACTTCATTGCTTTTGACCACAACAAGCTATGCGGTGAAACGTGTTCTGAACCTAGCTAAAAAAAAAGAAATTTGTTTCAGTTCAAAACTTCTTAGAGAGAAAAAAAAAAAAGACAAAGAAATGGGAATAATCATTTTTGTAGAAACATTATTTTGAATTTGGTTAAATAGAAGGACTTTTTTCCCCCAAGTACATTTTTTCCCCCACTCGCAGTATCTTTTAATCTAACCATTTGATATGTTTTATATGTAGAATTTCCTCATTCTTATGGAGCAAGAGCTGGTTCTTCTTGAATTGTCGTCAGTGGCAACCATGAAAGAGAAAAAGGTGAAGAGTGGAAAGTTGGAGGGGAGAATATAAAAGATGTTTAATAATTATCAGTTAATAAGTCAGGGTTAAAAGAATCCTGTCCTGAATGGCTCCATAAGTGAGATTCCTCTTTGCTTTCTACCACACAGGATATTATTCTGTTCCCTTGGTGTCTAGTACACTCTAACCCTTCTTTCTCACTCAGTTCACATATGACCTCTCTCAGTACCACAGGAACTGCCAGAGCCCTTTCTTATTACTTATAGATGCTTAACTTACCGCTTTTGTATTTTCAGCTTCTAAATTCTGCACAGTCCAGCCTTGGAACCACTTGCCACATGTGCCTCCTGAGTACTTGAAATGCGGTTGGTCAACTGAGATGTGGATTTCAAAGACTTAGTATGGAAAATGGATATAACATAACTTATGAATAATTTTCAAAATATTGATTATATATTAAAATGTAATTTAGGTATATTGGGTTAAATATAGCTTCTTATTATTAATAGCATATTATTAAAATTAATATTAACTGTTTCTTTTTAACTTTTTCATGTGACTACCAGAAAAATTTAAATTGTTTGTAACTTGCATTCTATTTCTGTCAGACAATACTTATCTCAATAGAAGATGAGAGAATTGATAAACTTTATTTTCCTCTTTGTCTCCCAATTAACAAAGTTGACTTTGTTAATTACTGTTGCGTCCCAGGCTGGTGAATGTGACATGAGCCATTCCCCTGCACTTGAATGTGAAGTTCATTTTCTGCTTAGGGATTCTGAGCCTTTTAATGGTCCCTGCCAGAAGCTCATCCCTTCAGCTCAAGGTCAGGGGGATGTTTTGACTCACACGCAGATGTCTAATTTTCTTGGCTGGCTGTGTGCCAGGCTGTCTGTCTACTGCTGTGTTGCACTGTCACTCAGCCACCAAAGTCAATGTTACCTTGTTCCCTTGCAGATCCTTGTGAGATGGCTCATGGGGAGCTTTTGGCCCTAAAAGGCTTGGCGAAAGGACTGTGAATCTTGAGGAATGGTTCCAGAAACCCCAGTGAGCAGTGTCATTTGGGTAAAAATGAAAATATCTTTTATCATCCATCTAAATTCTATACACAGGCATCTGACCCACTCTGCTGCACAGCCCAGCACCTCCTTGGCTTGACTTAAAGTTCACAACATACATATCTGCTGTCCTATGTATTTTGAATAAACTTCAGTTGCCTGACCAAATCATGGGTTATGAATTTCTTTGAATGATGAATAAAGCAGAAAATGTAGAAAGAATGGATTATTTTACTGACTGGATTGGCTACCTGTGTCAATTGCTTTTTCTTTTTCTTTTTCTTTTTTTTTTTTTTAGAGATTAAAACATATGAAACTCTCATCATACATACTTAATTAATTCTATTACATATTCAGTTCTTCATTCATTAATATAGCGTTCCCTCTGCGATGGGTGATTTTGAGAACCTGAATGATACATGTTCTTTCCCCTCAAAGTACTCTTGCAGGTCATGTATGCAAACAGACATGATGAGGCTTAACTCGAATCTCTGTTTTTTGGTAGTATGAACAGAGAGCTTTTCAGAGTCTAGAGGGAAAAGTAAGTTTGCTCTAGGATGATCAGAAAAAGTTTTTTTTTAAAAAAAGGTATAATTTGGACTAAACTTTGAGAAGTCAAAAGGTTATTCAAGAAAAAAAAGAAGAGAATAATAGGTAATGGAAAAAGGTTGATAATTGGGCTAGAAAATGATGTTCGTGCCTGTGGGGAGCAGGAGATGAGATCAGGAAGGTACATGGAGAGAAGATTAAATTCAATTTGTTAGTGCTAGACTGAGGAGTAAATTATCTTAAGGAAAAAAACAAAGTACATCAATTTTAAGAAATATACACAATGGAATAATAAATCATAAAGAAAAAGTTTCACATTAGGGGAAATGCAAATTAAAATAGGAAGACAAGAACAGATGTCATGACAGAATAAAAATTCTGTTTATGAGCTTCCTTGTGGCCAAAGCAAAAAGGAAGGTAAGATTGATATTATAAATATTACTGTCCCTGAGGAAAAAACTATCACTTCTAAAAAGCAAAGCTTTCCCTAGCTCGAAATTTAAAAGAAATCTTGGACATGGGATGAGTAACATGCAGAAAATTCCTCAACTACACAAATTTATTTTAACGTCTCTTATAAAATCAGAGGAGAATACTCCGATGTTTTTCAAGGTCAATATACCTACAATCAGTTGAAGAACTTGCTAAAATACAGATCCTAAATCAGTAGATCTAGGGTGGGCCTGATACCTGCAATCCTAAGCTTCCACTGGCTGCTGCTGCCATCTTCAGACTAGAGATGGCTACTAGAAAAGTGTATTAAGGCAGGTATGGGGAAGACGAAATTTTCATCTACGTTCTTGCAGCTGGTCTAATAAATCAACATGAGACAGATTAACAAGAGAAAATAACCAAATTTAATTATATAAGTATGTATGGCAATACCATACACATGAACAAGTCAGAGACCTTATAAACATGAGAGGTTAAAAGACAGACAAAACAAGGTATATACGGCATCCTGAGCTAAGGATGGGGTAAGGGTGAAGCTTCAGAGGAGAGGAAGGCCATTTGCAGGATAATAAGGAGGGCAGATGTTCAGTAATTAGATGTTTGTCTCGTCCTATAGATAGGTCATAAAAAGTTATTTTTGATGATAACCCTTTTTGTAGGCAAGGTCCCTAATTTAAATTCTTTAAAGGAGAGGTAAAAGTTTCTTGTAAGCCTGCAGGGTCTTAATTGCCTTCATCTCAGAGTATTTCACATGCTGAAGTGGCACATCTTGGGGAGGCCTGTTCTGAACCCCTTCACAGGGAATCATTAAAAACTGATGCACAGGGTATTCATTTTATTATATCAAAAGTTACCATCATTTAGCTATAAGGACTTTTTTTTTTTACAATGCAATCTGAATGAAGAATAATTCTAAATTTCTACATTTTTAGAAATTCCCAATTTTTCACAGTCATTTGATATAAATCAAGTGCGACAGCAATTTTAAGCACCTAATTTACTGAGTGTATGCAAAGTAATCAGCCAAATTTTTACAGAAACAACTAATTCCACATTTTGATCACTTTATATAATATTTAACCAAATTATAAATTATAATAACAAAATTAACTAGGGTAAATAGATTTGAGAATAAAACAAGTTGCGTCTTGGCAAGCAAATAACCCAGATTTGGCGGTGGGCTTTCCTTGGTGCATTTTCAAAGCGATGGGAAACATCTGTTACCCAGCAAACTGGATAAGTGGAGTCAGCTAGTGTGACTTCAAGAAAGCAGAGGCCAAGAATCCAGAGGCCAAGAATCCAGCTCTCAGATAATTAGGTTGGATAGAACTTATAAAGGCCTGGATAGGCAGCATGTCCTTCAACAATATTCTTTAAATGTTTTTCTTGATGGGAACTGGACAGCAGCTAATTTGACCCGTGCTTTCTGGCTACGCCTTAGAGGAAGCACAAGCCTGGGAGTCTTCCTTATTCAGGGTAGGGTTCCGCGAATGGTAGCTGCTGACCAAATGGTTCTAGAAGGCCCAGGTCGTCTGGAATGAGTCAGTTTGTGGTGACATTAAGGCCATCGAACTTCCAGTTTTCACCCAGGAGTGAGAATCCCTGAGGAGCCAACCAAAGCTGCTTCTGTGCATAACCAGTGGCACACAGTGACAGAAAAGGACAAAATTATGTGTTTCCAGTACATAAAACACAAAGGTTCAGTGCTCAGCTGGATAAAGAGCTCCTACATATAGGTCAGACGAAATTAAACCCAATGACCTAAGGGGATAGTATCTGACTAGGTAATTTACTCAAGAAATTTTCAGGGGATGTAGGTGATAATCAACGATCCATTGGGTTAACAAAAATTTAAAAGTCCCATAATGTCTAGTGTTAGCAAGGACATGGGTCAATTGGCGCACATACACTAGTGTGATTATGTAAATTGCTAAGGTCTTTTTGAAGAGTAATCTCGCAGCATTCATTTATTCAAAAATTATGTCTTGGTGCCTCCTACATGCCAACACTGCTCCACAGGGCTGGGCTTTTAACAATAAAAAACAAAACAAAACAACAAAAAAACAAGGTCCTGTTCTTATAAAGCTATCTTTTAGTGGGGGGAGATAGACAATAAACAAATAAATACATGTCTAAAGTTGATAAAACCTGAGAAGAAAATAAAACAAAGTAAGGAACAAGAATGGCAGAGGCAACTGGGGTGCTATTTTATACATGAAGGTAAGGGATAGCCTTGGAGAAGATGGGATTTGACTGACTACTGTTAGAAGAAAGATATATCTGTATGCCTGGGCATTGAAAGAACTTCAAGATCCATTGTTTACTCAAGGTAGTAAGGTATAGAAATGCATCTTGGGCATAATCACTTTATGTTAAAAAGGTGTGTGTGTGTATTTAAATTAATACATATAGTACACAGATTCAATATGATAACTACATAGAAGGGTGCATGGGTGTGTGTACACGCGCGCACACACACACACACACACACACACACACACACACACACTCCAAACCCCTACCCCTGGTTATCTCTCGGGTTACTTTTGATTGCAGGCTGTGATAGGAAGAAGGACCATATACAACCTGAGGTTTTTTTTTTTGTTTTTTTTGTTTTTTGGTTTTTGGTTTTTGTTTGTTTGTTTGTTTTGTTTGTTTTTTTTTAAGTGAAAAGCATCATAAAATACTGGAAAGACATGATGACACTTGAAAAAAATTACAAATTTAGTAGAAGATGTCAATAATAAAATACATTAAAACTTTTTTTTTTTTTTAACCAAGCATGGGGCCTACAACCATAAAGAAAAATGTCAGCAGGCTTTAAAAAGGAGAGGGAATTGCACTTTGACAAGGAGAGCTTGGTGTCCCAGAGAGCAGAACAATGTGGAGCCACAGTTCACACTTTGGCATTCCCCACCCACTTGTGGTGAGGCCTTGGCCATTTAACCTCTCTAGGGGTCAGTTTCCTCATCTGTAACATGGGTAACTACTTCTCAGAGTAGCTGTAACACATGAGTTAATTCATATGCAGTGTTCAGAGCACTGTTTAGCACATAGTTAGGTGCTTAATAAATGTTAGCTAATAAAAGGGTCCTCAGCTCCACCAACTTAGGGATGGCTTCAGACAAGGCAGGCAGCCCACCAGCCAAAAAGCGGAACCCCTTGCCTTATTCTTTGGCATCTCAGCACTTCTCGAATATCTGTGGAGGTTGAGAAATATACATTTAGTAATTAATCACAGTACGAAGGGCTGACTGATGTGTGGTTTAGAGGTCAGGGAACAAGAATGGGACATAAGAATTCCACACAATGGAGCTCAGATTTGACCCCACCACTAATAGCCTTCACCTTTGTTAGTTGAAAAATAAACAGGTCTCCAGACTCCCGCTATTTGCACTTATGTGGAGAGGGAAAACAATGGACAGGCCCTCTTTTTTTTTTGCCGACGTTTGCCTTAATAAGCAAATATTAAATAAATATTAAAAAAATAAAAAAAATAAAATTAGAAAATCGAGGGGTCTAGTTTTTCCCTAGATTTCTAGGAAATGTAGGTTTGCAAGTCTCATAGTGAATAATTAACTTATATTACTAGACATTTTTAATTTCTCAGAAAGAAACTTGCAAACTCTGCCCATTGTACCCCTTTCATTGCAAATGACAAGAGTGGATGAAACATTTAATTTTGCTGAGGACAAATGTTAAGGGACCCTGTCTGAACTTCTGTTGAAGGAGATGAAAACCAGAATTTCCCAATATCCCATAGGACATTGCTTTTCTTACTGCTTTCCCAATATAACCTCTCCTTTTTCCTTTCAAAAAATGTTGGCAAGTAAGCCGAGGTATAGAATGACCCTGCCAGGGTTACTGTACATTAGAGTTTTGGGACAAAGCCAGGTACATACACAGAACACTTAATCACCCCAAGTGCTGACCTACCACGTCTCCTCATGGAGTACGGAAGTGGTCACACACCATTTGTCAAGCTGACCTCAGCCGGGTTTCTTCCACCTTTTAACTTTCTCTTTTTTCTATCTTCTTTCTATTCGTGTTCCCGCTCTTCGTTCAGTTGTCTCCATTCTCTATTCCCTGTCCTGAGCCTTTGTTATATTATTTCCCATTTTGTTTCTTATGGAGCACACTCACCAACATTTTGTCTGCAGTTTTATGATTCTTTTAATGTCTCTCTCTGTACTCAAGACAGACATATCTATAGATGTGTCTCAGATAAAAAAAGCTGTCATTTACCAAGCTAGAGCAGGCTTAGTCAGATTGCTGTTTCACCATGAAATATTGCTGACCGTTCTTTAAAAAACGCTTCATAGCATCTTTGAGAAATAACATCTTTGGGGAATGAACTGTAATTTACTGGGAGAAATACTTAAGTACTATCATGATAAGGGACCAAGCAAGATTTGTCTCTGTTCCTGAGTGTTTAAGAATTTAAGCATAAAAGCAGTGTGGATGGGTGGCCCCAGAGATAAAACGCTTCTAAGATTCAGGGGAATTTCTTTGGAGGTTTTTTTGGCTAATGATTGTTGTGGCAGATGCTCATATATTCTGTTCTTGACACTTAAGTTTGCATGTGGGGCATAGTGGTCAGGTTATTAAAGAGGGAGCGAAAAAAGTGGTGGCTTTATGAAACTCACTTATTTTCCTTATTAGTATTGGTTCATTGTTTTTTCAACTCCAAATATCAGTGAGGAGGTTAGAGAAATAATCTTGTTCTCTAATTAGATGAAATTGGAGGCTGATAGCTGCAGCCATAAATGATCTTTGAGGTGTTACTAATTCAGCTAAATCTCAGATGCCCGATTTGTGTTGATGATATTATTCTAGTGAAGAAAGGTTGGGGAGATTGGGGATGATTAAGAAAATTGGCTTCGCTCACTACCTAATGATAACACTTGAGGGTAATGAAAAATGATGGCAACTTCCAAAGTCAAGATGGGTCATCCAGCAGTGTGAACTGTTCCTCTGCTCCCTCCCAAGATTCAAATCATTAAGTGCTCAGCTACATGAGGACGAAATAAATGACTAATGAGTGCTGTTAAGGATAACATTCTTGTCTAGCGTTGGACTGCTGGTTCCAGCCCTGTACTGGAGCCCAGCAGGAAGCAAATGCAGCAACATTGCCTGGTGCATTGTCCTCACAGGGGTCCCAGATTGTCTCTTTCGGGGAGCAGTGGTAGGAAAGAGGCAAAAACAAGCTCCATGTGGTGTCCCCACAGCTTCGCATCAATAATCCAGGCTACGTGGTCTTGCTCTTTTTTATCGCCATCCTCACTATGCCTAAATTTGGTTTCCTTTTTGTTCGATGAAAGTGGCCATCCGAAAAAGTATTCTGAAGGAAATAAGGATATGTATCCTTAAATATGTTTCTTTGATTTGTGTAATATCCTCAGTGTTTATTTTTTCCATAGGAATGTTGGCTTTCTTTGTTATAAGGGCAACTGAGAGAAAAGGAAAAATGAAAGAATGATTTGTATCTGTATAGAGGATAATAAAGACCAGAAAGTGCAGCGATGCTGCATGAACCAAAGACTGCACACTTCCCTCTGCTAGATCAGCCCTGCTCACTCAAGGCAATTGACAGAAGAGTACGAGCTGACAGTTTGGGGTCTATTTAATCAGAGCCGAGTTCAGTGGGTCAGTTCTGGGGCAGTCACAGATCTAAAGCGGGTCCACCAAGGCTCCATCAGTGCGGCCTCAGGCTTTGTAATGGTGGAACTTACAGCAGTTTTAGGAGCAGGTGTGTGTCTGCTAATAACCAGGGCTCGCTCCTTAAAATTAATTCTGAATCCTCCATTTGGTAACTTCAAAATAGCGAACTTATTAATGCCACCATGATACTTTTTGGGTGCCTCTGGGCTTGTAGAAAATGTTTCTCAAAATAGTGGTAGTTTTACTAAAATTTATTTTAAAATAAAAGTATTGGTTGTATCTGCTAGAAAATAGAAAAGCTTCACTACATTCTGAGGAGGTTCATGAATGATCTTAAAATTTAAGCCTTAAAGAGCATAAAAGAGGTTAACTGTCCAGAGTGGCTAGTTGCTTTTTTTTTTCATCTTCCAGTGCACTTTACTCAAAATTCCATCATCAGAAGAGTTCTTGAAGCATACAGTGTTAGACAGTCATGTTCACTTGGCTCTACGAGTGAAATTTCCACAGATTTACACTTCAAACATGTATGAAAATTAAACGTATCCAATTTAGTTTTATAAATTTTCTCACTTAATTACTTTGTCTTCAAAAGAAATCACTACTCCAGTCCCATAAGTTAAACAGCATGGAGTCACTAAGCAAATAAATATCAGCCATTTAACATTCATTTTCTCAAAAAGTTATCGGGGAACTGATTGATAGAGATAGTCAAATGAGTATAGGGATCAACATGAATTAAAAACTAGTCATAGTGGGGTGAGACAGCAAAAAACAGGAGCCTTCTAATTGGCATCAAATTTCAAAGAGGAAAAAGCAGGGCTTAAGAAGATATGCTTGGTAGAAAGGATCCATTGTGTTTTTTCACAATGAAGGCCATAAGACCTGGCTGACTTTCACTTTCCTTCCCTTTCTTTGGGAAAAATTTGGCTTCAACTCAGATCCCATTACCCCATCCTCAATGGTCAATAAGACAATGTCAATACTGAGACTTCGTAGGAATGAGCCTTCCTAGCACTGTGAGACCACACTATCGATCAAAAGGTTGGTCGTCAATGCATCCTTCAAAGGGAACTACGGGAGAAAAAAGGAGTTCTATGGCAAGTAGCCTCACAGGGTGATCTGATCATAATTCCTAAGTGGGCAGGTCATGGTGGGCAGTCACACCCTAGGCCGCAGCTTCTTCAGTGAAAGGTTTTAAGCCCTAGTGCTTGTGCATCTAGGTTAATACACCTTTGAAACACCAGAAGTAATACCGCTCAAAAGGGGTGTTAATCCTCAGGAGAGCATGTAATCTTGTTAACTGTCCTGTAATCCAGTTGCCCCATGCTTCCTCCCGCCTCCATGTAATGTTCCTTACGTTCCCTCCTTAATGTCAATGCATAAAAAAAAGCTGCAAAAACATTCTCCAGAGCATTTGAGATCTTGCCTGACATATGTCATCAGTTTAGCACAAATAGACTCATTAAAATCCAAAAAGCGACAAAAAGGTGGGACCGAGAAGAGAGACATGGTGAGGCCAGCTTATCCATGCTGCTGCCCAGGTGGACCCTGGCGTTTTCAATGGTGTGTAGAGCCTGTGGAGAATCCGTTCCTGCTGCAGGATGTTCTTAAGGTGGAGGTGACTGAGCTCAAGAAGTGGAAATACGCACTGAAGTAGGTTCAGGGTTTGGAGTGGGATTCGCATTCCTATCTCTGTGACAGGTCCTCAAGCTCTGTACCTGTGCACTGATACAACCCCACTGCAGCAGCTCTACCCTGGCGACAGCATGCTATAACGAGTTCACAGCCAGCCCATTATTACAGATTTGGTCAAAGGCTTGCTACCAAGATTCAAGGAAAAAGTTGATCTTCTGGTGTTTAATCCCCGCTGTGCAGCGACTCCGCCTGAAGAGGTGGGAAGTCGCGGAACAGAGGGAGCTTGGGCTGGTGGCAGAAATGGTCGCGAAGCATGGAGATCCTTTCCACTGGCTCCAGATCCGCTTTCACCAAGAGGATTATCTATTTAGTTACCATTAAAGAAAACAGTCAGAAAAATTTTGAAAAACAGTGAAAATGAGACCTCTACAAGGGGTTACTGCGATTTCCTGGCAAGCGGGCCAAGAAATCCCCTTTTAGTCCTAAAGTTCACCAAGCCCTAATGCAGTGTTTTCTCTTATCATATTGAATATCTACATATTAAATAATATACATTATATTGAATGTACGTATGAATACATATATTGAATATATAGAGAGAAGCTGAATGTATTCAGCACATTTTAAAATGAAGTCATTTATTGGTTAACATTAAAATTGTTAGAAATTTGGCACATAGAAAAAGGTGGAAGAATTGGACAATCTCTTTTACCCAGAATGAAGCCTACAGAAATATTTGCATAAGTGTTAGAAAATACATACAATATACGTTATATTTGCATTTTATATACAAAGGATATTTATATTGCATATGAAAGGATATTCATTTCAGTATTAGAAAAATTAAAAAGTCAGTCTAAAGGTCCATCAGTTAAGGGACCGGTAAAATAGATAACAGTATACCCTGTCACTGAAAGTGACATTGAGCCATTAAATATGAGTCAGATCTGTATATATTGAACAGAAGGGGTTTGTGATATACTTTTGAGTGACAGAAAAAGTAAGCTGCAAAACAGTATTATCCTATGTGTAGGACTGTATGTGTATGTAAGAAAGTCCCAGAAGATACCAGGTGGAAATGGAGGAACTTTCACTCTTTTGTGGTAGCATTCGCACAATAATGTGTTACCTGCATAATTTTAAAAAGTTTTTTATTTAAAAAAGTTTTTAATAAAAAAAGAAGACATATCTTGCAGATTGAATCTTGTCTGGATACCCTAAATGTCAAAGGGTAACATGATTATGTACCTGCTTAAAAATAAGGAAGATCCATTTCCAGAATGATTAAGTTAAAAAAAAGCAAAGTGCTGAAATTGTATATATTATGCTACTTTTTTTGTGTATAACCAGGGCAGAAAATGAGAATAGTATTTGATTTGCTTGTATTTGCACACACAAAAAAACCTCTAGAAGGATAAACAAGAAATGAATAAAAGTGGAGGGTTGCAGAGGATGGGGCTAGAGATGGGATCATGACGTTTTCGAGTACACCTTCATATGGCTTTGATTTTTAAACCCTGTAAATGTATTACTTATTAAAAAAAAGACAAAAACATAATTAGATGATTTTTGGAAACTTATAACTTACACCCAAATGGAATATTTGCTGGGAAAATGCAGAGCATGACATTTTAACATAAGCACAACATTATGATGTAGTAGAAAGGTCAGCAGCCTGAGAAACGGGACACGGGCTTGCCACAAATTACTGTGACATCATTTAACACTGATAGGCAAATGGGCTTAATGTGTGCTGTCAATCATGTTTATGATTAAATATGAAGAAGCTGTCTAGAGCATTCTGTTGAGAAAGATTTTAAGGCCACCTCCAGGTTCAGTAGAAAAGATTTCTTTACTTGATTAGTGATTTCTGCCATGACTGTTAGATGGAAGAGTGACAGCATATATGCCTTTTATTTGTCCTTCATGTGTTTTTTTCCTCGCCTATAAGATTAGGAACTTTGACTAGAAGACCTTTAGTCTCCTTGTAGTTCTAAAATGTTAATAACAAGCTGGGCATGTTCCAAAAACATAAAATAAAGGAGAGGGGCAAGAGGAAAGCTGCCATGGAGGCAGAGTATGGTCCCCTGTGGTTCTGCGGTTGGAGCTGGGAAAGATTGCTTTATGTGGAATGTAGGAAAAGTTAAGTTTTAGAAAAGTTCCACCCAACTCTGGGTGAACAGGCATCTGGGACCCAGGCTGAAATGGTCCAGCATTTAGTACGCCTTACTCATTCGACTGAAAGTAGGGCAAAGATGTAACACTTTCTTGGAGAATTTGCTCAAGGTGATTTTTGGAATATGACAAGCTTGACAGCCCACATTCCAACTTCTTCTGGAACATTATAACAACTGGGAGGAAACTTGGAAGATGCCCCCAGACCACTGGATGGATGCCTGTGGTCCTGGGAAGAGCTGAGTGACTGACAAACGGAGAGGGCTAGTCTCTCTTTAAAGCCAGGATGAAATGACAGATTTTTGTAGCTTCTTCAGGGCTCAGCCAGTGGAAGTCTCTGGAGCCTCTTGAAGAAGTGCTGGCACTTGATCTTCCTGTCCCAGAAGTTTGAGATCCACCATTGTGATTCAAGGCCAGGAGCCTTAGCAGGAAGCAAGAATGCACGAGAAGGAGGTTGTTGGCTTCCCACCATCAGGTAGAGATTTCTCCAGGCCTGCAAGGGCTTTCTGGTGTTGTGGAAACTGTCAGAGTCTTAGAGATGAGACATTTCAAAGCTCTTGATGTCAGGTCTGTAGAGGTAAAAAGAAACCTGGAAATCTGACCCAGAGCCTGCTTTAGAGAAGTGTTTTTCTCCTCTCTGCTACCTGGACCTTTCTGTGTTCTGGAGCTGCCGAAAAGAAGGCTGGACTTGGCCACGGCAGCCCCAGGCTCCTGGCCTCTGCCTTTTATGTGGGGACTCTCATCACTTCAGTATGCCCACTTGACAAAGCGTCAAGCCGCATTCTCCAACGTAATGGCCATTTAAATGAATTTATTGAATTAAACTCATTTAAATTAATTTATTAATTTAATTTGAATTAAGTTTAAATAAAATAAAAATTCTAGTTCTTTAGTAGCCACATTTCAAGTTTTACATAGTCATTGTGGCCAGGAAGTACTGAATTGGGTACTTCCAGATATAAAACAATTCTATCATCACGGAATGTTCTGTTGGATGGCACTGCTCTAGAGTATGTTCTGGATGCCATGTAGACAAATGGATCCATGATAATAAAGAATAATAGACAGTAAACCCCAAACCAGATAAACTAGCAAGGTATATATACTTTCTTTCATGTAAGATATTAATTGAAAGAAAAGTTCAGGTTGAGTTAAAAAATATTGTTATATGTAATTTAAAGAAATTCAAGCACTGCAAAGTGGCCAATAAAGGTTAAAAAGTTCTTGTAGATGAGACAGTCATGTAGCACAGTCTTTATGTAGCTGTTTATTATCTAATTTCATGAGGGATATTGCCAGGCTGTAGTTCTAGAGGAGAATGCAAATTGATCTTGGGGCTCATGCTAAAAAAAAGTTAACAAAGTGGTAGACACAAGCCATCACTATTTTTTTTGTGATTCTCGCTGAAAGTATTATTACGCTAGAAGTAGGGGAAGCAGGAGAAATGGAAGGTGAACCAGTCCCTTTGGGATGTGTCTTGCTGCAGAGGCAGGCTTCTGACCAGCTGGAAGGAACTTTGCGGTGAGGTGGCTGCTGTCATCTTCCTGGAAGCACTTATCCCGTCTGCAGTTCTCTTTATAACTCATCAAGGAACCTGTTAGTATTCATGGCCACCTTGGGGAACATCACGTCTTTCCACCCACATAATTCCCTGCCTCTGGGGAATGCAAAGGCAATTGGGACCCGTATACCCTGATTACTCTCATCAAATCCTCCATATCCAACCATAATATTTCTACTGGCATTGCTGGGCAGCGTTCATGTCTTAGGATAGTTCCTGTATATTTGAATGTCCTTTCTCTTTCTCTGATATTCCATAAATTCTTTGGAGATTACAATATGGACAAGAATAGGAAATGAAAATTTCAATGTATAGTATTTAGCTATTATATAAGATTTACACTAGATTAAATCAAGCTAAGAGATTTGAGTAACCTGCTGTGCATGAATATTTTCTTAAGATGCAACTGTAGAGGAAAAACAAACACCTGATGTTTGGAACAAAGTATGCATTTTTGTCAGCTGTTTCTTTATATGTAATTCTGTGATGGCATATAACAGATATTCAGTACATGGTGTTAAATTAATGCCATTTAAAAAATGAATTACATCCACAAACTTGTATCTTAGTAGAAATATAATTTGAAGTTGTTGAGTTAAAATTATGAAACTTGATCTAATGGCTAAAATGAAGTCTACCTAATTAGAATCATATAAGCAAACAGGATTATTATTATTAATTTTTTTGTAGTGCTTGGTTGTGAGTGGGAAGCTATGCTGTTGACAAGCTGAGAACCAAAAATGACCTAGGTGTTTGTTCTTAACTTGTACTTTCTCTCCTCCAGCCCAGGATATATTGGATTACAACTCAGAGTCCCACTTAGTTGGAGTAATGACAGGTCTTCATACTAAATACAGGCAGAGAGTAGGTGAGAACTAGGCTCCTGTTCATTTAAACAACTGCACATTTTCTTTCTCGGTTTGCCAGTATCATATGCTGGGCAAGAGAATGTGTGCTTTGAACCGTCTCATTATTATCTGAGTGTGACAGAGACGCACTTCCTTTTTAAGCTCTGTAGGCCGATGCTGTAGTGGCCTTTGAACTGGAGGTGGCTGAAATGTAACCTTAGGGGACTGAAGGCATTTCATGACACTTTGCCACATTACCTCTTTGTTTCCAGTTAGAGAGTGTAAAATAGTTCTTACACATTTTCTTTGTTTATGTATTGTGTTAGACAAACATTTGGACTTTTAGGATTTTTCTTGTTGGTTTGTATACATTGATGCGGGGACCTGGAAGTACATAATATTAGATTGATGTGCATTTTTCACTCTCATAGGAGCCTTAGTAAAAAATTCTTTAGACTTGTCATCATCTGGCCAATCAATGCAAGGAACAGATCAGGGAGGGTCTCAAATCTCACTGAAACTTGGTGCTCTGTTGGAATTTAGTAATTTAGGAAATCTGGGGCCCAATCACCTGCCATCTCTTCTCACCACCCTTAGCTAAATCTATCACGCCCTTTACTAATGTAGTCTTGGGTGATTATCGTGCTGGGAGACATCTCCTAACACCTTTCTTTGCCTTCTGTCTTGCTTTTTTCGGAATCAGACTTGACTGTAAAATAACATATTACCATTAGGTGTCACTGTCTTATGTGTAATGACAGTGAAAATAAAAGATTTCCATTTAATTCAAAAATCACCCACTGATATTGTAGGACACTGATGCTGTAGATTGTGAAAACATCTTTTTCTCTGCAAATAAAACTTCTTTTGGATGGATAATTGGGAAATAGTCAGAATTTTTAAAGTAAATTAAATTTCAATGTTTATTTTATTTGCAGGAAAGATTGCAAAAGAAAATTTGGGGCCGGCATTCAAAGTTTTCCCTGGCTTATTTCAAACCTACATTTCTCAAATTGCATGTGCTTCTGTCTTTAACTACCCCACCTCTCAGTCAAATTGTGCTACTTGCCATTTTTTGGATAACCATGTACTTGTCCCTACTATTCCATTTACTAGGAGTGCTCCTCCATCATCTCCCAATCTCATCTGTAAATAACCTACTTACTCTTACACATAAGCCCAGTACTGTCCTCTATGAAACCTTATTTAATCTTCTCAGATGAGAGCACTTATTGCTACTTCAGTATTTCTATGCCTTTTTACTGTGTTTCTTGTGCAGCATTTTGTAAACGTTAGCTCAAATAATTATTCAGGTGTTATCATGAAAGCAAGGACAGTAATATAATTACTACAAGCCAAAAACAGTGCTTAGAATAAATATTAATAAATAGTACCGAGGTTAGTTAAGTGAATAAATTAGTCAAAATTAAAAAATAGATACAGGAAGATTTGATTTCAGCTGACGTTTTAAGCATCACCATTTCACTGGGTACTAGAAACTGGCCATACAATGACAATTAAAGAGTAACAATAAATGACAGTATATTGATATATGAAGAAATGCATCCTACCAGTGGTGTAGGGAGCCAATCAGTATGATTGATTTATTGATCATAATAATTGATGACATGAGAAAATAAATAGCTTATCAATGCCTTAGCATATCTATTTAGCACTTTCTGTTTTTAGTCATGCTTTTTTGCATAAATAAAAAATACAGTTAGAAATACAATATATTAAATTTAGAAAATGTTTTCCTTTCATCCACCATATTCCTGATGAAACTGAGTCTCCCAGATAAACATCTGGGGGGACTGTGCTCCTCCTTATTCAGTGGAAGTCCAGAGAGACAGATGTTGAAGCTGGGGATCGTTGTGTAGAAACGAAGGGGAAACTACCTCTGTTGCTTGCCATTCCCCAGACCCAGTAAATTTTTTTCTCATTCAATGATATGTAAGTAAAGTGGAAAAAACAACCACAAAAAGAATCTTTAAACAATTTCCATATAATGTAAAACGAAGGGATCTGCTGCTACAAAGTACAATTTCAAAAGTATGTATGAAAGATCATCGCAGTAAAGAAGAAAATTTAGAAGGCACCTGCTTTGAGTGGTCATTCAAGGACAAAAAGAATATCTATGAAAAATATCTGAAGGGGGGAGTTGATAAAGATAAAAACTAACAGCCAATGTCAAAGGAAAAAAGCCATAGAAATGAAAACTCCATTCCAGGATTAAATTCACATTTGGGATAATTAACACAGAATCTTTTCAATAATGCAAAATATAAAATAAAATTATGCTAAAGAAAATGGTAGATGTAGGGATAAAATATGAAGCTATGAAAAATTGGCTAAATAAGACTAAATGAGTAGAGTGGAAACTTAAATTAAGTATATAATTAAAGATATATAAAGAAAAGTTTCTAGATCTGAAAAAAAAATCTGAGACTATAGAATGAGAAAAAGATTCTAGACAAAATAAATAAAATGAGGAGTTCTAGGCATATGCTGGTGAAAATGTGAATTTCCAGTACAAAAACAATTTCAATTTTCAAGCAAGAAAAATAAAAAGGTTACTTATAAGGCTAAAAAAATTAGATTGTCCTAAAAGGCCATTGTGAGGAATTGATGCCGGATATATGTGTAGCAGGACACTTGGCTCTGCCCAAACACCCATGAACACATTCAGTCCATGTCAAATGGACTTGATGTTTGGTCCTGTCCAAAATCTCCACACTTAGAAAACGTTCTTAGCTTCAAATAGCCTATAACATTTGTTTCTACTTTTGGTTTATAGGATGAGCACATAAAAAAATACTACTGTATTTTATTGCCCCAATGTTTGCATAGTTGTTATATTGTAAATAATGCTTCTTGTCTCAGTAGACTGGCTGGTAACGAATGGCACATAGGGTTAGGTAGATGGGTCTGGGTTTGAATCTTGCAGAAAAAACAGGATTTATATTAACTATGGACCAAATGTCTCAGTGAGTGTTTTGGAGCAAATTTCAAGGACCAAATTTCCAGGACTTTTTGACATGGACGAATTTCTCTGTGGATGTTTTCAACAGAAGGAAATGTCTGCTAACCATATAGAGTTAAGACCAAGTAGTTATTTTAAATTGGTAGCCAAATGAAATGAAATATAAGAATAAAAAATAAAAGAGAAGAAAATGAAAAACAATTAAATGATGGTTTAGGCACATATTCTTTAGACTGTACTGGCAAGGATTGGGAAGTAAAAGAATATTAAACTAATAATTATATTACTATTGGATTTTATAATGAGAAAAAATAGAAATTAAAATATGATTTTGAAAAATCTTGATTATGTTATTTAAAAATGAGCTCTATATTTTTCAGATTATTGAATAAAACTAACATGTAGATATGACAGAATTTATTAATTATATGTACACATAAGATTGAAAGTGAATTTAGCAAAATGCTGTTACTTAGACTGTGACTGATTTTTATATACTTCCTTATGTTTTTGTATTTTTATAAACAGTAAAACCATGTTAAAGCTATAAGTTGCTCAAAGTAAAAGCAAGCGATGTTTTCCATTCACACACCACACACACACACACACACACACACACACACACACACCAGAATCAAGCTGCTGTTCAGTTATCCAGGTAGGTTTGTTTTCTTGTTGCATCTGTAAATAATTATTGACATTAAATGGGAACAAGGCAGAAAAATCTCTAAACCCATTTCAAGGTTCTAATCATATGGACAATGCTTCAAGTTTGTCTCTTCTTTATGAAATCATAACACATTTTTTAGGGCCATTGGAGCTGCCTTATGCAATCCTAAAGGATGTATCATCCCCTACTTTTACAAACCTAGGCCTCATTATCTTAAATAGAATATCATTAGTGATGAATCTCCCAACTCTGTACCAGATTTCAAAAGTGATACATAAGAGATAAATTCAGGGACAGATAGAGTATGAATAGCTGTAGGTTTAATTCCAAACTTAAATTTAGTTTCCTTGGGAGCTGAGCTGTACCATAATATGGTACAAAAATGTTTTTAATCTGAGCAGTCAGGTTTAGATGATTGAGTTAAATCTTAACAAACACACTAAAAACCACAGCAACCACTACAATATACCTAAGAGGCCTCATTGGCGTCTGTCTCCTAAGCCCACACACTAATCAGCTGTCTGGATTTCTCCACGCTGTGGGTGAAAAGAGGGAAGGAAAGATTCTTCCTTCTACTGAAGTCAGAGAGCAGAGGGTTTGTTGCAAGGCCCAGAGAAGTGCTTCCACACTTGGGCCTTTGCAGGATGGGGACCTCCCCATTGAAAGGTAGCCCCAGCCATTTCGCTGCAGCAGGTGCAACATGCGAAAAAGACAAAAGTGATTCAAAAGAGTGAATCCAAAACAAACTTATTCTGTGGAAGCCTGAGTTCTAATGTTTCTTGCATTTCACCAAAAGCTCTTTTATGCCTCAGTGTGGCTTTGGACATGATCCATTCTTTAAGTATCTTACTTTCTTGAAGTAAGTATCTTGAAGTATAGAAATTTAACAAAATAAGTAAAGAACCCAGACAACAAGTTCATTGAACAATAAATGACTGGCAGAGAGGGTAAAGCGATTCTAATGGCAGCCTGACATTTGGCAATGTAGAGAGTCTAGACATGACAACTTTGCTTATTTCAAGCTAAATGGAGACATACTAGCCTTCCTAGTCAAACATAGTTTAATTTTTACATACTTCCTGCTTATTTTAAGAACAACCTCTATCTTCACACCTTTCTTCCTGTCACCTGCCTTCTACATACAACATCACAGGCTGACAGAGCAGGGGTCTTCCTAACATCGATGAAGGAGAAGAATTTGAAGTTATACCGGGTGAAGAATTCTGAAGGATGGGGACTGGAACCCTACTTTTTTTTGCTTACACTCCTAAATCCAATCTATTGCCTCTGCTAAGCCACGTGGTTGGTGGAGTCATTGGGTAGCTGGACCCAAGTGAACTCTTGGGTCCTGGTGAGGGGAGTGGGTGGGGCCTTTATCATCTGTGGACTGAGTATAGAAACAGTACTAGAGACACCATTGGGATGAAGCAGAGGTTTCTGGAAAGAGCTCAGCCTGCAGAGGTCTGTGCCATCACACTGCCTACAGTGGGAGAAGGGGGATCAAAATCAGCTTTGTATAAATATGTCAGATTTTCCAGCTGTCATAGGCCAAAAATCAGCTGAATGAAGAAGCCGAGTCTTTTTAGGCTGGAGGCTGGGAGAACGTCAGACATGAGCTCTGATAAGTCAACAACGACAACAAAAACGACAGCAAAATAACAGCTAATCTAAAGGATTCAGGAGCAGAAAGGTGAGTAGTCAGTACACGCAGTCAACACACAGCACCCTTAGAGGAGAGGCATTGGATAACTTAAGAAAAAGAAATCAGAGCATTTAAGAAAATTCAAGTATAGCATAAATAACAGTCTGTAATTCAGAGTTATGATTTTTCAGCTTATTTGAAGAAGGAGAAGGTCACTTTTGAAGTAGAAATTTGTGGAAAATATCAGGAGATGGAAATCATTAGGGAAAAGTATGGTTGACTTCATAAGACCCACTGCATTCATTGTACAGGTCCCAGAATGAGGAAGAGGAACTCTTTGAAGAAAGAAAATACATAATTAATTAGTAGCCTAAAAAAAAAAAAAGCCTAATTTGAAAAAAGATCTAAACCTGCATACTGAAAAGGCTCACCAAATTTCAGTAGGATGCGTAAAAGAAGCTATACTGAAGCATGATAAAAATTCTTGAGCTCTACTAGAAAAAAATAATTCAAAGTTGGAATAGGTAGAATAGAGTGCTGTGTGTTTTTTCTGTGCAAGCTGGGCTTGACTTTCTATTGACTGAGCTATTTTACAGGTTTGTAGTGACTGAGGTTAGCATGTAGACTTTTGTCTCCTAGAGATGGAATTACTTTCTGCTTGGTGTAACAGATAACTCCAAAGATTACAGTTTATGACTCTGTAAGATATTAAGCAGTTTTGTATCTAACCTAGCAATTATATCTTAATGTTCCTGTATTAAATTATCTATTTATTATCATCTATCTATCATCTATCTTTCATCTATCTATCTATCTATCTATCTATCTATCTATCTATCTATCTATCATCTATCATCTTTATCTATCAACTACCTTCTCGGATCCTCCTTGACTCTCACTCTATCTCTTTTTTTTTTTTAAATCATTTTGCTGGTTTTAATGATTTAAATTAATTGTTAAAATCATTGACAAAAGTCCTTATATTGCAGGAGAATCATGTTTTTATCTTTTAAAAAATGATTCTTGTAACAGTTTTGGAAATCATTCATTAAAATGCCAAGTGCATTTACTCAAAGAGCTGCTTTTCTGAAGTCACCTCAGGACTGCTTATACTCTGCACATCTTCTCTTGCTCGTGGAGTAAATCTCAAGCAGCAACAGAAATTTAACTTTGCTGATGTTCTGTTTTTCTGATTTTGTTTTTATTTCTTTATCTCTATTGACTTTTGTGTTTTTGCTTTTTCTGGTTCCTGCGTGGTCATTAAGTCATTCCTTTTGGTGGCTACAATGGTGGAAAATTTGGTCTTATGGTCTGACTATTTCATTGGTGATGTCTGTCAAATGCATGATGGAGATAGTCTCTGATGGGTGAGAGGTGACAATTTGATTTGTTAATTTTTTTTTCCGTTTTGCTACTTGTGAGCTCAAATCAATTGAAAAATATTTTGTGACCATTGAGAAGCAAAACAACTCTTGAGACCTAGCTGATGAGTTTTTGTGTTTCTGGGTTTATTTTTGGCTTGCAGCTAAAGCTGTACAAGTGGGCTAAAAGCTATGTGTTTGTAATTCAGAAAAATCTTTACCTCTTATGTATGAATGTGAAATATTTTCTTATTTCTGGAGGGTATTAATAAATTAGATTATAATGTCTATTAAATTAAAGAAGTTCTGTTTTGAATGGTTTTTAGAGATAAACCACTGCTTATATAAATTAAATATTCCCAGAATTCACAGAAAATTTTTAAAAAACCAAACAATCAATTTTTTACTACTTTAAATGTTATGGGAAAAAAATCCTTTGTATAGAAACTGCTAGCTTATGAACATATTAAGACTCCAAGTTCACACAAATAAGGTGATTCTTGGACAAACTATACTAGTTTAAATAATTTTCTTTAATTTATCAGTGTTCAGTATAATATAGTATAAATAAGTAAGTAAGTAAATAAATGATTTTGGTGTGTTTTCTCAGGAAGAGACTAGTTTAATATAAACTTCCTAAACTTTGTACTTTGGCTTCCTGATCAAATAAACTAACATTACAGATACATAATGCTTAAGATGATAAAAATATAAATTTGTTTTATAATTCTACATTTTTATAGGAGTATTTATTTTTGTAGTGTGTCAGTTTAAACATCATTTCTAAGATCTGTAGGTAAATTAAAACCTTGAAATTTAAAAATTGCATTAATCAAGGGATAATATAATGAATAGAGATAATTTATAAATACTATTGATCCTGAAACATTGGTTACTAAGTATAGTTTTAAGTTTATATACTTTTGCATCTGATTTTGATACACTATAAAGTGGTTATATCTTTAGGATACAGTGTTAATGAATGTTTTATTTTTGTCAATTTATGAGTGTGTAAGGAAATGTATATAGCTGGAGAAAGTTTTGTTATTAGTATTAATGAGTTTTGTTAGACTGATAAAATCTTTATGATATATTTCTCAACTATCTTCTAGTTTGCTTATGAAATAGAAGTTTTTTTTTAGTTAAAATTTATAATTAATGTGGGTGCTTGAGACTATAGTAGGAGCCGTAGTAAGAAGGAAATAAAACTGTGTATACGTTTGTTTTTCAAGAAAAAAAGGGGAGTGATTTAATATTAAAGTATCAGTTTGTCCTAGATTATAAGAGAGCATAGTGAAGAAAAAATCTGAGTATGTATAGCAAGTTGTAGAAATTTTGAGGAAAGTGCATTTTATGTGCTTTGAATTATAGTAACTGAGTCATAAAAGAAGCTATGAAATGTGCCAGCATTTTGGCAAAGTTTTTTATGATTTCGAAGAATTTATTCATCAGATAATTTAAGAAACAGAAAGGAGATTCTGAATCTTTTACTGCCAAATACCATATTAATGTTAAAATGATAAATTAGTCTTAGAACTCTTAATTGGGGATAGCAAAATGCTATTCTGTACCCTCTGTGAAATCTGTTCAGATAGTAGAGACTCTATCTCATCAGAACAACTTTCTCTGCTCTGTTAACTTTATAATGTCCTTAATTATTTTATAAAAGCAAAAATAAAGAACATGGGTTCCTCATTTGTGAAAGTACTAAAATCCTTAATCATGTTACCTTATTTGACGTTATCTTAAAATATTTTATTGACACTTTGATCAAGTAGTTTTCCATATCCGTGATGTTAATTTAATCAAATTACTAAATCTTCTCTAATAACTCTTTTGATTTTGCCTTCCCAAGTACAGATCCTAAAATTAGAAAAACAAAATCGGTATGTCTCCTATACTTGTAAATATCTTTGAGAGTTACCTGAGAGCCCTGGAAAATAAAAAGAAACTTATTCTTTCACTTTAAAGAATGATAGAAATAATTAGGAATGTTTGGTATGCCCCATATTTCATCATTAACTTGGCATTTTTTTAAGAACTACATGGGAATCATTGTTAAGTCAGAAGACACATTTGACCTTCCCTTGTTAAGTTTGTGTAAGTAAAATGTTACTATATAAATATTTTAGAAATTGCACATTTTATGAGAAGACCTTTGAGATTTATCAAGGTTCTCATTATTCTTATTCTCAGGAGAAGCACTAATCAAACTCTTATGAAAGAGTTATATGCCATACCCTGTTAGAGAATATTATTTTCATTAATTCTAATACTATTGATCACTCTAACAAGTTGTCTGCAGTCATTCAGTTTCATTATTGAGCATGTTCGGCTTCCTTTAGATGTTTGCCTGTTGTTATAAGCTACAGACTAATAGGATTCAGTCAGTCACTTTTCTTTTCTCTTCATGTTTATTGTTGATTTACAAGAATTAATCACAGGTTATATAATTTTCTTCTTTTCTACCAGAAAATTTGCTTTTGTTGAATAAGTGAGTTCAAGTTTAAGCATAATATTCTCCATTTTATTTTAACTTATAATTAAAAAAAAAACAAAACAAAAAAGAAGACAGTATACAAAGTGCGTGCATACATACACACACAGCCATCTCTACATTTTTTCATTTCTGTTATAATTTTATACCTCTTCTGATAGGAGTTTTTAAAAATTACTTTCACTGCTTACATGCTTATAGAATATGATAAGAATAACAATGTTCTCCAATGCTTCCACATTAATAACATATCTAGCCTAATACTTCTTAGACTAATAAATAATGCAATATCCTATACTGAAATAAATGTATGAGACTGCAACTTAAGGACAGGCAAGGATGTCACTCTTTTGCTACTTCCATTCACATAATTTTTTTTAATTGCAAGTTCACGAGTAGTGGAGATTCTGTAACTCATGGCAGTTATATTCTGCACCCCATTTTCCCTCTTTTGGCTGAATATACTTCAGATATGTGTGTCCATCTTGCATGCTTACTACAATGTAAAAGTTAATAGGTACTTTGTTTTTTGATTGAATGATTGAATGAATGAGTGAATGAGTGAAATAGTGATGCACTCACACTAAAATGTCAGAGACAATGTGTTAGTAGAGTTGTAAGTTGAGATATCTGTATTTTAAAGGAGATTGGTATGTATCACACAGACAAGAGAGGACAGTGGTAGATATTTCTCAATGTTTCTGTGAAAGGACCACTTGTGAATCCTCTGATTATATCAGCCTGGCAAATGCCAAAGCTTGCCACATCCTGCTATTTTTTTTCTATATTTTGAAGCTCCATAATACTTATCAGTATTCTGTAGGTACCTTCAATATTAGCTATAAATATCCCCATGTCTTGGAGGAAAACATCATTGGCTACTTCCTAATTTTGGGAGGAAAATCACCAGTTGCATGCAGAGAAGTCCCTAGGTTCATTGACCTTTCTTTGGTTCTGGAAACCAAAACCCGGTAGAACCTCATAGAAGCGTATTTGGTGGTGTTCATTAAAATAATTAAAAAGACCTTATTAGTATGAGTTTTAAGATTTCAGGAAACTCTTTCCCGGGCAGATAAAGTTGTAAGTACTTCATTGTTTGTTTCAGGAAAGCTACCCAAATCCATTGATCTGGACACAAGTCTGCTCAATTTACCCTCATCAGAACAAATGTCCTTATTCAGGATGATAGATTACATCAAACAACTGTTTATTCTCCAAGGTTCACTTTGAAACCCTTGCCTTGCCGTGCCCACCAATCCCAAACTATAACATCGAAAACTTGATCTATCCTAATCAAGCCCCACTCTCTCTGCCCATATAAAACAAAAACAAAAACAAAAAAAAAAAAAACAAAAAAACCGCCTAAATTAGGCCCCCCAACCTTATCAATGGCTGCTCTTTGCACTCTTCCTTCTGAAATACTACTAAGAATCTTTCCAAAAAGTGACCCCCTCACTGCAGAAGCAATAACTGAATGTTGCTTTTTCAACAATTATTCTGATGGCATTTTCAGGGATCTAGTATTTGACAATGTAGAAGAAAAAAATAGTGGGCTTTGATTGATTTATTCAAGTTATTTAAAGAAAGAAATTTACTTTCTGAAAGGAATTCTTAGGTCGTTTAATTATGTGATTCTGGTGTGCTAGAGCTGGTTTGTATCGGCTTGCACCAGCCTGCAGAACCAATTTTAAATAATCAAATATTTTACAAGCTCTTTGTTAAAATATTTGCAGCACTATTGGTCATGGTTGGAGTAGTTACAGCATGGAAATTGGCAAATAATATAAATCTGGGCTTTTTTATTCAGAGAGCTGATGTACCCGCACACCACTGTTATATTGCTGTGTTAATTTCATGTGAGATCCTCAAGGGATCCTTTGCTCATACTGGGACAAAAGAATAAAAAGCATCCCCTTCTTTTGAGATAACAAACACTTTAAAGCCCATTATTACCAGAGATGCATTTACATTTTTCCATTACAAAAAATTGTTATGGAGAATGGTACATGTACCAATGGGAGAATTTCACACCTCTGGTAGATGTTTTCCTAATTCCGTTACTTTTACTCTGCTATAGATAAAATTTTAAGTGGATGAACTGAATGCATAAAAAAGTTCTATATTTAGGGGTTTTGAGGTATTTAAAATATTGCAGAAAGTTGGCTTTGGAGAAGTTACTATATTAAGGGAATACTCAAGTGAAAAGAAATTAGTGGTCATGTGTGCTGGTCAGTCCCATTTCAGAGGGTGAACTTCACTCAATGTCCCGTCTACGGGCCTTCGGCACAGCTTTCTGAGTCATTCCCTCTGCTTCTGATCTCTGGAAAACACTGCTGATCTTGGTTCTTGAGTGAGGGCAAGATCTGTCAGATGAAACAGATTGGAACTGAAAAAGAAAACCCCAAACTGTTACTAATAGCATTCAACAAAATAAATAAATTAAATGCAAAACTATGATGATAGAACATACATAATTCTTAATGGAGAAACAAAATTAACCTTGCATTTCTCTTTGTCACATTTCCCTCTCCTTTTTCCCATTATCTTTGTTCCTCTGATTTACAAATAGGGCTGGAGTGAGAACTGGTTAGATTCTCCATCTGTGGTGAATGCTGGATGGTAAATAAATGGATAGGTGAAACTTGCACATATTTTATCATTTTTTATTGTAGATATTTTGTTTATTTCTTGGACTATATTTATCTCTTCTCTGGGAACACACTGACTAAAGGAATCAGTGACAACAACAGCTGGGAGAGCCATGTAACTCTGTCTGTTGGTTTGTCTTTCTTATTTTCTTTTTATTGTAAGACGTTGAATTATTGGAGTGAGATCAACACGAAACCCTGAGGGAATTCGACTGATAGAAGGCTTCAAATTCAAACATAGTTATTGTGCCTATAACTTCCCTTGAGCCTGGCAGCAGAATAAAGCAACTTTTCTTTCACTGTGTAAGTTAAAAACAAAACAAAACAAAAAACAAAACCTCTGCGATCCCTGGGTAGGTACTCATTTGTAGTGCTTTTCTCCTTGACATAGAATTTGGGGTTTCCAACTGAGAGAGAGACGGAATGATGAGAAAACAAGGAACGTTTGGTATTTATTCATAGACGTTTATAGAATCATAGAATATGAAGAGGCCTTTGAATAAACAACACTAGTGTCCAAATGCATAGAAAAGAAAAGAAGGTTAAAGTCATATCCTTAATGTCACATTGTTAGTGGCAGACTTAGAACCATATAGAGCAAGTGAGTTTCATGTTACTAGAATTTACAGAGTCCGAAGTTATTCTGTTTTTTGGCAGTAATGACTGACATGATGTTGGGTTTATAAAGACATGTATTTAAAAATATTTTCCATTCCCTCTTCCTATCTCTTCTCTGCCTTTCTTACTTTTCCTTCCTGTTCCTTCCCTTGTCTTTAAAATATGTATAAGTCTCACAAAGAAAAGGAACAATATTTAGAAAGAAACAAAATAACCGGGTTTTCTCCCTAATTGTTCAAGGATCATTGGTGAGCAATTTCACAATCCATATTAGAGTCTAGCATGAATTTCTATGTATGAAAATCCATCTAAATCACAAATAAAGGTATTGAAAGACTGGGATTTTTTACAACAGGTTTAAAAATCTGGCTTCCAACAGGTAACACCCACCAGATACCAATTTCTCAAAGAGTCTGGAGAGACGCAGCCAGCTGAATGAATTTATTGTTCCCCATCTTATGGTCTTAAGAAGTACTTAGTCATATTTATCCTGTGAGTAAACTCTGTGTGGAAATTACTTTTAGAATTGGCCATGTTACCTCTTTCTTGTCACTAGAGTATCATTCGGTAAGTTGCTTCTTTAGTGTTCCTTAGTGGCTGGAAAGACTTCATGAAGATACTAGAGTAATTTCTACACTGTGAAAATCTGACTATAATTAAAAAAAAACTCTGTATGTGAGCATTTCTGAACAACAATTCTGTTTTTAAGTTTGCTCATTCATTCAGCAAACATTTGTTGAGTACCTTAATACAAGGTAGAAATTTTATCAGGCACTAGGGAGACCAAATGAGCAAAACAGTTTCTGACACCACAAAAATAAGTCCAGTGAGAGAATTGCAAGTGATAAGTAAACATGGTGTAATATTGTCCCTTAAGAGGCACACACAGGGTTACTTAAGAAGATTGGGCTGCAGTTGTGGTAGTGGTGGTGGCTGTGTGTGGTGGAAACAACAGTGATATTGGTGGTAGCAGTGATGGGTGGTGGTGTTGATGAATGCAGTGGAGGATCATAGAAAGTTTCACAAAGAAGGTAATTAGTGAGTCAGGCTCAGAAGGATAAATAGGAATCAACCAAATGAAAGAGAAGCATGTTCCTTTATTCCTACCTCATAGCAAGCACCTCAGACATATATGCGATGCATTTTAGTTTAATATTCCAATTCAGCTAACATGAGAACAATTCTGAAAGTCTCGTCAAGTTCTCATCTTAAAGCTTGGTTTGGCTTTCCTGATGTGTAGTGTACATCTCATGCATGCTTCACCAAAACTCCCTGCACATCTGTAACCTCGTCCATTGGAGAATGTATTACATGCCACGAATTTTGGCCCCGTGTCAGTGTTTGATTCAAAGCAATACCTTTGCTCTAGCAAGAAGTATGCCATGCATCACCAGACCGCCTGGTAACATTGACACTTTTATGTATCCCTGAGAAATAATTTCTGTAGCTGAAAGGCCAAAAAGTTTGTAGAGCAGGATTTTGGAGAAATAAGCAAAAGGGAGGCAACCTGTTATATTCTCTAGCATGATGCACTTTACAAAAAATGGCCATCTGGAGACTAAGGTCACTGAGGTGAGAAAAATGATGCATGAGGCTGCCAAATACATCTAATCTAGGTCCTAAACTTTTAAATCTGCTCCAAGTCAGTAAAGATTTAGAATGCCTGGGCAACAGGAATGGGGCAGTCAAAATATTCCTCAAGGGATCTTCAGAAAAAAAAGTATGTTGTTTTATATCTTTCTTACTATCGGGACCAAGAGACCATGAGGCCACTCTTGATACTTGGCTTAATACATCCACACACGTCCATTTCTGATCTCCTGAGTAGTTGTGTTTATTTTAGTTTTCACAATGTTTTGTATTTCATTAACAAATATTATTCTCTTTAACAGACATAATGCATTTCTATTTATCTTGCAAGTCCAGAACTAGGAAAGAACACAGATGTTTTGACACAGTATAGCAGTTTGGATGCAGGTAAGTCATGAGAGAGTTGCAGGATTGATGGCACAGGCCTGAAGTTGTTTATTGTATGTCAAGAGATTCCATCATGTTACATGCTTCTT
Source organism: Eonycteris spelaea (assembly GCA_003508835.1). NCBI lineage: Eukaryota > Metazoa > Chordata > Mammalia > Chiroptera > Pteropodidae > Eonycteris > Eonycteris spelaea. Next base: position 4,181,730 of record PUFA01000122.1, read on the forward strand.
CTGCAGGAAACTACGTCTACCCAACAGGAAGCAGCAAGGTTCATAGTCAACAGTTCTGCTGTAGTTCTATATACCAGTTAGCATCAACTTCGGATTGGTTAAGTATCTGCCCAATTAGGCTGGGTCCCTGCTGTAGTCATTGTTAAATATTTCGAATATGCACTCAGGAAACAGGGACAACTGTATTATTAGTGGGCCCAGTGCAAAATAATTGTGGGGCCCTTTATTCAAAAATTGAGGGGAAAGTGCTATTAACATGCTAAAATATAAAGCTTTTTCTTTTCTGGTCTCTATCTTGACTTGTCATGGTATGTTTTTTACTCACCATTCAATGCCATTTAGATAAATTAACATTCTAATAAATAAATAAAATTGTTAAAAATTTCAGGCGACAAGAGAGCAGTAAGCCCCATGGGTGGCCCGTCTGAGTGAGGGGCTCGGCACATAGGTAGAGTGCCCATGAAGCTAGTCTTGTCTAGAAAGTGGTAGTCTAGAACTTGAGCAGCACCAAGATGAGCATTTGGTGAGAGTGATTCTTTGGGGGTAAAGAAGAAAAAACAAACAAATCAAAGGCTTTTTACATTCTACAAGGGAAGATGGCTCAGAGTACCAGGTTATCATGCTGGGGTGTGGAGCATGTAGTTAAGGAATGTCTGAATGTCAGCAAAGGATATGTCGTGGTCTTTCCTAGAATCCTGGGGGAGGAATCCAGGAGGAGCGCATGCGCTGGAGACTAAATAGCATCAGATGAATCCCCAAGTGGATGCACTGACCCTGTCTATGAGCTGCTAATGTGCAAATTCGTGTCAACCCAGAAAAAAGTCTGTGGAGTGAGGGGAAGAATTTCGAATCCAACTCTCCTCCCTGTGCGGTCAATATTTTTACTCAATGATTTGAGAGGGCATGTTGTTGATGAAATGTAACTATGGAGAGGGAATCCATTGAACAACGGAAACAAATCAAAAAAGCCTTGGCCCATCATTTCAGCCCTCCTCATCTAAGAGGTGCAGCTTAGCATAGAAAATGTCATGTAAGCAAGGTACAAGAATAGGATGCTGAAAATATGGATTCATAGTTGCACATGTAAAAAAAGAACTAGAGGCTTATTATAATTACAGTAAATACTATGTGAGTCAGCATGAAGTAGTGGGAAACAGCTTCTTTGTTATTGAGCTACCTAAATAGAAGTATAATATCTAGGACAAAGATAGCATAATGAAATTCAACTCTGTCCTCTTGAGACCACACCTGTGGTATTTTTAGTTCTCTGAATCACATTTTAAAAGTGATATAAACAAACAAGACTATGATTATTATATTTGAGCAGGAAGAGAGTAGGGACTCAATGTAATTTGAAGAGCAGTGGAAAAATAGAACTATTTAGTTTTGTAGAAAGTAAAACTTATTAAAGAGAAGAGGTGAAACGAATAGTGTTTTTGAATATTTGAAGAGCTTTCATGCAGAAGAGTCAGATGAACTAATGTAACTGAAGGATGAAACTAGAGCCAATGGTGACTAATAGAATGGGACAGATTTTGGCTCAGTGTTAGAAGAAACTGAATTATAAGAGCCTTTAAAAGAGGAAATGAGCTGCTTTGGGAAGTAATGAATTTCCTGTTGTTGGAGCATGTGTGTGGTGGTATCAAAAAATTGTAAGTTGTGAAGCCAGACAATAGGATTCACATTCAGGTCTTGTCGCTTACTAGTGTGACTTGGTAAACTACCTGATGTCTCCTAGCTTCATTTGTTGATGGAGGAGTTGTCTAACTTTACTAGAAGAAGTGCTTGGAGTATTAGAGAAAATCTATGTAAATTCCTTGATACATTCTCAAATGTTGTGCTCATGACATATTGAATGAGTATTAAAGAAAATATATATCACTGGACAGATATATACAAACATATTTCTGGTTAGTGAAGTTTACTTTTATCTAAATCTCAAGATCTCTATCTGAAAACCTTTAGAAAATAGGAACTTGTTTAACATAGTTTTTATCACTTTTCCCTTAACTTCTTATGTCATAAGACCTTAAATCTAAGATCATAATAAGTTACTTAAATAAATATTCTTAGAGCTTTCCTAGTGAATTATCAGTTTTTACATAGGAATTTCAAATATGGCATTGTAAATTTTGATAGCCAAAACAAAAAAAAAATGAAAAGAAAGTGAAATTTAATTTATTGCAAACTGGAACAAAATATCTTAGTTCTCATCATGTCCTCTGATCTCTTGTTCTCTGAAGCACCTTTTAAAAATCAAGGTGTCTTCAGGACTGGAGCAGATGAATCATTAAAGGATTGTAGAGATCAATACTCTCACATGCAGCCAAGTGGGATAAGATAGATTCCATTTTATAGATGGAAAAACTGAGATTATACCAGCAGTAAAATTTATTGAGAACATTCTGCATGTTAAAGACTGAATCAGGTGCTTTACTTTATTTCATACAGTCCTAGCAACAATTGCAACTGAAGCATGTATTATTACCTTTAGTCACAGGCACCAAGAGAGGCACCAAGGATGGAGGATGGTGACTGTCATTGAGGACAGAGACCATGCCTTTCATATTGAATGCACTCACCCTGCAACCTGGCATAACTCCCCACAAGAAATAGGCACACAAGAAGTTTTTGTCAAATTAATGGATAGATGAATGAATAAATGAAAATATGGAATCTCAGAAAGAACAAGCAAAACTAATTGAGATCATAAAGCTTTGCTAAGTGGTGGAAATAGACTAGGATTCAGTCATCCCACTGGCTTTCCTCAAAGACTATACAATCTACCTGTCATGACCCCTGATTTCCAGGCACTGTATCAGGTGTGTGGGTGGCAATAAGCATTTTCTTACGGCAAGACCATGGGACATCTGGTAATTGACTTTGGGTAAATCTGAGATGAATTATTTTTTTCAGATTTTATTTTCTTTAGGTATATGATTTTACTTGCATTTTAGAAAGCCTGTTTTAGAGAAGTTGATTCCACTATTTTTACTATCTCAGATACTGTTTTTAGAATAGCTCTTTTGCTCTGGTTGTGAAAACAATACATGGGAGACAATGAAATGTAGACTTGGATTTGAATCCTGACTCTATCACATGTCAGCTAAGTGATCTACACAAGTTATCTAGTAAAGATAATACTTCATAAGTAAATTTTTTCCCTTTTGTTCAGAATTTAATGAGATAATATGCACAATTTTCTTGGCATTGTGTCACGTACATTACAAGTGTTCAACATGTATTAAACCATTAATGAGAAAATACTAACAATATATGCTTGTTATGGAAGACTTAAATACAAAAATATTGAAAACAAAACAATAAAACAGTCTTGATCACATCCTCAAAAATTACTACTGTTAGTAATTTTTGTGTTTTCTCCTAAATGTTTTCTTTTCTTCTAAAAATGTTGTGCACATTTTTGATTAGTTGAGTTAACACTGCATATATAATTTTGTGAACTACTCTTTTTTTTTTATCTCAGCAGGGGACTAATTTGATTGAGAGATAAAAGCTGAAAAATGTCAGAAGTGCCTTCCACACTAGAGCATTTTGCTGCTCTGTTTGTAGACCCTAAATGGGCACTCCCTTGTGTTTTAAATTACTTTTCTACTCAAGGAGTGATGGAGTTGAAGTGTTGCTCCCCAGGATATCTGGAAGGCAGTCATTACTCTGCTCTCTAATTGAAGAATAAATGTCTGATTTCACTCTGTGCTTTCTCCAGACCTGTGTTAATCAGGATGCTGGATCTTCAGGTTTTCAGATAATTAGTGATGGACATTTCGCTCTGGTTATTCAATAACCTCCCCTTTCCTTTTCAATGCTTTCTCATTATCAAAATAGAAATTGCATAGAAGAAACTAAATATACATGTACATGGCTCAAATGCCATGGTAGTATTTCACGTGGAAACCAGGCATGCTTATAAACAAGAGGGAGGGGTTGCCTTTAACAGGGACACACCGACCGCAAGGGACTGGTTGAGAAACGTCATGTGGCTGCTTTCTTCTTCACTGTCTGTGTTTCTCATAGTGACTGAGAGGTTCACGGGATTCAGCTAAGGTCAGGTAATGTGAGGGCTTGATAAACTGTTGCTTTTAGCTCTCACCTTATTAAGCAAAGGCTCTGTCTTATCAAAATTACTCTTCCTATTCTCAGGAGAGAGAGGAATGGGGATCTAAGACAGCCACTGAATTCTGAGCAAAAATGCTATGGACTGTAACTAGAAAGAAAAATCAGAAGCAGATCTAAGTAGGACACGTAGGCCATGGGTTTTCTGTTTATCCTAGCTGTGCTAACAGCTACGTTCCTGGCTGGAGTCGATTAAAATTGTCATCATCATCATATTTAGCACATATGAGTGAGTGGGAAAAGAGGGTTACTTGACTTGATTTTTTGGTCAGGTTGGTGGTTGCAGCATGCTGTGGGTTGAATTGTGTTCCCCAAAGGATATGTTCAAATCCATAGCCTGGTATCTGCGAATGTGATCTTCTTTGGAAATAGGGTCATTACAGATGTAATCAAGCTCTGATGAGTTCATACTGGATGGGGGTGGGGTTTGGGGGATGGGGCCCTAAATCCAATGACTGGTGTCCTTATAAGAACACCTTGTGAAGATACAGAGAGACACGCAAGGAAGAACAAACACCATGTGAAGACAGAGGCAGAGACTGGAGTGATGCAGATGCAAACCAAGGAATGCCAAGGATTGCCGGACAAGAAGCCAGAAAGAGACAAGAAAGGATATTTCCCCTGAGCTTTCAGAGGAAGCATGTCCCTCCTGACACATGAGTTTTGAACATCTAGGCTTCACAACTGTGAGAAAATAAATTTCTGTAGTTTTAAGCTACGAAGTTTATGATTGTTATGGCAGCTAATATGTAGCGTATATATGGTCGATCCTCATCTCCACGAATTGCTATTTTTTTAGGAGGACTAGAGTTCTTTTCTATTCTCTGGGTGAGTTTTATACTACTTTATTCTATGTGGCCTATCACAGTAGAACTTAGAGAAGTAGAGTGTTCTTATAGCTCAGAGGGACTCACAGATACACAACGTCTTAGGTCGGGTTTCCCCAGAAGCAGACACTGAGATAAGGATTTATATACAAGTGGTTTCTTTGGAGGTGATCCAAGGGAGTAATGATAAGGGCATGGGGATGTGAGATAGGGCGAGGAAGGAAGCAAATATAGTACTAGTTGTTGATTAGTTTACTTCATCAAGCAAAGGCACTTTGCTTAAAAAGTGAAGGACTTTTTGCAAATAAAACAAATCAAGTTGTATGTATTCTCTTACTTTCTGTAATAACTCTGGACACGTCTAGTCTATCACTTTTTATGCATCGTTCTGCAGGATGCCCTCCTTTTATTCTCCTTTTCACATGCATCCTCAAATGCAAACCCTTGTCTACACCATGGGTTGCGGATGGTTAAGGTTAAGAGAAGAGATCCTCAAAAAGTAGCTTTGAGGTCAAGTTTCCAAATACTCAGAGTCTGCCCTAAGCAAAGCAATGTAACTCCTTTGAGGATTTGATTTTGAAAACAACTTTCTGAGTGGGAAAGTCTATTTTTGAGTGAGAAAGCCTATTTACCTGATTTTTTAAAATATAAAATTTCAATCTTATTCTTAGTTGCTAAGTCAGAATGGCTGCTTTAAAAATTTATTTTAAGGCCAGGATTTGATTTGGCAAAGAGAATATATAAAAAAGTTAGCAAAAATTATGTAGTTGTCTCTCTAACCAAAGAAGCAATGAACATGTCCAGGGATCGCATTATTTATTTATTTATTTTTAATATTCACACAGAAAGACTCACTGTACAAGAACATGCTGTCCCCAACTCAGAGAGCCTTCGCTTAGTGCAAATTTTGCAAAAAAAAAAAAAAAATTCAAGGCATGCATGAGAGAAAAGTTTGATGATATCACTCGAACACAAACGAGTGGCAATGGAACACCTGTCGAATGGACCTGGCTCTTACTCTGGCTGCAGCAGCATCATTGAAACTTTCAAGGTGTGATGAATTATTACCCACCATCTGTTTTACAAAATGGTAATTCTTCTTGAACCAAAATTACAGTCCAGCAAATGAGCTCTTAGCAAAGCAACAAGTCATCATTCAAATGAGGCTATAGAAAGAACTTGAGCCAGAAATTATTAGCACAAATGATTTGCCAGAAACAGAGTGGAATCTTATTAAAGACCAGAGAAAATGGTCAATTAGATAATGAGACACAAAATAAGCAGTCAGCGATGGAAAGAGGGAAAATAGTACCTCCAGAGACTAAACTAGAGGATGTTTCTTATTCTGTTTTATCCTTTAGGGAGCTGTCACTAACCATCTCTATAAAATCTTTCACATGGCCTTTGTCCAGGGTTGCTGTGTAAGTAGTGGTACCTCAGAGTGGTGACACGTAGTCATCCTAGGTTTTTCTTTGTCCCCATTATAATAAGATCATTGAGTAGAGGGCATGTAGCTAAAATCCATTTCTTATTTGTAGGTGATGTAGAATTAAATTTGAGATGAATAGCATATTTTGGGATATCCACCATTTTATTTAAATAAATATTTGAGTAATATAACTCATAAATATATATTTTTGGGGGGAATTGTAAAAAGTTTTGACTATTGATTTTGACTAGAACTATTTTTCCTTATGAGTTGTGAAATTAACCTATAGCTCCATCTTATATAAATTATATGTATGAGAGCAACAGCAGTGCATCTTATATTAAGCTATAATAGATGAGTTTTAATGTAATGTGTGGTCCACAAAACTTATTTGCAAATATGCAGATATAATTTAATTATTAAATCTCATTTGCTGGTGTATTTTAAAATTATAGATTTTTCAAAGTAAGAAACTTAACTAATTATTTTAAATTCATTTTCTGAACATAATATGCAGTGTATACAATAGTTTTCCTTCAGCTATTTATTTGGCTGTAAATCTTTGATGTTTTAAATACAATTTACATTCTTTCTTTTTATCTTCCTGAACACTGCACAATGCTGTTTTATTATGAATACATAACAAACATAAAAAGAAATGAAATGGAAAATTGTCTAGGGATTGGACTGTGATAATTCCTCCCTGAAATTAGGAGTAAGATTCGGAAACCCTTTGGGATGAGGTAAGTTTGAACTGAGGAATGAAAGAGTCTATACTGGACAGTATAGGAATAGGTCTCAGGTATGGTTTTGAAAGCTCTGATAATGTACTACGGCTAAGCCAGAGTCTACTTTATATCTATGTGTATGTCTTATATTTATATCTATATGGATAGCTATCTATATGTAGATATCAATAGTCATTGAAACAATAGACAATGTACCAAATGGACTATAAATTATATTTTATATATGTAAAATTAAAAACAAATAAATTTGATACAATTAATTCCAACTTCTTTAATCTTCAGATGACTTTATGAGATGATGTTTGCTGATGTTGCTGATGATTTTTTGTGATAAATAAAGAAAAGTGGATTTTTCTGGGAAGAATTATCCTCTAACTTTGGGTCTCCAAGTTCTTAGGTTTTCTTCATTCTATTCTGAACTTGAAGTTGTAAGGTTTTTCCTTGAGAGGGTTTATTAGTTCTTGGGTGATTTGAATGGCACTGCCTGAAAGCCCAAGAATATCTTTTTTAAAAATTGTAACATTGTGTTTGCTCATCACAGTATAATATACAATTTAATTATAGAACATTTGGGGGAATTAAAAGGTCAGAAAAGAAAATAAGTCACTTATAATCTACCACCCCTAAACAGCTATTATTAACATTTTGCTACTCTTCATTCAAATACATAGTTTAAAAATTTCCAGACATCATTATTCTAAAGGCATAAATGAAGTTAAAGCAGTAGTTATTGTCCTAAACTTCACTGGTTTGTGCGTTCTCCAGCTGAGGTGAGAGCTTGAGCCCTCTTCTATACTGCCTGTTATTTTGGGCATGGTCAGGAGTGACTCCTGTGGCTTCTCACACAAGCTTGTCTTCCAAATTCTAAGGTCACCTGCAAAAGAACTTCAATGATAGCTCTTCAGCTGCCTTGATGTCTTTATCCTTCTTGATAAATGACAAGTGAATTGTCTTCAGATCCTCCCTAAACCACAAAACCTTGAACTACCAGTATGAAGCAAATGTCCTGAGTTCCTCAATGTGGCTGCATTTTATTATGTTCTGTGCCCTGTCTGCTGTGTTGTTTTCCTGGGCTCCCCTGCAGAGGCGGTGGCTCTCATGTCTAATAGTGCTTTGCAAAAACATCTTCCTTTACCAGCATCTGCTCAATTGTTAAGGCTCAACACAAATGTACAGGTCTAGAGAACTCTATCATGTTGTTTTCTGCACCATTGTTTCTGCCCCTCTGTGTCTAGCTGGAAATTTTTCTCTTTGCATAATAATGTGTACAAACAGATTCTCTACTGTCTCACCAATACCATCAGATATGCTGTCAAAACTTAGGCTTCAGCTGAGATCCCCATGATATGTCTGTTTTAGCTAGGACTTCTTATGCTTTGTAATGAAGGCAAACTTCATTCAATGACTTTAAGTAAAAAAAAACAAACAAACAAACAAAAAAACAAAAAAAAAAACAAAAAAAAACAAAAAAACAAAACAAAAAAGAGATTGTCATGGTTTTCTCTTTCCAATTCTTAGTTTGGTTCTCTTCAAGTAGTGGGCATGGTGACCTTGGGTAGCCTGAGTCCCACCGTGAAGAACTGAGCAATTATAGCAGGAGGGGAAAAGTCCTTGTGAGACTGGCTATTACAAAAGTCTAGGTGACAATTCTGATTGTCCTGGTGTAGGTTATGCGCTTATTACGTAACAATCACTCTAGCCAGAGGATAGATGATTCTGATTGGCTATAACTATGTTGGACACTGGATTACAGCTGTGTTGCCTGCCCACCCCAAAGCCTGAAGATGGGTAGAAACAGGGTCAGGTCCACCAGTAAATATCAAGGACTGAAGAAAATTATTAGAATCAGAGTGAGGAAGGATTGGTTTCCAAAAAGATATTAGACTAATATTAAACAAAAAAAGTTAACTTCCATGGCCGAAAGTCTTTTTAGAAGAAAGGGCGTATTAGGCATTGCTAGCCAAAACTAAAACAAAACCAAAAGACTGGTCTGGGGGCATGGAATCTAAAACACCAGCAGCACGACTAGGTAGAAAAGACATGTCCATCATCCCAGAGTTTTGCAAGCATTTTTATATCTCACATTGCGGGGTGGGGTGAGGAGAAAGATGTTAGCTCTTATGAAAGGATTTACATTAGCTCTAGACATAGGCGATGGAAGAAAGTTCACATGTAAATAAGGAGCAGAGGCTCCTGGGTTTCTATGTGCCTGGCTGTTCTCTCTTTTGGGTAATCGAGGAAATAGCCACCTGGAAATTAATCCTAAATTCCAACAGATATACAGGTATGTAAGCAGTCTTTTGTCAGAGCTGGTCACAGCTATTAGCAGGCTAACTGTTCTGCCTCTTTCTCTCACTCTCTGGCCACTGTAATTTCAATTTAGAAAATTTCAGAAAATTTTTCTTGACACAGACAATACCCAGATATCTACTGTAATATTCATACTTTGTTGTGATCAGAAAATGTAAGCTCCTCATAGGCATGTTTTTTGTCAACTTTATTTTTTATTGTATTCTCAGTATCGTGCTATATAATTTCAAAATTATTTTTTACTTAACACTGTATCATGACCATTTCCCCCACGTGATAAAATATTTTTCCATAATGCGATTTTAATGGTTCTACAACATCCTATTATTTAGAGATGCAGTAATTTCTTTAACCAATACTGAATGCTGAACATTTATTTTGTTTGAATCTGGTCTTTCTAAGAGCAAAGCACCCTGAGAATTATTACATAACGACTCCGCTCTTTCTGGTTTCCTTTCCAGCCTCCATGGAGTTGAGAGACAGGGGTGAGCAAGGTTGATGCATTAACATTTATGGTCTCGAAAAACTCTCTGTGTTTCTCTTCTATTCATAAAATATTTCTGACTGGTGCCCGGTGTGTGTGTGTGTGTTTTCCTCCCTCACCAATCAATTCTCTGACACCAGCTGGGTGTCCTGCAATTCAATTCTATTCTGACACTAAGTGGAATTTAGTGTAGACCCGCAAGGTAAGGGCTCGGTCCCACAAGACTGTCCCCACTTTAGACATCAATCACAAGTAGTAGGTCCCCGGGTTACCTATAACTTATGCCTGACTTGAATACAAATGGAAGGTTCCCACGGCCCTCTCTTTGGATTTGATCAGTTGCTATTACAGCTCCCAGAACTTACTTACATTTATTGATTTATTATACAGTAAAGGATACAGATGAAGAGATACATAAGGCAAGGTATAGATGGGTTCAAAGTACAGGAGCCTCTGTCCCTATGAATTGGGTGCATCACTTTCCCACCAACCTGGAAGCTCCCCAAACCCTGTACTACGGGGATTTTTACAGGCTTCATCAAGGGGGCATGATTGGTTGTTAACCCCATTTCCAGCTCCTCTCTTGTTCCTCTCTCCAGAGAATGGGAGAGAGTGGGGCTGAAAGTTCTAAGCCTCTAATTGTGACAAGCTCCCAGGAAAAGTCACCATTAGAGCAAAAGACATTCTTATCACCGAGGAAATTCCAAGGGATTTAGGAGCTTGGTGTCAGATGCTCCTGCAACTCAGGAAATTACAAAGGTCTTTGGAGTCCTGTGTTAGGAACCAGGGACAGAGGGACAGAGGATATATATATATATATATATATATTCTATTATTTTACATTTATTCAGACTAATTTAGACCTATTCAGAAAAGAAACAATGGGTCTGCAGTATCTGTAAAGTTCTGAATGTGCCAGCCTTGGCCAATCCTGTTTATTTGCATACCTAGACTATCCCCTATGATCCTATATTTTGTGTTCAGCATAAGTCTTCCCAAATCAGGCCCTTGTCTTTTGCCAAAGTGGCATTTGAAGCTGTGCTTTGATTCCTAATGACTGCATTTGTATTCGTACCTTCTAATTTTAATAGGTTAGCATGAGAAGGAGTGCCATTGTCCAGTTTCAGTTTCACTGGAATCCTCTATTTGATCAGCCTCCTTTCAGCCTGAGAGCCCAAGACCACAAATGCTTTGCAGTCTCCTCTTTTTTATTTCATTGTTTCCCCCTAAAGTCTTGAAAACTCTGCTATTTTTACTAACTAACCCTGCAACCACCCTTTAACATTATAGATTTCTCTTCTGATCTGTGCTCCCCAGCCAAAAGAAAACATGAATATTCATCAAGTGATTCACTTTGAAAGTCTCTTTGCAACTTATAAAACTGTATCAAATCACCGAAACCTCACTCATTAGCTCTGCTTTAGTTTATGTAGTTTATGCACTAGATCCTTCTGTCTCCATTCTTAAGATATGAAACGAGAATGATGATAATACCTATCTCATAGAGCTATTATCAGCTTAAATGAGTTTGCAATATTGCCTGCCACATAGTTCTAAGTGCTCAATAAATATTGGTCAAAATAACCATTGCTATTATTATTGCTACACTCTCTAAGAGCGGGTTTTATATTTTAGTACAGACACTGAGCTCAATAAATGGGAGGGGACCCATACTCTGAAAATAGAATTTATAGGATATCAAAGATAAATTGCTGCTTTTTGTAATAATGATTAAATAATATGGAAAATTTGATTTGCTTTAGTATGTTCTGCTCAATGCTAGTTCTTGTTTTCATGATGTTGAGCTCTTCTGCATCTTTACTGGTCCGTATTTTTGTGCCTTTATGGGGCCAACACAGTTGATGTTCAGTTTTTCTAGGGTGGGAGTGACATTCTAAAATCCTTTCTGAGAGTTTTGTTGGGAATGGATTCTCCATTGTGTAGCATGAGGTTTCCTGTGGTTAAAAGATAAACTGAGGCATATTATAAACTTTGAGAGTTTATCTGAGCAAAAGTTGATTTGAATAGGGCAGCACTGAATTTAGCATAATAGAAAGGAGCTCTGAGGGGCTGTACAAAATGAAAGACTTGTAGGCAGAAGGAAGCAGGAACAAGGAAACTATTCTAGACAAAAAAACTCGTTGGTTATTGCAAAGTCGCTTTCATTTAAGGGAGGGAAGTGCTCTATCAGGCAGATCACCTAACTAGTGGTGATCAGATGATTCCTCTCTAGTTTAACATTCTATTTCTGGACAGCCCAAACTGTAGTTAAGTCTTGGTTTTGTGATGTGGGGCTTAGCATAAGCAACTTCATTTTGGGTCCTGTTGTCTTTTTTTTTTTTTTTTTAACACTGTGTAACACCATTAAAACTGAGAGCTGGACCGATAAGCCCTACTGTCTTTCTGTTCATTTTATGTTTAATATCTTTTGGCCTTCTAAAGCACTGCGTCATCATCATCATCCAATATATTTTCACCAGAATAGGAGCTTGTCACCGACTGTGCAGTTGGCAGGAGGCAGAAGAACAAGCCTGGAAGTCAGTGATCCAGAGTTGCATCCCAACTCGGGAGGAAGTCATAAAACAAAGCAATGATCACTAGGAATGATGGATCCCACGTGCACATAGTTGTAGAAAAGATGTAGAGATGATTCGTGTGTCCTCAGTGAAGGGGTACTGCCAGGGCTCTTCTCTTTCAGGTGAACTCCTCAAGGATGGGGTCCTGCCTTAAGCACCTTTGCATCTTTGGAGCCTGTCTCACTGAAATCGAATGGCTCCCATTGATGTGGATCTGTGGCAGAGAATTTGCCTGATCACACTGAACTCCCATCACAGCCTGATGGGTAGGCAGCAGTGGATTCATTAAAGAGCCAGAAGGAGAGAAGCTCTGCGTGGTTAAATAGAGAGTGGAAGAATAAGAAGCCAAGTTCCTGTCTGTCTGACCACAGTGCCTTGACAGGTACATGGTAGGGAGTCAGAAGTGTAGGCTTTGAGCTGGGCTGCCTGAGCTCAAATCCTGGCTCTGTCACTCACTCGCTGTGTGACCTTGGGCCAGTCACTTAATCTCTCTGCTTCTCCATTTCCAAGATGTAAAATGAGGACGATAACAATGCTTACTTTATAGGATGTTAACAGCATAAATAAGTTGATAGTATTGCTTTATATAGTAAGCATTCAAGAATACAACTACAATAACTTTTATTATTTATTTTATTTATTTTATTATTATTATTATTATTATTATTATTATTATTATTTTGCTATATTTCCTTTCTCTAAGAGTGGGTCTTACATTTTAGTCTGAGGACACTGGACTCAATAAATGAGAAGGAGTTAGATCTCTGAAAACAGAATCTTCAGGATATCAAATATAAAATTACTGCGTGGGTTCCCTAAGTATCTCTTAGCATCTTTCCCTTCATTATGTTTGGATCTCCCTTGGGCTCAGTTTGAGTCATTCCCCAGGAAGAGATAGAATGTACTTAAAATTCTACCCGAGCAACAGTTTCAACAATAAACAGTGTGTCTGTCCATAGGAAGTCATAAAAATTTATGAAAAATTTCATCTTAAGAATATAACTTAATCTAACAAAGAAGAGGCACAACAGTGGTACATATTTGCTAACTTTTTGGGGAGGGGTTCTGTTTCCCAAGATAAATGCATAATTCTGAATATTTTAATCCATAAAGATTTTTATTTTATAAAATACAGAATAAATTATATATTTTATATATGGAAAAGCTCATGGGTTCCAATACATCTGATTTAATTTTTTTCCCTTAAATACTGGTTGCATAATTATTAAAATGAGATGTTCTTTTCTTTTAAGCAAGGGATGAAGTTATATTTATTGCACTTCTTGATCAAATTAATTTTACCCTTCTAGTTCACTATTCAGTGCTATATCTAGAGACACATGGTGTTGATCATGTCTTTTATGGTTTGCAACTGTTCTGTGGGTGTGGTTGGGTATTAAGAGAATGTGGGGGCAGCGGGAGAGGTTGCTATGCTTTGCCCATTTGTTTCTTTCATTAGAAAAACATTTTTAGAAATGCACAGATATTTGTACTTTTCGAAGACATGAAAAGTAATCTTTACATCCAGAAAAATTTTGTTGGAAAAAAATCATAGCCAGCTGTTGCTTTTTAAAATGAATTTCGGAAATTTCCTTGTAGATACAAATTTCTCCACTGTAAAGTTGCTCTTCCCTCACCCCTTTCCATATACTGGGGAAAGGAAGGAACAAAGGAAATTGCTATGCACAGTCCACACTTAAATGATGGGGTGTTAGGCTTCACCCCCTTGTCTGTGGGGTATCTGCACAAATTAATTGGAATTGTTCTCTTGAGGAAGATTGTCTATTCTCCTCAACTTATTTATTTATTCTGTTGCTTACTAACGTCAGTATGGATTAATGAGTACTCATAGGTATTTATTTTATACTTTGAGCTATGAACCAATATTTTCTTATTAATTTTGTTGTTGTAATTGTTTCAGCTCTGTCGCTCAGAGTTCCATTGGGAGTTCTTGCAGTTGGCTTTTAGATGCCTGTGCATACCCCCATCATTTTTTTTAAAAAAGCTCCTCCTTACTTTCTGACACTACAGATGTTCCAGACTCCTCCAGTCCTAGAATAAACCATTACTCCTAGGAACTCTTGTTTCTTTTATTGAAGGATGTGGGCTCTCTTGGCTGAAAGAACAGAGAGCTATATGTGTGTATTCTAACATATACATGCTTATCTAAAAATATTTGTGTATTTGATCAACTGTATCTACATGACACAGTTGATCTAATGAGTTCATGCTGCTGCTTCCAACTAATCCACTACCATGTGGATCATCCTAGTTTTCCCTCCTTGCTTATCTATAATGTCCCACTTCTACCATCTGCCATCCACTTACTTAATCATTCAGTTCTGGTATGCTTTTGGAAATTTTAGCCCATATTCCAATGGGAAATAAACTCTATCAACTAGAGAATAGTGCTTATGTATAGTTCCTATTGCCTTTAGTCTTACAGGCTCCAGTCATTTCCAAAGTTACTTAAGTCCACACCTTATTCCCCTTGTGGAGAGGAACAAACTTTCATCTTCCCTTCTAGGTTCTGTCAGCTGATCTAATAATCAAATTGACATGAGACAGATTACCAAAAGAAAATAACTAAATTTAATTATATACGTACACATAAGAACCCTACATACATGAGAGGTTCAAAGAGAAAATTAAAATGATGTTTATATAGCGTCCTGAGCCAAGGGTGAGGTGAGGTACCTTAGAGCTTTAGAGAGAGGAAGGTCATTCACAGGATGATAAGAAGAGCAGATGTTCAGTAATTAGGTGTGTGCCCTGCCTTATAGATAGGTCATAAAAAATTATCTCTGGAAATAACTCTTATTATGGACAAGGCCCCAAATTTAAATTCATTAAGGGAAAGGTAAAAGTTTCTCGTGAGTTCACAGGTTCTCAATTGCTTTTAGCTCAAAAAAATTCACATGCTAAAGTGGCACATGTTGGGGAAGTCTGTTCTGAACTCCTTCCTCCTACCCACTTCAGTGAGGTTCCTTCATACATTTAGCACATTTAGATTTTTTTGTCACATCCTGCGTTCTCTGCTGGGATCTTGCAAACAACTCCTAAATTGATTTTTAAAAAATTTGCATTCATTGAAGTTTGCTCTTCATGCTGTAAATTTCTATGGGTTTTGCCAAATGCTTAATGTCTTTCATTCACCATTGTAGTATCATATAGGGTAGTCTCCCACCCTAAAAAATAATCCTCTGCCCTTTACCTATTCAATCCCCTTCCACTTGAATCCTGGGCAACTGGGATCTGCTTACTGATCTGCTTACCATTTCTATAATTTGTTTTCTTCAGACTATCTTATCATTGGAATTATACACTACATAGCTTTTTCAGACTGGCTTTTTTCACTTATCAATATGCATTTATGATTCACCTACATCTTTTTGTGGTTTAGTAGCTCTTTTCTTTTATTGTTGAATAACATTCCATTTTATGCATATACTGCAGTTTGTTTATTCAAATGGAAGATGTCTTGGTTACTTCTGGTTTTTCCTGATGGTGAATAAAGTTACTATTAACATTCACAAGCAGATTTTGCACAGACAGAAGCCTTCAAATCAGTTGAGAAAATACCTAGAACTGCAATCGCTGAGTTGCATTTAGTTTTGTAAGAAACTACCAAATGTCCTCCAAAGTGGCTGCACCATTTTGCATTCCCATCAACAGTGAATGAGAGATCCTGCTGCTCCACATCCTCTGCAGTCCTTGGTATTGTCAGTTTTTGCTTTCAGTCTTTTCATATTTGCCATATTTGTATATTTTCTCTGGGGAGATGTCTGTTCAGATCTTTTGCCTATTTTTTCATTGAGGTGTTTGTTTTTTGTTGTTGACATTTCAGAGTTCTTTGTCTATTTCGGATACAAATCCTTAATCAAATATGTGTTTTGCAAATATTTTCTCCCTGTCTGTAGTTTGTCTTTTCATTCTCTTAAGAGTGTCTTTCCCAGAGTTTCTCTTTTCCCCTCCACCCCCATGCCCACCACAGACGCAGGGGATCCTTTTAATTCTTTAAAATTGCCATTTAAGTGTTCCTACGAGTTTATACCTCCAGTGGCTTCCACTACAGATAGGCTGAGACTCTTAATTTGCCTGTTTCTTTAGATTAGGGCTTGGTGGCTTTCCCTTCTTTCATGGGTCCAAGAAGTCATTGGTTTTCAATTTGTTCAGCTTTTTCTTGTAAGGATGGGATGAAAAATTCCAAGCTCTTTACCTGTCATAGCTGAAACTGTAAGTCCATCTTTAATGATCTATTTTTTATTCTATTAACCTCTAACCTGTTGCTTATCAATGGGGCATGACATGTCTCTACCATGTTTTACCCATTCATTCCCACCATCATACTTACATATACTATGTTTGTTGCCTACGGACTTTGTGAGAATTTCTTTTCTATCTTTATTTTCACTCTCTAATAGTTTTATAGCTTTTATTTATTAAATTCTTTGATTCATCTTGAATTTATTTGGGTGAAGGAGTGGGATAGCTATCCATTGTTATATTTGCCCAAATGCCATGCTATTTTTTAGACGAATCTTTTCCTCACTAACATAAAATACTTTTCTTTTTTATATACTAATATAAGTATATAAAAATATTTGATCTATTTCTGAACTCTCAAATTTGTTGCAAATTTTTCTGTTGATTTACTTCTTTGCCAGTACCAATTTTTTCATATACATTTCATAGCTTGGTTTCTTATACTAAGAAACATGTTATTTAAAAAACAAAATGTATTAATTATATCAATTATTTTGAGAATAACTGACATCTTTAAAATTACATTAACTCTCTAAGAACAGGTATCTTTTTATTCATCTTGCATTGTATCTCTTGGTAGAATTTTTTCCACATAGATCCAACATACTTCTCATACTTATTTAAACTATTTTATCTTTTTGTTATATTTTCTAGCAGCTATTGTCTGTATATAGGAAAGCAATTGATTTGGGGAAATTAAATTTGTAATTAAAGGTTTTTATGAATTATCTCATTGTGTCTAATAGTTTTTTAGTTCTCTCTCTTGGGTTTATGATTATATAACCAAATCATTTTCATATAATGATAATTTTGCCTTTCCCTTTCTAATTTTTGCTTCATTTATTTCTTTGCTTAATGACAATGGCCAATCATGTTTAGAGCAATATTAACTAATAAGACACACTTTATTGTAATAGATGATTTTCTCACCATAATTATTTCATTGTCTTGTTAAACTGTACTGTCCTTGCAGGTAGGGACTTTTATTCCTAATGCCTAACATAACATAGGTACTTAATAGGTGTTGAATTTAGGCAGGGTAAGATAGACTGAGCTGAGCTGAGGTCAGTAGACTGATACCTACTCCAGATACATTAGCCTTTGTGAAGTGATTATCCTTGAATGTCACAGGGACAGCAAAAATTTCTCTTTATCAGACCCATGAAAGTCTGGTGTGAGTCCCATAGCTAGAACTTATAATTCTTGACCACAACTGGGTCCTCAAAGAGCTGTATCTTCCTGATCTGTCTCAGGTCAGTTGCAATGAGGGAACATTCAAGCCCAAGGCCCATATTTTAGGCTCAATTTCCCTGAAAGACAGAGTTTACATTTTTAAAGATGGTACCTATATATAGCAAAGGAGAAGGTGAAGTGTAGATTCTACACAGCCATCCTGTGGCATAAGTCTCATGGCATTTTAAAGAAGTAGTAGGAACCTTCCCAAGTTCCTAGATGGGACTCCAACAGTGGCCTTATGTTGGGAATAAGAAGATGGAGACAGTAGCTTGCCTTTCCTGTGCATAATAAGCATCAAGACTCTGAAGAATGTGGAGAGGCAGACATATACTCAAGGCAGGTCTGAGAGGTCTATCAGTGAGGCCTGCCAGAAACATGGTCAGGAAACAGAGCATCAGTAATGGGAGCATGGAAAGGTCAGCTCCTGGTTGAAACACAACCAGAGTGAGAATAGAAAGTGTAGTAAATAAACCAGAAACACCTGTATTCTCAGGTTATGAGCAGAAGCCAAAATAGTCACAGACTTGAAACCCAAAGGCTCTGGCTTACGGCCTGGTGGCCAAGTGTCTCTGGCTGGGTACTGCCTCTTATCACTCTAATGGGGTGGCCCAAGAACGGTGCTCTCCTTTTCAACTCTATTCCAGTAAGTCCTTTATCATGCATCTCTATTTCAGAGAAGATCGCTTCTAACTTTTCCATTAGAAAAATGAATTTTATGATGGATTTTATTTTTCCATTGAAGTTAATTGGCCATGGACAATAATACTAAGCACCGTATCTAGTAGAAGGAAAAGCAGAGGGATGTTGTTCACAAATTGCTGTGGGGAAGTGGAGAGCACGACTCATTTGAAGAACTGAGGCTTCCGATTAGCTGTGCTAATTGAGGCAGGCAGGGTGCTTCTCAGTGCCCAGCAACTTATTCCCAAATGGGGTTCGCACATTTGTTCTTTCATTTGTTAATACACTTATTTATTCATGAAACCCTTTTTGAGTATATATCATGTGGCAGGTATATCATGCCCAGAACTGTACAGTCAAAGAGGGATAAACCATCTTCCAGGCTAGCTTATATAACCTGTCATTTTTTTTTCTTGATATACTATGTATAAATAATTTCGGTCATGAACCTCTATGGAAAAACTTAAGGAAACAATGATTCTTCTCCATAGAAAAAGGCACACGAGCCTCTAATTTTCTATAGTTTCAGGGGATGCACAGCCACCTGATGCATGCCTATGGGGCCTCTCGGTCAAGATCTCCCACCGGGAATGCAATAGGCCTCAGGACTGATGGCAGAAAACGGTGAGCTTCATGCATCAGCATAGTGAATGCTGTGTTCTCTGACCAAGTCCTTCTTTGACATTTCATTCACTTTTATAACTCATCTGTCCTTCTTTCTCTTTAAAGTTGAACTCTTAACTATTTCTCACTCTATGAGATAATACGGTATATTACTGAATGCTAGTGAGGGCTCGGTTGAGAATGGTGCCTGAGCATTTTGTAATATTGTCAGTTGTTGGTACGTGTTTCCACAGCAGTATTCTGCCTCCAGAGAGCTGGTAGAGATTTTGGTCGGATTGATCCACAGCCTTGCCCAGGACCCATGGTTTGTTAGTGGTAACCAGAACAGAGGATTCCTGATTCCCAGGTCTGTTAGGTCTGTTCTCCTACCACTGGCTTAGCTCTCATTCCAGACCCTGAATCTATCTCCAGTTCTATCGTCGGCCTGAAAACTCCATGTAAGGTCTAACGTGCACTTTTTCTTGAGAGTTAATTTATTTGTCAATGTTGTTAGAAATAAGTTTGAAATTAGTGAAGTGTTCTTCTGATTAAAATGAATACGTTAATACATTATCCCTACTCTCTCACATAATTTTAAAGGCAAAAAGAAAAAAAGTATTTTCAAAGAAGCATTTTCTCTCACTTAAGAGATAAAACAGAAATTTTTGTGTGTGTGTCAGCCCCAGATGAATACAAACTTTTTTTTTTTTTTTTTTTTTTTTACACCTAGAATATAGTTTTCTGGACAGAGCTTTCCTTGTTTATGTTGTAGGACACCCAGGTTGCCTAAATAGAACAAAAACGCAGAATCCAGGAAGGGAAATGCTGACAGACTCACAATTTCAGGGGCCAAATGGCACCACAATGATTTCTCACAGTTTTCAACTTTCAAAAGACCCTAGAGACTGCTTTTATTGCATATTTTATAGAGCCATCTGTCTTTTTTTCAGAGCTAGTATATGTTCAACACTTTAAATAAAACCCTGTGTCAAAGGACTAAAACTTCACCCTGTACGCTGGCTAGTAGAAAATTCACAGGATTCACAACAGAAGAAAGAGCCTTGGCACAACTCTGAGGCCTGATGTACCTGCCACTATCAGAGATGCCTGGAGTTTGCTCTATGTGTTTTCTTACCTCAATCAAGAATAATCAAAGCTGTAAATCGTCTTAGGTAACACATTCTTTTGAGGGACGTTTCTCGCCGATATGGTGTCATTTAAAATTCATTCTATTTCTATTGAGGCTCCATAAGGAGGAAAGTTTCCTACAAATCCATATTTTGCTACATGGGAGTAAGAGTAAGGGGCATGATATAAAGGAATAGTGTTGTGCCTGGGGTACAACACTAGAGTAACTATGTGAAGGAAGTGGTTTAAGCTCAAGGAAGTTTAAATATAACCACCAACTCAGACGTCTACAATACAAGTCCAAGACAATTTGAATGTAAAGTATGCAGACTTGATATAGGAAAAGTATTCAATGTAGTCAATTGCTATCTACTAGTGCGACCACTGCTTTTCAAATCAGATTTATAGAAAGTACCTGTCGTAATTCATATTCATCACAATGGGAATGCTCCTGAGATATTTTCACATTTATTGTGAAAGAAGCCTCAATTTCTAGAAGAATATAGGTCATCCTAGTAAAAACAAGCATAGAGGAAATCATAATTTTAAGTAAAGCTGCCAGCAAGTTTTCTGGAGCATGTTGGCAGTGTCCCTTGGCAGGGAGATTGCTAATATTCTGTGTTAGGAGTAAGTATATTTGTTTCTCAGAAGTTATTTAGAGAATTAAGTTTGGAGTAGAGAATAATCCAGGTGCTATTAGTGTTGTTAAATAAGTGTAATGGTGATAGTGGGGAGGTTAGGGAGAGGCCTGGTATTATCAGTGGTTCTCAAATTGGTGTGCTTATTAAAAATGTAGTTTATAGAAGCTAGCCCCCAATGATTTTGATTGAGAAGATAGAGAGTAAGGACCAGGAAGCATTGTCAAGAAGTCCCCCATCTAATTCTGATCTGCTAATCCATGTTTTACACTGTGAAATGCCAGGCCCCATCTGGACTTTGATTTGTATGCTAATACTTCTAGATTCCATTCTGAATAATAATAACAACATAAAATACACTCATTGGATCCCTGGGTAGCGGTAGTATCCTTTTCAAATCATAATACAATATATTTGGGTTTAAAAGTAAGGAAAACAAAAAACATGAATTTATTTAATAATTCATGGTACAATGACAGTATGGCAATTTACATTAAATATTTTATGTGATATGCACACAGAAAATATTTTTACTAAAATTTAATATGAGCTACTCCCCTCTCCTCGTAAAGATGATTCCCCAAATATAGCTAAATGCTCAATGTTCTCAGGTTATTAATGGGCTACAATCAATAACCTCTTACTTTGTATCACAAACTCAATTACATTAGTCTGTATTATAAACCAGCCTCAAAACAACATATTTTCAATAAAACATGAGAGTGTAATGCTTTTGATCAATAATAGGCTGACAGAGCTTAAATACAGTTTTCATACAGAAGTCACATGATGTATCAACAGAAAAACTACTAGATTAATGGTATATTGCATTTTATATTAACCCAGAGATGACAAATATTTTCCCTTTCCCACTTAGGTTGATATCTTTCATTGATCTTACCACCCTTCCCAGCTAAATTAGAAGCTGCCTCAGAATTCTTTTAAACAAAGGTAGTCACTGCCAATCTGAGTTGACTCGAGAATTAAATTGTATTTGTCTTACCTGCCCCACACCAAATGAAAAGCACTTCTCCCTACCATATAGAGACAGTACTCTCTCTCTCCCCCTACCCGGGGCCAACCTTTTAGAACTAGTCACCCATGTAACTCATAATAAAATAAAATATTGGTAGAGATCTTGTTTTGCCACATAGTATATCAAGAGCAAGATTTCCTTGTGCTTAAAAGGAAACATGGAACTCTGTGTCTGTTTTTGTTTTCTAGAAATTCACTCAGTAGTGTAAGAGATAGTTTATGTAGAGACAGTAGTTCTAACCCACATATTTAAATTCATCAACATACTGAGGAATCAAGAATGCTATCTTTCTCTTTGACATTTCAATTTAAAACAAACCAAACAACAAAAAACCCTAAATTATTTTAGGAAAGTGTCATGCGTCTCAATTTAATCATTTTTAATGCATGGCCAATGTCTTAGTCTGTTAGGGTTGCTATAACAAAAATTCCACAGATTGGGTGGCTTAAACAACAGAAATTTATTTCTCAGTTCTGGAAACTACAAAGTCCAAGATCAAGGCACTGATAGAGTCATTGTTTAGAGAGGACCAGCTTCCTGTTTCTTAGACAGTCATCTTCCTGTGACCTCACACTGCAGAAGGAATGAGTGAACTCTCTTTATTATAAGGGCACTAACCGCATTCACGAGGATTCTGCCCTCATAACCTAATCATCCCCAAACATCACACATAATGGGTATTAATTTTCAACATACGAATTGAGAGCAGGCACAAGCAGTCAGTCTATAGCAACCAAACTGTATTTTGTCAGTTTTTCTATAAAATCTATGTTTTGTTAAATTGTGAGGCTTATATCATATTTTAAATTTTAAAATAATCACTTTAGATGATTTAATATTCAGAAAAGTATATAAAAGAAAGTTAAAATCATCTATAAAATCATCACCCAAATATAACCACTTTTAACACTTTGGTATATTTCCAACCATTCTGTTATCTATGACTCTCATGTGAATATGTCTTCTTATTTTATTTACTCAAAATATCTAACTAATTTTTGGCTCAGGGTTTGCATGTTGTTTTTTAAAAATGTAATATTTCATGAGCATTTAATTTGAAATTAGAGTATGAAATCATATTATATTTTCAAAACATATTTTTATATGTCTTAGTCTGGGTCCTCTGAGGAGCAGATGCCAAGATGTGATTAAATCTGCAAGGATTTTATTAGAAGTGCCTGTGTGAGAGAAAATAGGAAGGGAGTCAGATAAAGCTGGGATAGCTGTCATACTGCCATGTAAGTCTGACCAGAATGGGTCGGCCCTAGGACCTTGCCTCCTTGATCATTAGCTGAGAGCAGGCCTTGGTGCAAGTTCAACAATGGACTTCAAAACGCAGCAGCCAAGTGGTCAATTACATTCCCTGTAATTGGAGGTCTGTGAGGCATATTCTTATGGTCCCCACATACATATAGAATTTCCTCCTCAATCTCTTCCAACAATTGTGATTATCTTTTCAGTTGGGTTCCTGAAATAAAGTTGCTGAATCATGGTATGAATTTTATTTCTAAATATTTTAAACAATATTTAATATTTCCAAATAGTTTTTTTCCAAATGAATATCTGTATAAACTATGATCTATTTATTTTCATCTCTCAGTTATTTGAGAGGTATACATCATTCTACTAGCGGCTATCTTTAGATTTTCAAAATAATTTTTCAGTTTTTATTTGACACCAGCCTATAAAATAATTATTTAAAACATTCTTATGCCCTTATCCTCTCTATCTTTTCTTATTCTAACTTCTCCACTTTTATTAATATAATATGAAGTTTGAGGACAAGATTATTGTTACTAAGCTATGTTATTAAATTAGAAATAAACTTCATTCAAATGTATATATTTTTTACTTTCACAATTAGTATAAATTAAAATTAATAGAGTATTACTACCATAAATAAACCAAAATCAACAAATAAAATTCTTTTTCTAAGAGCCACACTTTATGAATCACTAATTATGATTAACTAATTACTAATTATGAATCGCTAATTATGAATCACTAATTATGATTAAGAGTATCTTTTGATATTGGATTTCTTTGTTAATAACAACATCCCAGGAGAATAGAGCTATCCTCACCAAATAGAATCTTCCCTAAATTTGATTTTGAACCAAGGAAACTTGAGGGTGGTTTAATTATACTGCAGCACACTACTGTGATTTGACCACCAAGAGCTTCTTTCTCTCATTCATCAATGAATTTCTCTACTGGCTGGGAAGGCTGTTTTCCATCTCTAGCCATAGGCTGGCATCATCCTTTTAATGAGGGTCAATTTCCATTTCTCCTAACTCTGTGCTGCATAATATTTTATAGCAGAAATATGTGCCCTTTTTTGTAGCATAATTCTCCTGGTCACATTGATGATAAAATGTTGACTCTATGCTGAAAATATAATTTCACATCCATCTTTCTCCTGAGGGGAAAAAGTTTTAATCATTTCGTGTGAAGGTGTTAACAGAGTAAATAAATGACGGACAACAGCCTGCATATGCTTTCAACATGGGGAAGTGAATACTTCTGTGAACCGTAATTTTCTTATTTACCTACTGGCACTTTTTCCTTCTTGTCAGAGAAGTAGGCCTCACTGTGTCTATATTCAAAGTGCCAATCTGCAAAATCATAAAGAGGGGTGTAGCAGGGGAACTGTCAGGGGTGTGGTGGGTAATTAACATCTTATTAAAAGGATAACAGAATTGTTCTGTGCAATATTAACCACCCATAACACCATTTAGTCTGATAATGGCCAGCTCTGTGAATATTTAACTTTCACAATGTTTGCTTTACTGATAGTGGGCCACTTTCATATATGAAATATAAGCTTATTGCTTATTATTGATTAGGACTGAGTTGACCTTCAGAATTTAATATTCTTTCAACAATAATATGTATAATTTACTACATGGTGGCATGTATTCAGAAGATGAGAACATTAGGTTTTGAAATATTATAAAGCCTTGGAAAGAACCTTGATGAGCCACATAACTTACTCATTTGTCTATTGCAAATTATCTATATGCTAGGTACCAAAGAGCGTTAAGTGAAACATTACATGCCTTTTAGATCCCTTTGGTACTCAGGTTCTACTTACAGGGGATAATGAAGTGACCTCATAAGAATATAAGACAGTGTTGTTGACAGACATTGAGTCTCTTTCAAGTTCAGACTAGAGGAAGAGTGACATGGGCAGCAGATAAAGACCAACCAGAGGAAGCAGTTGGAATGCAACAAAAAGAAGGGCAGGGCATAGGTAGGCAGGTGAAGGGAACAGCAGGAAGCCAGGCAACACCTGCTGGTGACTGTAAGAATTCACACAACGGCTTTATAGGTCAGCCAATCTTCCAGCTGGCTCAGGCCATTCCCAACTGTGTGAAGTTGAAAGTCCTGTCTGCTTTTTCAGAAATACTTATGGCTGGGGCAGGTGAATGCCTTTTGGAGGGGTGTATAACTCCTTTGATCTAGTGATTTATAGAAGGCCTCCTTGATATGAACACTGGCTTGTCTTCTGTGACTCTCCTCAAAGCACCCCATGGTTTTGTCAAACACTCTACTTTCTGTTCTCATGGCTTAAATTTATGAACTGGTATTATGTGAGTGCAGGCAGAGAAAGGTAAACTAAAAGGTAAGGCCAGTATATGATGTGATGTCATGTCATGCTTAAAAGTTAAGACTTCAATTATTAAAATGTTAGGAAACCATTGGTGAGGTTGGGCTTTTAACTGGAGGAATGACATCATTGGATTTGCATTTTAAACAGATGACTGAGTACAGTGGTGATATTGTATGGTTGTCAATATTCTGGATTCTGGAGTCAGACTGACTGGGTTTAGATTCCCTATTTGACCTTTTTAGATCTGACTTTATTAACTTCTCTAAGCTTCTGTGATGTGATATTATCTGTAGAATGGGAATAAAAAACATTACCTGTCTTGTAAGTTTATTGTGAGAATTAAGAGAGAGAATGCATATAATATACTTAGTCCAGTGTCTGGTACAGAGAGATAGCCATTATTATTCTTATTATCCCTCCAGGGGTAATATGAAAGGTGGATGACTTTGCTGGCAGCTTAAAGGAGAGAACTGGGGGACAAAAGACAAGCTGGGAATCCATTCATGGCAATATTTTAGGAGTGTGATTGACACACTGAATTAAGGCAACAGCATAAGGACTGAGAAGGGCAAAAAGTTAACACTATGATGGGAATAAAATCAATAGGACTTGGTGGCTGAGGAAATGTGGGGGGTAACGAAGAGGAAGAAATCGTGGATGATTATAAGGTTTCTAGCTGTGCTCACTAGTGGCTGGTGCATTGACCAAAATGTAGAACCAAGAGTCAGTGGACTTTGCTAGTGGTCTACTCATTACCACAGTGCACAGCCTTACAGCAGGAGTGAAATTCCAATGCCCAAGGGCTTTCTTTAGTGGGAGGCTCAAAGAAGATAGGAAGTACTGAGGAGTTCATGTCTTGGTACAGCCCTCAACCATTGTTTGACAGGCGTTGTGGATAAATACCTCCACACTCACAGAGTTTCCCAGTGAGATTCAGCTCTAGGTTCCCACAGTGGTAACTTTTTGAAAACTAAGCCTTTCTGGCTGCCTTCCCACCTTGGTCTCATTGCTCCATTCCCCAAATAATCTTTCCTAGATTAACTATTTGCACTGGAATTCTCATCCTGGGGTTTGCCTCTGGAAGAAATGAAACTAGAACAGGGAGAGGAAAAGATACATGGGAAATGGGAAAATAAATTCTGTTTTAGACATTTTGAGGAGATGCCTTTGGGACATTCAAGTAGAGATGGTCCAGAATGCGATGGACATGAGGAAATAAAATTTAATAAATAGTTGGACTCTGATATTCTAGATTGGTGAATGTAAACTACAAAAAAATTGCTAGTTGAACTCTTGGAAGAAGGCATTCCCTCAAGGAAAGCCTGTAATATAAAAAGTTTGAAAAAGCTAATGAAAAGCAGACATGAAAAATATTCTTAGAAAAGTGAGAGCAGTGGAAAAGGGTGATGTTATGGAAGCCAGAAAACAAAATTTTTCCGGAAGGAGAGTCTGCATTTTTTTTTTTTTTGAAAATTACAAATCCTTTTAGAGGAGGCTTTGTGATGGCCAAGGCATCTCATACATAATAATAAGAAGAAGAACAATAATGATAATAAGTATATATTGAATGAATTCCACTTCTCTCTTATCCCACTGTAAAAATACAGGAGAGGCTGAGGTGGTGAGATTAAGGGGTGAAGAATAACTTAATAATTATTTCATTTTATACAATCTTTTCTGTTCCTTAGTTGGTTAGTTCTGTGCCTTTGTTTGCTACAAAATGAATTCATATTGTGAACCAATAGGTCCTGCTGTGTTCCCTTCACTGGCAGTCTATCCTATATTAGTCTATTCCCA
Source organism: Eonycteris spelaea (assembly GCA_003508835.1). Classification (NCBI taxonomy): domain Eukaryota; kingdom Metazoa; phylum Chordata; class Mammalia; order Chiroptera; family Pteropodidae; genus Eonycteris; species Eonycteris spelaea. Next base: position 4,209,234 of record PUFA01000122.1, read on the forward strand.
CTACAACTATTGGTAGTTTGTTTTGGCATGTGGCAAAAGAACCAGAGATAGAAGTCTTAAAGGTGGGGGAGGGAAAAAGGATAGGGGACCCTATGTTACGTAGCTCCAATATTTGCTCTTCTTCTTCCACTACTGTTTTTCCAAAATTTTCCTTTACTACTTTATTACTGCCTCTTAGGTTGGAACAGGAAGTTGTAACATGATGCCATCATGATATCATTACTTTCTGCCTCTGAGCTTTGATGTCATCTTATTCCTTTTCCTTCTTTGTAGTCTGAGACAGTATAGAGCAGCCAAAGGATTCAGTTCCTCATATTACAGCAAACTCTTCCACATTATGAAATATTTCCAATCTGTAGTCAATGATCTATTTATTAGAGGTAGATTTAGATGTAATACAATTCCTGAACTTCTTAAAAATATTACACTACCTTTTGGAGTTATAGTAGAATTTAATTTGTAGGACAAAGTGGCATTTATGTTGTTTATAAAGAGAAAGAGTGAAAGCATTCATCTGAGGCTGAAGGCTCTTCCTAGTATCCTGCTGTCGTTCAACACATTGTACCTGGTTCTACAAGACAGTCTAGAGAAACTGTCTTCAAACTTTTCTAGAGGGAAGAAAAAACGGCTTCTGGTTGGAAATAAAAGAGATGAACTTAGTTATTTGCTATCAGGTCAGTCAATTTTATAAATCATGGTAGTTTAAAATACATGTATTATTTAAAGAATAATTTCTGTTCAACTGTATATATTTTGCAGTGTTCAGCACCCTCAGGTATTCGGCACCCCCTGATATTGTACAAAATGACCTGTTGCCTCCCGAAGTATCTTTTCTACGTTGTCTACTGTTGTACTAAGTCAATTACCAAGTTGTCTTTTCTCGTTTTTATAAAGCCATTAAAGCAATGTCCTGTCCTGTGCAGAAACAATAAGCAATCACTGACAGTTTTCCACTTAATTACATGCTTCACTGGGTGCTTCTTGATAGAAAGCTCTCTCATAATTTCCTTTGTTTTATGGTCATGATCTCAACCCTGTAGCATAAGAGATGATAAAGAAAGATCTGATTCAACAAGATGGCTTTTCTGGGGAGTGACTGTACCTATCATTCTAGGGAAGTAGACAATGTCCTTGCCCTTAACCTTCAGGCTGGGATGTTGCATCTTGGTTTTCCCCTGTGGATCGCTGAGTCTTTTATTTTCTAGGAGATATTACTCAGCCCTTGGGTTATAACTTCTCCAGAAGCTATTCTCCAGAGCCCAAACACCTGCTTCCACTGGCCTTTTCTGGTATTTGTTAATAGCAAAGTATCTGTGACATTTCTATTCAAATTTTTTTTCAACATCCGACCTCCTAGTCAATGAGCCAGTAGTTAGTGAGCTCTTACAATCCTCATGACATGACAGGTAGCTCTCAAACAGTTTTTAAAAAAGAATTCTTATAACATCTTGGTCCAACCAAGTGTTATTTATTGGACCCAGAAAAAACTTTGAACTAGAGTTGAAGCAATGGGTTCTTTGAAATTAAGGTTTTGTTTGAATTCTTGTTCTTGTATCACTGAATTATTAACCTTTGAATTTTTTTTCCTACTGATAGAGATGCTAGTGCCATGGAATGATAAAAATATGGGTATACAGGTTGACCTCAAATAAGAAGCTACCCATTGGGTTCAGCATTCACTTCTTTTTCCTTTCCCAAATTTCTCTTTCTAGAAGAGCTGGAGAAAATATAGATTCATTTATTTTATTTAGAGTATTAAGACTACTGAAATAAAATTACTCCAAAAAGAAATAACAACTTAGGAGTTATTTATTAATCACTGATTCATTATTCACCATGTCTATAGCACCATATATTGAAAAATGTTAGAACTGAGAGGAAACTTAGAGAATCATCTTATTCAATTTCCTTATTTCACAGACAAAGAAAAAGAGGCACAGAGATGAAGTGACTTTTTTGATATTGACTCTATTAGAACTGGCACCAGAACACAGATCTTGTCTTTTTGTCCAGCATTCTTTCTATTATAGCTTGCTCGTGGAGCCCTTCATTAGAACAAGTTTTGTCAGAAAAGGTAAAATCTTAAAGGTTTCGGTACAGAAAGGCCAGCCCAAAGGGGCAAAGAAGGCAGGGAAAGAAAAGGCTGAGATTATTATTATGATAATTTTTCTGGGGGCTAGCTTAGTTGGGCAGTACATCTCAATTCCATCTGTAACCTGGGAGGCAACTGATATTGTCTCAAATACGTTCATCTTTTTAAGACTGAGCCATTTCTTATTTTTCACTCAATTTAGGAACTCAAAATTCATTAAAAGAATTTATACAAGAAAGATAAAAAGGCATTGGTTAATATTTGTATCTCTATGAGAGAAGACAGAACCATTACTAACCAGACCCCTTGGACCATGAGTGACCTGGGGAATCTGAAGTAGTTATGGGTGAAGTCAGAGAAGGAGCAATTAAGTTTAGCCACAGTAGTCAGGAGAAAAAGTGAGACCTGAGCTTGTCCTTAAAGACCAGGCAGAATTTGAACAGATTCACAAATGCTGGCAGGGTAAGGGTGCTCATTTAAGGCACACATTTGGAAATGAGCCTTGTCCTTCACTCCTGATTAGGATTTTAGAGATTAGTGGGAGATGAACTTGGTGAGCTAGAGTGGGCCTTGACTGGGGACCACTTGAAGGCTCCTCATTTAGGATAGAATCAAGTCAAGAGTAGGTTCCTGAGTCAGAGAATAACCTTGGAAATGTAGGTCTGTAGGAAATTGAACCTGATGTCTGGGATGGATTGGAAAAAGTGGAAGCAATGAAAGGAAGATGCTACAGAACCCAAATCAGAAAGTGAGGATCTGACAGCCCTCTGAAGAGCAGGAATGACCCTGTGAGAAAAAACCAAAGCAGTACTGATTGAATGCAAGAAATTATGGGAAACATAACTTTCAAGATTCCAAGTTGGCAAAAAGACTAGCATCAGTGATAAATCTTATCAACATTGAATTAAAATATAGGGGCACTTGGTGAAAGGTTGAATATCAGAGATGAAGAGAAGAGAAGAGTAGACTGTGATTACAGTGTAACCCTTTACAGAATTTTGGCCCTGGGCTCTGGTTTATTTGTCATTCTTTCAGGGAACATGTTGCGGCTGAGGATTGTACTCCATTTCTCTGTCCTTAGTGCATGTCATAGAATCACATATTAGGTGCTTAGTAAGATAACATGAATGTGAGTATCTGAGAGAATGGTAATATTATAAACAAAAAGTAGGAGTTGTAGATGGGGAAGGAATAAAACTTAGAAGCTCTGTGTTTTTGGAAATGGAAGGAACCCCACAGAGAAAAGTCTTAACTACTCTTGGAAACACTGGACTTTGGGTGAAATGTCAGGCCCAATGACAAAGCATCAAGAATCAGCAGAATGGAATTTAGAGTTGAAGTTTTAAGACTAGGTGAACTCTCTGAGAATGGGGAATTAAGGAGGGAAGAGTAGAGGTTTGAATATAAAATGTCAGTTCCCATAAGAGTACTGTCTGAAAAAAGAAACTATATGCAAATCTACTATTTATTATTTTTAGAAACTTTTGTTTGCCCAGCAATTTAAAGCAATTCCATAATTTATTTGTTATAAGTCTTTTTACTCTCTACTTCTATTCTTCAAAAGCAAAATACAGCATCTTAACGAGGTCAAGGGGGGACAAGGAAGGCCAAAAAGCCTTATTCTCTTGCTGTCCTTGCTAACCTTGAGGCATGAGCACTAAAGGGAGGGCTTGGAGATTAATGGAAAGATGATAAAAGAAAAAAAATACAAAACCTGAGAAAATAAGACCAAGTTGCAAGAGAAACCCAAGCCAGAGTAATGAGGAGTTGAGCATGAGAAACGGAATTTTAATAATATTTGTTACTAATATATGAAAAGAGAGTAAGACCAATAGAGAGGATAAGAGAGTAGATTATGGAAAAATGTGAATGGAACGTCTGAAAGATCAAATTATCTTTTCATTACTGCATTAAAAAAATACGAACATTTCAGAGACTGAAATATGTTCTGTTTTTCTGGGAAATTATATTGTTAAGAGCCTATTCTAGCTTCTTTCTTGATATTAATGTACTTGTGAGACCTAAAGAATCATGGCTAAAGATTTTGTAGCACAAATTAAAAAGTGTTTAATGAACATTATAGCTGAGTAGTGCCAGAGGGCAGAAGAGCAATGGCTTTGAGCTGTATGAACATGTCTCAAAATCACAAATGCTAGATCCACCTGCAGCCTAGCCTAGCCTAGTCTGTGGTATGCCTGGGCCATAATGGAAAGTGAGTGGATGGAGTGGTGAGAAATGTGGCTAAAGTGACGAGGTTACATAGTCCTTGTCTGTAAGCCTGTTTAAGGAGTTTGGGTTCTCTTGTAGATGTGACCCATTCTCTGTTTTAGAATACTCTGGCTGAAGTATGGTGATTGGATTGTTACCAACATTTGTAGAAAGGAGACAAATAATGTAGGTAAGAGAACTAGTATTAAAGTATTTAGTATTTAGGATCTATCTAGAATCACGGCTTGGGGTAAGGGACTGGGTGTGAACTGGAAGACTCAGGAATCATTCCTAGAACTCTCCTTGGTTTGAGCCATTGGGTAGATCCATTTGATCACTGAGAGAGGGAATCTGGGAGGACACACCAGGTTTGGGATACTAAACTTTTTAAAAATATTTTTTTTTACTTGTAAAATACCTAGAACAAGTTTACCATCTTAATCTAAGTGTAGAGTTCAGTAGTGTTAAGTACATTCTTGTGTATAACCAATCTGCAGAATCATATTCATCTCACAAAAAACTCTGTACCCATTAAACGACTCCCCCTTCTTCCCTCCTTCAGCCTCTGGCAACCACTATTCTGTTTTCTGTTTCTATGAATTTGAGTACTATAGGTGGATACATTACATAAGTAGAATTAAACAGTGTTTTGTCTTTTGGAGATTGATTTATTTCACTTAACACATGTCCTCAAGATTCACCCATGTTGCAACATGTGTCAGAACTTTTTTCCTTTTTAAGGCTGAATGCTATTTTGTTGTATGCATACACCACATTTTGTTTATCCATTCAGCCATCGATGGACACTTGGTTTATTTCCATCTTTTGGTTATTGTGAATAATGCTGTTATGAACATGGGTTTACAAATAGCTCTTTGAGATGCTTTTAATTCCCAGAAGTAAAATTTCTGGATCATATGGTAATTCTCTTTTCAATTTTTTTTGAGAAACTGCCATTACATTTCCAAAGCTGCTGTACCATTTTACATTCTCACCAACAGTGCATAAGGGTTCTAATTTCTCCACATCTTTGCCAATGCTCATTATTTTCTTTCTTTTTTTTTTTTTTAAATAAAAGAAGTCTTAAAACAACACTATGTTTATGGGAAAACTGTCCCAGAATAGCTAACAATGAGACATATTCTCATAAAACCATTGGATAAGTAAGAAAAAGAACAAAACTCTTTGAGTTTTGGGGCAAAATAGTCAGTCACTTATAATGGGGAAAATGTCATAGTTAAAAAAATGGGGTTTTTTTACAGCAATATGTTATGCCAAAAGAGGACATTTACTATACTCGAGGAAAGAAATGTAAGTTAAGAGTTTTATATTCTGCCAAACTGACAGCCCTCAAGCATAAAGGCCATTGAAACACTTATGAACATGTAAGGACTCAAGGGTTATTATTTCCCACATCCCTTTCTGAGGAATCTTCAGACAATTAATGTGACTGGAGAACGTTGACAACATATTAATCTATGAGTATCGAATATACGTTTACGTATAAAACTGAGACTAAATGAGAGAGTTAAGGGAAACAATTTATGTAGACGATAGCAATGATCTGACAATGGAAACACAGCACAACTCTAAAAAATAATAGAAGATAAATAATACACATAGAAAATGTAGTATAAACTTGCTTATGGACTTATTGTTCTACCCTGAAGTGAGCTGGAATTTCAAATCTGATGCTGGTGTGGAAGAGGAACTAAAGGTAACTAGCTAATTAATATCAGTATTGTTCTTAGTAGAGAACCCGCAGAATGCATCCTAAATGACTAATGAAATTCTATATATTTTATGCACTGTCTTGTAGGAAAATCATGCGTTTTCTTATCTTACTTGACTCTTAAAGTAGCAGAAAAGAGCAAGATCTGCATTGCAATATCAGTTGTACCTTTCCTCCCTGCTTTATAGGACACATAGACATTCCCCCAATCCTTAATTTGTTTTGGTTAACATGGTACATGGAATAATGTCCCCTCACCCTCAAGATGTCTACATCCTAATCCCTGGAACAGGTAAATATGTTAGGTTATGTGGCAAAGAGAAATTAAGTTGCACATGGAATTAAGGTTGCCCATCACCTGACTTGAAATAAGAAGATCATCCTGCATTAGCAAAGTGGACCCAGTGTAATTATAACAATCCTTAAAAGGGGATGATGGAGGCAGAAGACGACCAGAGGGTTAACAATCTGAGAAAGGACTGGTCCGTTGTTGCTGAATTTGAAGATGGAAGAAGAGGGCCATGAACTAGGAAATGCAGGCAGCCTCTAGAAAATGGAAAGGAGAAGAAACTGAATGAACTCCCCCCTAGGGCCTCCAGAAAAGAATGCCACCCTAACATTTTGATTTTAGCCCAGTGAGACCCATTTCAGACTTCTTAGCTATAGAGCTGCAGCCTAATAAATTTGTGTCATTTTAAGCCACTATATTTGTAGTAATTTGTTATAACAACCAAAGAAAACTAACACAGTTAGTTTAGATATAAATTCTTCTTTTTGAGTTTGTGTTGGTTATTGTGATTAGTGTTCAAAGTCCATTCTACCTGCCTTATAGTGCAGTGGATATCAAACTTTTTCGACTCTAGTCCATATGATCATTTTAAATCATAACCCAGCACACACACACACAACCCTGAAATAAAAGGTGTTGTAAAACAATCCTCCTCTATTACATAGAAATCTATTCTATTCTATTTTATTTCATTAAAAATCAATTGATTTCATGGCTCATTAGATAAATTGATTTTATGATTCGCAAGTAATTTACAATGGGGAATTTGAAAAATGCTCTTTTAATATGTCTACCTGGCCGGTGAAACTATACTAGAATGCTAAAATCTTTATTTTTTGGATTCTTTTGTTAAGGGTATAGACACACTGGCATGAAATTAGAGGTCACACTTTAACTTTTTTTTCCTTCTCTTGTTTCTTTGGAAAACAATTGTGGAGACACTAGATTTTTCCACAGTGGAATTCCCATGTCCAATCACTAGCTTCGTAGGTGTAGGGAGGTAGGACTTGGAGCAGAGCAAAGACGGAGTGTTCTTGAAATCCACGTTTCCTGATCGCCCTCTTTGTTGATGGTGGCAAAGGAAGCAGTTTCTTGGCAGGTCAGTTCTAAAGTGATTTTATGGGAGCCATTCTTCCAAGCCCAACCTAGAGCCTGCTCCTTTAGCTCCACCAACGATTTTGCAAACATCCCAATTTTTTTTTTTTAAATTAAACTCCTTTCTTTCAAAAGGAATTTCTCTTTTCTGCAAATCATAATCATGGCAGTATTATAACTCTGTGAGTATAATCAGTGAGAAGATCCACAGGCAGATCACATCTACATATCCTGGATGTCACTAGAGCCGAGGGTCTTTATAAGGAGCAGTCATATCAGAGATTCAGAATCTTCCTCTTTTGAGCAAATCTGACTTTAAGTGACTATTGAGCTTTTGGAGGTGACAATGAATTTTGAGTACCTGAAATTACAGCTGTTACTATAGGTCATTGGAAGATCGTTACTTTGTATGATATAGGTTTGATTGAAGTTGGGATATGTGTTTTTAATTTTGAGGTGATTTTTTTTTTTTGCATTCTTGGTTTTTGAGAACCCTAAAGAACAAGATTTTTCAAAAGCATGGGTTGACTCTACATGCATATATACATATGAAAAATATTTAACTACTGAGATGACTCAGTCACTGACAGACACTAGGCAGCTGAGCCAGTGTCCCACAGGCTGACCATCAGCTTTGTTTACTAATGACACACAGCTTGTCCAAAAAGAATGAAGTTTGTTTACAAAATACAAGAAGATAAAATAAATGTAAACATAGAAAGGTAAAAAGTTTTGGCCAAAGGAAAGAGAGTTGGAATGGCAGATGAACCCGGGGAGAAATGAACATATAACATGCATAGTATAAGATTTTAGGCATTTTTTAAGACCAGAAGGAAAAAGGTGTCTTTCATCCTACTCCACCAGGGGGCACTGACCCTGTGAGTTTATTGCTCTTTTTGTATTTGAGGTCAGTCATATTCTCCATAAGCCAGATTGACGATCTCTGTATTTTAATCATGATTAGTTAAATAAATCTTCAGAAAAATTCAGAGCATTTTTTATTTTTCAGTGCAAACATTTCTCTGAACCCTCTCTTTTCCCTGAGGGCAGAGGGAAGAATAAATGAGACATGGCTCCTCTGAACAGAATGAGCATGTTTGAATTCAACTTCATATGGCAGACTATCTCTGAGTCACGGTAACCACTTAAGCATCATGCAGTTTAGTAATAAAACCAGAGTCTGTTTTCAGCTTCATTCTCTTAGCTAGCTACAGATGACTTCTAATAATCACTAGGCTGACCACTCCATGCACTCTTTCTCTTAACAACTTAGCATATACATGTTTGCTTTGTAGAATTTTACTTAGCCCCTGTTTTCTTTGAAATACTTGGCTTGAAATACTTGCTGTGGGGAAAAATTTTAATAAAGAGTAAATAAAGTTAGCTCCTCTATATTGGGGGCTCAGAACAATACTTAAAAAATTAATGTATGAAGAACAGGGCTGGCATCTAGCAAATGCTTTTACTATTATGCTTTTCAAAAGTAACTATTAGAAATATTTCTCATTCCCCATATCAGTTTTCATATTCAAGGGCTAAATGGTGAAAGATATAGGGTCACTTACAATTCCAGCAAATTCATTAAAGCTGTTTTGCTCTTCAAACAAATGTCAAAAAACAGCACGAATTTAGTCTGTTAACTGCTAATCTCCCAAGTAGTTGAAACAAGAGGATCTACAGAGTTTTAGGTTTTAAGCCTGAAACCAGAGATTAATGACAAATGTTTTTTTTCTTTTTTTTACCCAGGTATTTACCCAGGAGAAATCATCAGCCTATGGCTACTGGAAAATTCTAGCAATTGAAATATAAACAGGTCTCCCAAGGAGAGTCTCCCAAGTAGAGGTCTTCACGTTAAGTTTCGAGCAGAATTACATAAACTCCCTTGAGAACATTTAAGTGAAATTGACTCAGATTTCTTGCTAATGATAATAATAATAAACAATAGCAACCACAGTTAACATTTATTGAATACTTAATTATGTGTCAGACGCTGTGCTAAGTATGCAAGTCTGTTACATTATGTAACCCACAAGTACCTTATAAAGAAAGTACAGGTTTTATAGGAAATGAAACTGAATTCAGAAAAGTTCAATAATTTGCCAAAAGTCTCTCATATATTGTGGTAGAACAGATTTCTAATCTAAGCAGTCTAACTCCAGAGCCCCTTATAACTTCTATATGTCCTGCCTTCTGCATCCATATAGCTGAACAAACATGAGTCGAGTAATTTTCCGCTGTAGCTTCTGGGTTGACTCAATGATTCATGGTCATTGGATCACATATAAAACCTATTTACTGTAACCAGAGTTGGTAGTTGATAGGTTAATCTAAAATGTCCATCAGTGTGGAAGAATTGTGACAAATGATAAATGGATTCAATCAGATTTTTTTGTGTTTTGGGGACATCTTTTTTTTCAAAATAAAGATTGTTTAGGAATTGCGTTAGATTTTAAAATAAACCTTTGATTTCTTAAAGTAATAATATTAAGAATCTAATTTATCTTAAATATTCAGTTTAACTTAAGATATTATGATTCTACATACATCCAGGAAATTTCAACAATTACTTCTAAAATAGGTTTTACAACTTCTTTTGCAGTTTATAGATGACATTACCCTAAGCATTTAAAAATATTACTAATAAATTCTTTTAAAAGAATTTTGACAAAAACTTTGCTTAAAGTACTCCAATAACTCTACAGTCTAATGAAATAAAATACAAATATGGTAAATTCTGAGTTATCTTAACATTCTAATAGTATTATCAAACAAAATTTTTATATATTTATACTAAAATTCAGACAAATAAATCAATTAATTGTATATATTTTTATTGTGGCAAAACACAAATAACATATTACCATTGTAACCATTTTTAATTATATAGTTCACCAATATTAAATATATTTACATTGTTGTGCAACCATCAACACCTTCCATCCCCATAACCTTTTTAGTCTTGTAAAACTGAAACTCTATACTCATTGAACAATATCTTTCTATTTTCCTCTCCCCCAGCACCTAAAAACTACCATTATACTTCTGTCTTTATGATGTTGACTCCTTTAAGTATCTCATATAAATGTAATCATATAGTATTTGTCTTTTTGTGACAGCCTTATTTCACTTAACATAATGTCCTCAAGGTTTATTCATGTTGTAGCATATTACAGAATTTACTTTCTTTATGAAGCTGAACAATATTCCACTGTATACATATACCACATTTTGCTCATAAATTTATTTATCGATGGACGTTTGACTTGCTATCATCTTTTACTATTAACAATAGTTAATAGTGCTGCTACGAACATAGATATACAAATATTTCTTTAAGACTCTCCTTCCAAATTTTGGGGGTACATACTCAGAAGTGGAATTGCTGGGTCATATGGTAATTCTGTTTTTAATTTTTGAAGAAGCTGCCATACTGTTTTTATACAGTCTGAATCAGTTTACATTCCCACCAACAGTGCACAAGGGTTCCAATTTCTCTACATCCTTACCAACACTTGTTGTTTTCTGTTTTTTTTTTTTCTTATAATAGCCTTGTGAGGTGGTATCTCACTGTACTTTTACTTTGCATTTCCCTAATGATTAGTGATGTTGAGAAACTTTTCATGTGCTTATTGGCCAGGCAAAGACATTATAAGAAGTGAAAACTACAGATCAGTATCCCTCATAACATAGATATAAATATTCCTAACAAATTATCAGCAAACTTAACTCAGTTATAAAACTACATATGGTTTATATAACTATAAAAAGACTAATAGACCATGACCAAGAGGGATTTATTCCAGGAATTTAGGTTGTCTTAATATCTGAAAATCAATTAATTTAAGACACCATATTACAGGAATAAAGTACAAAACCACATGATAATCTAAACACACACACACGCACACACACAGAGAAAAAGCATTTGACAAAATTCAATATCCATTTATAACAAAAACTCTTAACAAACTAACAGTATAGGAAAACTTCCTCCACATGATGAAAGGCATTTGTCAAAAATCTACAACTACTATCATATTTAATAGTGAAAGACTATCAACATCTAGACTAAAAAGGAAGAAATAAAAGAGTATTATAAGATAATAAAGTACTATTCTAAAGCATGATCCTATGTGTACAAAATCCTAATGAAGCCAAAAAGGAAACTGCTAGTACAAATAACCAAGTTTAGAAATGTCGATTCTGGGAAACATGGCAGAGAGAGAGACGTCCTCAGATCTCTCCCCTTGAAACAACAACAAACTGAACATCTAAACTCAACAAAAAAAACCCAAACTGCGCACCAGTATATCTGAGCATGAAATCTGCGCCTAAGAACTACCGCAGATCAGAACCTCGGGTGTCTGGCAGTGGACTGGGAGAAATAAAGAAGCTGCCTCTTACAGCCGAAGGAGCTCCTTGTAGGGGGCGGGGGAGGGGAGAAGGTGCAGCGACTTCCCTGATCAGCTCTGCCTGGAAGTGCTGGGACTTCTATGCAGTGCAACAGGGCCCAGTCATCAGGGCAGAAGGCAGAAAAGTGGACGGGACCGCAGAGAAACAACAGTTGATTTTTACTGGCCTCATCCGAGGCTGAAGTGCAGCCCCCAACCCTCAACCCCCAACCCAGAGGGCCTCTCCGCTCATACCCTTCAAGACCAAACACTGCGTAGCCCCAGGGGAATCAGAGCAAATGCTGCCAAGACTGAAGCTACCTCTCGCAGCCTCTGGAGCTCCTTGCATGAGGAGGGCGAGGGGTGAAGGTGTGGTGACTTCCCTGAACAGCCCTGCCTGGAAGTGTTGTGAGTTCCGCGCAGCCAGAGTCAGGGCCCAGTCCTCAGGGCGGAAGGCAGAGAAACGGGGATGGCAGAAAAGTGGAGACGCCAGAGAAACAACAGTTAATTTTTACGAGCCACAGTTGCAAAGCTGAGGCTGAGCTGCAATCCCCAACTCCCAACCCAGAGGGCCCCTCCCCCTATGCCCTCCAAGACCGATCACCACGGAGACCCAGGGGAATCTGAGCAAATGCTGGCAAGTCTGTCGCTGACACTGACAGGGAAAGAAACTTAGGGTAGTGAGTGTGATTAAATATCTACAAGACATTTAAAAAGTGTTATTAAGACTTTGTATAAAGAAGGGATCCAAGAGGCTTAGACGCCACCTACTGGAAACCAAAAGAAAAGCACCTTCTTTGCAATAGGTGAAAGAGAGAAGACCTTTATCTAATAAATTTGTTTCTAGAAAAACAGCAGAATACACTTCTATTAAGCCCAGACAGAGAAATAGTCAATTAAACACCATGAACAACCAAGTTTACAAGGCATCTCAGAAATAAAAGGGAAAAATATACAGAAAATAAGCTTATAGAAACATGCAACTTAACGACAGAGAATTCAGGATGGAACTGTAATGCCCTGGTTTGGAACTCCACGAGCCAAGAAGGAAACTGACACCGATGCAAGTGCAAAAGGGAGTTTACGACAAACTCGAGTTTGGACCCACTCGTTCACTGACGCAGCAGTGGTTGAGAGGAGCCCTGACCAAGGGGTTGGGACCTAATTTAAAGGGTAAAACCGCAAGCCTTGGGGAGATGCCTTGGGGTTACCTGATTGGGGGTTAGGTTGACCTTTAAAGGGATTGGGTGGTAGGTTGTTAGGTCTGCGTGCAAAAGGGGGTCGTGTGCAGTTGGGGCTGCGTATAGAGGGGGCTGTGCGCAGAAAGGGCCGAGTGCAGAAGGTGCCGGGTGCAGTAATCAGAATATTGCAGGAGGAAATAAGGGTGGGGGTGCCTTAAGAGCCCACCAATTAGCTGGCTTGGCTGGTTTGGCCAGGTGATAAGGCATTGTTCTTGACCACTGGCCTTTGGGGAACTTTTCGTACAATTCATCTTGGGATCACTCAGAAAAAGGGAAATCATTCCAGTCTTTCAGAACTTCTTAAAACACTCACTGAGATTCAAAATGAGTCATATCAAACAATTTCAGGAATTGAAAAAACAACTAAATGAGCAGAGCAAGGAGACTGAAACCCACAAAAAGAACAGAATAGATCTTCTGGAGATTAAAAAAACACACACACTGCAAGAATTGAAAAATTAAATAGCAAGCTTGGGAAATAGAGTTGATCAAATGGAGGGAAGGATCAGTGATATCGAAGACAAAAATCTAGAAATAAATCAGAAGGAAGAAGAAAGAAACCGAAGAATGAAAAATAATGAAAGAGAAATACAAGAACTAGCTGATACCATCAGGAAAGGAAAATAAGAATAGTGGGCATTACCGAAGATGAGGAAAAGGAGCAGGGACTAGAAAGAATTTTCAGATAAATAGTTGACAAGAATTTCCAAATCTAAGGAATGAGCTGGAACTTGGAATTCAAGAAGTCAACAGAACACACCGATTATCTCAACCCAAAAAAGCCTTCAGGAAGACACATTTTATTAAAATTATCAAAAATCAATGACAAAAATAGAATTCGCAGGGCAGTCAGGGAGAAGAAAACGGTAACTTATAAAGGAAAACCCATTAGATTATCATGGGATTTCTCAGTGCAAAACCTTATAAGAAAGAAATGAAATCAAATATTTAAACTATTAAGTGAAAAAAAACTGCCAGCCTAGAATAATATATCCAGCTAAGCTCTCCTTGATATGAAGGAGAAATAAAGACCTTTCTGGACATACAAAAATTGAGGGAATTCTCCACTACGAGGCCTGCACTACAGGAAATACTGAAAGGGTCAGCTCACCTAAAACAAAATAACAACAATAAAAATACATAATTAGGAGTAAAGTGACTATCAGGCAAATAGAAGCAGAGGAATGCAATCCTTACTAAGAACAGAGCATTAGAAGCTTAAATCATGAGAAGAGAATGTCTATAGAAAGATAATAATAAGTGTTCAGATACACAGGAACAAATTGAGATAACAATGACTGAAAAGAGGAGGATTCAAACTCTCTCTCTCTCTCTCTCTCTCTCTCTCTCTCTCTTATATATATATATATATATATATATATATATATATCCAACTTTTTCATATTCATAATAGGTAACCACACACCAAAGATTCAGAACTGAAGTATATAACATAAAAAAAGAAGAACCAGAGGGTAAACTCACAAAAGCTAACCAAAAATAATAATAATAATAAAAAACAGAAACATAAAGCCAAGGAAGCAATGGAAACACCGAGCTACCAGAAAGCAAAAGATAAAATGGTTATAAAAAGATCTCATATTTCAATAATCACCTAAATATAAATGGACTGAACTCACCAATCAAAAGGCACAGAGTGGCAGAATGGATCAAAAAACAAAACCCAACCATATGCTCTCTCCAGGAGACACATCTCAGCTTCAAAGACAAAGGTAAACTCAAAGTGAAAGGGTGGAAAATGATATTTCAAGCAAATGTCATTCAGAGAAAAGTGGAAGTAGCAATAGTAATATTAGACAAAATAGACTTCAAAATGAAAATGGTGAAGAAAGATACTGAGGGACGCTTCATAATGAGAAAGGGAATCATGTACCAGGAAGACATAGCACTCATTAATATCCATGCTCCCAATCAAGGAACCCCAAAATATGTAAAGCAACTACTAACAGAACGAAAGGGAGAAACAGACCAAAACTCTATCATAGTAGGGAACCTAAATACCCCACCGTCAGTTATGGACAGATCATCCAAGCAGAAAATCAATAAGGAAATAACATCCTTAAATGACACATCACACCAACTGGACATAATTGACATTTACAGAGCCTTCCATCCCAAAACTGTTGCTTATACATTCTTCTCTAATGCACATGGAACATTCTCAAGGATTGACCACATACTAGGACACAGAGATAGTCTTATCGAATATAAGAGGGTTGAAATCATACCAACCATATTCTCTGATCATAATGCTTTGCAACTAAAGATCAACTTCAAAAAGAAAACAGGAAGAGCCACAAATACATGGAGATTAAACAACATGCTACTGAAGAATAACTGGGTCAGAGAAGAAATAAAAAGAGGATCAAGAGATACATAGAAACAAATGATAGTGACAGCACAAAATATCAAAACTTTTGAGACATAGCAAAAGTGGTCATAAAAGGAAAGTTCATATCATTACAGGCCTATCTCCAAAAACACAAATGAGCCCAAATAAATAACTTAACACTTCATCTTAAAAAACTAGAAAAGAAAGAACAAATGAGCCTAAAGTCAATAGAAGGAAAGGAATAATCAAAATTAGGCAGAAATAAATGAAATTGAAAAAAAAATAGAAAAAATGAATGCAACAAAAAGCTGGTTCTTTGAGAAGATTAATAAAATTGACAAACCCCTGGCAGACTCACTAAAAAAAAAAAAAAGAGAAAGGACTCAGATAAAATCAGGGATGAAAGAGGAGAAATTAAGACTGACATTGCAGAAATACATAGGATCATACAAGAATACTATGAAAAAGTATACAACACCAAATTTAATAACCTAGAAGAAATAGACCAGTACTTAGAAAATACAGCCTTCCTAGACTTGATCAAGAAGAACTGGAAAATCTAAATAGACCGATCAGTATATGGAAATTGAAACAATCATCAAAAACCTACCAAAAGTAAAAGTCCAGGATCAGATGGCTTCACCAGTGAATTCTACTAAACATTCAAAGGTTTAATACGTATTCTCCTCAAACTCTTCCAAAATATTGAAGAGGAGGCAATACTTTCCAATTCATTTTATGAGGCCAATATTACTCTGATACCAAAACCTGGTAAAGATAACACAAAAAAAGAAAACTACAGACCAATATCTCTCATGAATACAGATGTAAAAATACTAAATAAGATAATAGTGAACGGAATACAGCAACATATTAAAAAGATTATACACCACAATCAAGTGGTCCTCATCCCAGGAGCACAAGGATGGTTCAACATATGTAAATTGATTATTTTGATACACCACATAAACAAATTAAAAAATAAGAATCATAATATATCAATAGATGCAGAAAAAGCCTTCGACATGATACAGCACCCATTTATGATTAAAACACTTAACAAAATTGGTATAGAAGGAAAGTACCTTAACATAATAAAGGCCATCTATGACAAACCCTCAGCCAACATATATACTTAATGATGAAAAACTAACCTTTCCTGTAGAATCAAAAACAAGGCACTGTTATTCAATATTATGCTGGAGGTCCTAGCGAGTGCAATCAGACAAGAGAAAGATATAGAAGGCACCCAAATAAGAAACAAAAGAAGTCAAACTGTCACTATTTGTAGATGATATGATTCTCTATATAGAAAACCCTAAAGACTCCACAAGAACACTACTAGAAACAATAAACAAATACAGTAAAGTTTCTGGATACTAAATCAATGTTCAAAAATCCATAGCTTTTTTAATACTCTAATAATGAAGTGTCAGAAAAAAGAAGTAGAAAAAATAATTTCTTTGCAATTACAACAGCAAAAAAATAAAATACTTAGGAATAAATACTTAGGAATAAATGAAATGTGTGACCTATATAATGAAAACTATAGACCTTATTAAAAGAAATTAAAGAAGATACAAAGAAATGCAAAGATATTTTGTGTTCTTGGATTGAAAAAAATCAACATAGTTAAAATGACCATATTACCTAAAGCATTATATAGATTAATGCAATCCCTATTAAAATCTCATTGGCACTTTTTAAAGAAATAGAACAAGAAATTATCGGATTTGTATGGAAGCACAAAAGACCCCAAATCGTCAAAGCCACCCTGAGAAAAAAGAATGAGGCTGGAGGCATCACTCTGCCTGACTTTCAAATTATACTACAAGTGACAAAACAGCATGATATTGGCAGCAAAACAGCATGATATTGGCAGCAAAACAGACACATGGACCAGTGGAACAGAATTGAGAGTCTAGAAGTAAACCCATATTTATATGGGCAAAGAAGCCAAAACTATACAGTGGAGAAAGGAAAACCTCTTCAATAAAATGGTGCTGGGAAGTTACCTGCAAAACAATGAAATTAGACTGTTGTCTATACCACACACCAAAATTAACTCAAAATGGATTAAGGGCCTGAATATAAGACCTGAAACAATAAAATGCATAGATGAAAACAGGAATGAAACTCAAGGACCTTGGACTTAAAGAGGATTTTATGAATTTGATCTCAAAGGCAAGGGAAGTAAAAAGCTAAAATAAATGTATGGGACTACATCAAACTAAAAAGCTTCTGCTCAGCTAAAGAAACTGTGAACAAAGTAAAGAGACAATTATCCAAATGGGACAATATATTTACAAACAACACCTCTAGTAAAGCCTAATACCCAAAATATACAAAAAACTCATATAACTCAATAACAACAAAAGAACAAATGATGCAATCAAAAAATGGGCAGACACAATTCTCCCTAGAGGACATACAAATGGTCAACAAATATATGAAAAGATGCTCAACATCGTTAGCTATTAGAGAAATGCAAATCAAAACTGCAATATGATACTATCTCACACCTGTTAGAATAGCTGTTTTCAATGGGATCAGTAATAACAAATGTTGGAGAGAATGTGGAGAAAAAGGAACCCTCATACACTGCTGGTGGGACAGCAAATTGGGACAGCCATTATGGAAAACAGTACGGAGTTTTCGCAAAAAAACCAAGAATTTATCTACAATATGATTCAGCAATCCTTCTACTGGGTTAATACCCCAAAGACTTGAAAACCTATATCTGAAAAGATATTTGCACACTGATGTTCTTAGCAGCATTATTCACAGTGGCCAGGACATGGAAGCAACTGAAGTGTCCTACGATAGGTGATTGGTACACATATACAATGGATTTTACTTAGCCATAAGAAGAGATGAAATGCTGTCATTTGTGACAACTTGGATGGACCTCAAGATAATCATGCTAAGTGAAATAAATCAGACATAAAAGTTGAAAATCACATGATGTCACTTATATGTGTGATATAAACCTTAAAGCAAAAATGAAGAGGACAAACAGAGACTCATGGACATGGGCAATAGACTTAGTGGTTCCCAGAGAATAGGGGGTGGTGGAGCGGGGATGTATGACAGGTAAAAGGGATCAAGGGGATCAAAATATAGGGTTTAGTGGCAGGGTAAAGTGGGTAAAGGGATCAAATATGTATGTAGCTGAAGGAAACTGGACTTTGGGTGGTAAACACACCATAGAATATACAGACATCAAATCAGAATGTACATGTGAAAATTATATAATTGTATTAACCAATAGTATTCCAAATAAACTTAATAAAAATAAATAAGTGTTGTAGGATACAAGATCAATACACTCAATCAATTGTATTTCTATGTATTGGCAAAAAAAAATCTGAAAATAAAATTAAAATTCAATTCATAATAGCATTAAAAAGAACAAAACTCAATAATAAATTTAATGAAAAAAATCAAGTTTTATATACTGAAAAGTATAAATCAATGTTGAGAAAAATGGAAAAAGATCTAAACAAATGGAGAGATATTCTATGCTCCTGTGTTAGAAGACCTATCCTATCAAAATTCAATTCTTAATATAAATTAACAAGTCACTCTTAAAATTTATTTGGAAATACAATAGACCTAGAATAGCTGAAACATTTTTGGATAAGAACAGGATTTGTGACTTATTTCAACTGGATATTCAAAACTTATAAGCTATAGCCATCAAGACAAACTTGGTATTGTTGTAAAGATAGGCGTAGATCAATGAAACAGAGTTTACGTCCAGAAATAAACTCTTACACTTATAGTCAATTGATTTTGGAAAAGATTCCAAGCATTTAATGAAGAAAGGATCTTTCAAACAATGATGCTGAGATAATTGGATATTCTTATGCAAACAACAAAACAAAAAACCTTAGACCTTTACTTCACATACAGACAAAAATTAACTCAAAATATATCATAAACCTACATATAAAAGTTAAAAACAAAAAAATTCTAGAAGAAAACATAGGAAAAAATCATTGTGATGTTTAGGCAAAGGGTTCTAGTAGACACAACAATAAATGAAAACATTAAAGAAAGAAATTGATTAACTGGATTATATTATAAAAATTAAAACCTCCATGCTTCAAAAGATACAACTACAAAATTAAAAAGACAAGTTTACCTCCTGGGGAAAAATGTCTGCCAATTATAGATCAGATAAAGGATTGTATCCAGATTAATAAAAAACACTTACAACTTAATAAGAAGAAGACAAACAACCAAATTTACAATGGTAGATTCAGAAGTGGTTCCTAATTAAGCTTTTATAAAATGTACCAGCCATCTGAAGAAGCATCTATTTGGGGTTGTTGCAAGGATCAAATAAGAATCAGGCTTGTAAAAGTGCTTAAAATTCATAAAAGAATTACAGATATATTTAAGGCATTTCACTTAAATCCTAATAAAGATGTACCACTTGAATCAGATGGATAAAGATATTAGCTTTAATGTCTACAGTTAAAAATTGAAAGATTTCTTTTTATTTGGAAAAAGAGATTTCTACCTCTGCTCATCTACTTATTTGCCTTCCTTATGATTGTTGCCTGAAGCATGGACTGATATTCCTGTGTTGGCTAGAGGACCACACATTCCATAAGCTGACTCAGTCATTGTATTGCAGCAGACTTGGTAGAGTCTGACTTCTGCAGTGAGGGATAAGGCGCAAAGGGAGGAAACAGCTAGATGTCTTGATCTGGGGAGAGTGACACATTATTGATCTCAAATCTATGCTCTTATCTGTCACTCCTTCTCTCCCCAGATATCTAGGAAGGTTGGAAACAACTGGCTTGAGTATCATTATGTCTTTACTTTGACTGAAATAAACATGCATGTGTGTTTATTTCCAGTTGTTAATCCTGCCTAACTAGAACACAGAGTTTTGAACCAATTTGTTTCTCAGGTTTAAGAAAGAAAGCAAGTGGCAGATTTTGAAGTGAAAAGCACATCAATGCCTATCTTTTAAATAGCGTATTGTTGGATTAAAAATGAAATGCAGGTACAAGAGTGAATGCTTCTGAGCCCTTTTTCTTAACAAGGGAGAAATGCTTCTAATTCAAACGAATACAAATTTGGCAATAACCATGGTTACTAAAACCTTCACTTTATACTCATTAAGAGAAAGCAGCGTGACAACAGTTGCTCAATTTACAGCAATAAACCTCTTCAATAGCAACTAAAAATGTAAGAGTTAGCCATTCTTTGTAAGCAACTTATTTCAGTCTGGGACTATTGATTTAAACTAAGCAACACAATGAGATGCTTAAGGTAAACACCATGATGGGATGCTAAGATTTTGGTAAATACGCAGACATGCTCGAATGAGGAAACAAAGTGATTGAAAGTGATTAAAGCATGCACAAATGGCTTAGAGAAGTGGAACAAGATTTTTGTTTAGTACATTTATCAGGCATAGAGTGGATCTAGAAATGGGACTATTCACTGAATTATGTCCATTAATACCAGAGTTTTGATTTTGGGAATATCTATAAGGCACAAATATATTTGATGAAAGAAATCAATGCTTAAATTTATACATTTTTGTCAGTATGGAAAATGGATTGTATTATTTGACCCACTTTCTGAAGAGGATGCACTTTCTCTTTAATATTCAGTATGCTTATACTTGAACTTTATGTAACCAGGAGTAATATTCAGTAGCCATTGGAAAGAAACTCCTGGTTTTCGAAACTTACCTGCTATTGATCCACAAAGTATCTGTCCATTTTCCTTTATCTATGACAGTTTGCTTATAAAAATGGAATAGTTAAAAATTAGATGTAATATTAATTATAGGCTAAAAGGTGAGTTAATAAAATACTGTATGAAGCATTTAGAGAATTTCAGGATTAGCAACTGAAAGCATACAAACACGCATGTCAAACTTTACTCATAAAGTTAATACCACTCAGGCTAGTTTTCTTCATAAGATGTGAATACAAAGAGTTACTTGATTTTTGGTCTTTATACAATAACTCTTTCAGTCTCAACTTTGAGTCTCAACTATGTGACAGGCAGTGTGAAAATCCTTTCCTTATTTAATTTTAGGGAGCTGTCCTAACAGATCATAAATGAATGTATTTTAAATACTGATCACAATGCACAAAACTACAGAATATTTTGGTTGAACTATATGAGTGCCATATTTGACCACTATTTACTTATAAAAAT
Source organism: Eonycteris spelaea (assembly GCA_003508835.1). Taxonomy (NCBI): domain Eukaryota; kingdom Metazoa; phylum Chordata; class Mammalia; order Chiroptera; family Pteropodidae; genus Eonycteris; species Eonycteris spelaea. Next base: position 4,230,827 of record PUFA01000122.1, read on the forward strand.
AGCGAGTTCATAAGCTTTAATATACTTCAGCTAAACAAAACTCCCTTGCATTTGCAGTCACATTTTTTTTCTATATTATGTTTATTGCTATTGCTATCAGCTTCATAATTGTATGGAGTAGGGCTGAGTTAACTATTACTTCACAACGGACTACTACAGAACCTCAGAGGCACATAACAATAAACACACAAGGCACTTTGCTTATGCACCAGATCTTCTGGTCTGCTTTATGTATCTCTTAATCTCCTTGGCCCATGGGACTCTCAATGCCTGTCCTTGTCAGGACAGTGTCAGTGGTACAAGAGAGCAAGCAAAACAGACAAGGCTCTTTAAGTCCTAGACATGGAATTAACCCAATGTCACTTCCAACACTCCATCCTAGGGCATAGGTATAGGAAGGAGGAAAAGAATTGAGGTCAATAATACAATCTCCACAATGGCCTAGCATTAAAAAAGCAACATGTTATCTCTTTATGTCACTGAAGGTTGCTGAAAAGTACTTTTCTATAAAGAAAGGAAAACATCATCATTGTCATCATCATCACCACTCCACTAGGATCTCAAACACTAATGTTTTCTATATGACAAGCATTCTCCTAAAAGCTTTACCTACTCTGTGAGATAGTCACTATTACTATCTATAATTTATAGTTAAGAAAAACTGAGGACAGAGACATTAGTAAAAATGTTCATCACTTTCTAGGAAAAAAACTATCTGGGTGAGTTTTAGACTGTTGCTCTTCTAATCACCGATTCATGTGTTAGAGGATGTGGCTATGTTTTAAGAGATTTTAACTTCTTATCAGGGCACTTATCTTCCCTCTTAAGTCAGAGATCCCAACACCCCAGGCCACTGGTCCATGGCCTGTTAGGAACCGGGCCCCATGGCAGGAGGTAAGCGGTGGGCAAGTGAAGCTTCATCTGTGTTTGTAGCCTCTCCCCAGCACTAGCATCGCCACCTCAGCTCCACCTCAGATCATCAGGAATTAGATTCTCATAGGAGACTGATCACTGGTGCCAAAAGTTGGGGACCACTGCCACAGAGAGGAGGAAACACTCTGCAATTGTGTGGCCACAGTGCACCAATGGGGTTCTGTTGGTTATCGCTCCAATTCAGTGGGTTAGTCAATCAGGTATTTATTGTTCTGGAATGTTGAGACCATTTTTTGGGGGGGGGGAGTCAGGACTTACTACTCACCATTGTTCCTTTCCTTTTAATGATTGTTTTGTCACCTGTATATTTATCCTTTTAGCATACTGGTAGGTTCCACTTAAACATCTTGCCAAAAGACTTCTATATTCCTTTTACAGCCAATAAATACTACAGCCACTAGTCCCACCTGCCATACTTAACCCTTTGCTCTTTAGAACATGCTGAGTGTCCCTTGGCTGCAGGAGTAACTTTGCCAAAGAGAACCAGAGAGCTAGGGCCAAGGTGGAGCCAAAGGAAAAATGGATTCCTGAAGCATTGATTTCCATTTAAAACCTAGGCAAAAAAACCACGGGCTAAGTCCAGTCTAGTGTGAGAAATACTCTCAGTCCTGTATTCAAGAAAGAATTAAAGCCTAAAGGAATATATGGTATTATATATATGCACGTAACTTTTGGAATATTCTTGTATCATTAATTGCTACAGGACTTAAAAGAATCCTTGAATTTATTTTTTTAGATGTCCTGCCCCAATTTTTTAACTTAATTTTTCTTCCCAACAAATCCTTCATCTTAAAAGATTTTTGTTGCATATATTAAATTATAGCTTTTCTCTTATTTTATTTTAATGACTAGTCATTTAAGAATTATTTACAACTCAAGAATTAGGAAAATATTTCCTAATTAGTTCGTCAACATCAAATTGCTCAGGATGTTCTACCTGCCAGGGGCTGGGCCGGCTGCTAGAGTCACTGAGTAAATGAGGCTCAGGACTCCTTGTCTCAGTGCTGTGTTTCAGGTCTTACCTGGGAATCTGACCTTGCCGTTCCCATCATTTACAGGGTGGGTGACACAGGCCTCATTTGGAAAGGACTGCTGTGACATTGCAGGAGTATTGATCAAGAGCTCATCTTTCCAGGCTCTCTTCCCAGCCGTCGAGGAGGTGCCACTTGCTAGAATGTTTAAGAGGTGCATTTGATTAACACGAGCCCTTTGAGGAGAACTGCATGATGTTTACTAGATTACAGCTCTCATCTCACTAGGGAGTGGAGGTGCTATCTGTCTCATTCGTCACAGACCCCCCACACCTAGTATGGGTCTTGACCAGCAGAAGGAGTGAGACGAAGGTTGCTGTAAGGCCTTTTCCTCAGAATTGATTGCTTTGGCAAAACATTCATGATTTTTTATTTAAAAATGTTTATTAACTTTGGGTTGTAAAGCTGGGCACTGTGCTGGCATTGGTAATGAGAGAAGCATGATCCCTAACATCCTGGAGTTTTGGGATGAACAGTGACAATCATTAATAAACTGAAAATAAAGTGACATATAAATAAAATAGTTTTGGATTGTGATCTGTGCTAAAGAGAAGCCAGGGGCCTGAGATAGGGAATAATTGGCAGAGGGAGAATTAAAGGGGAGCGGTCACACTTGCTCCTCATGCTTCCTTCTGAAGGGTTTGTAAACATGGCCCCCTCCTTCATGCTAGATAAGAAATAATCTAAAGAGTTGCTTTAACCTATTTCTCATTTAGAAAAAAAGTACATTTAGCTGCCAGCATTAATTTAATTTTACATAAACACTCTCTTTGAGGTGAAGAAAATCTGACTGGTTTTCAACGTGACAATAAAAATATAAATGGTGTTCTTTGATTTATTTCTAAACAAACTTGTCTATAATCCTAATGTAATGGAAATGTGTACATAAATCAAATCCATCAAATGAATCTTGGCTAACAACTGTTTTGAGAAACATGTTAACCATCATGCGTAGGAATGCTACGTTTTTTTAAGATTGACATTTTCGGCAAACCAAACTACTAAAAACAGAATGCTATAAATAGATTGATGTCATTTGTTTCCAAAGACTATCAATATACTAGAGCACTGCGAAAAATAAAAATAAAGCAAGATAAGTTCGTGGCAAACTTTGGGGTAAGGTTAAACTGTAATCCGTGAGTCTTGGGATAAATGCTGCAGCTACGAGACGCTGGCAAGTATTCTTGTGGCAAATGGGACATAGTTTGAAAAAATGATGGATGAAACCGTGCCTCACGCACAAGTTTCTCTGGAGACTTTGACATTCTGCTCTCTAACTCCCAGACAGAACCTTGGCTTTCCTACGAGCTGTGGTCCTGTTAAGCTGACAAAAGCTTTTCTTCAATTTAAATGACTGATGGTCCAGAGATGACGCCTTCTGTAGAAACATTCCTGAAGGTTAGGTTATTAAAGAAAAATGATTCAACTAGAACATGGTGTGTTTTTAGTTTTTAATATTATTTGTATGTGCTTCACCCTGAAGCTAGTTCTACATAGAAGCACTCCTCTACTGATCATAACACGACTAATTAAGTCTTTCTTCCTAGAAGAATTTTAAGCAATTTGTTTAGGGCTCTAGACTTACAGAAGACAAGTAAAATATTTGTTGGTGAGTGCTAATGACATACTGAACTGAAGAATTAAACCAATGTGCTATAGTCTGGATATATACCATCATCATTGGATGGGCTACTAGTAAACTTATATTTTACAAATTCTTCTTGAGAGATGTCTTCAAACAAAGAGTGTGCAGTGTGCACCACATGCTATTTTTCCAGGAATATCTACTATCTACAAAAGCAAAAAAAAATTAGAAGAAAATTTAAGACAATTTAAAAACATGGTGAGCTGATTTTATAACCCCTTTCTTCTAGGGAGTGGAATTTAGGATTTTTCTTTTAATATGTAAGCCTCTGGGCTGTGCTACTGGTTTGGACACATACTGTGTTGCCAATTGAGAATGTCCGCTGATATGTAGCTAAGCTCACAGGACAGTGCAGGGAATCACCAGGAAATCATCAGGGAATGGAAACTGAATACTAAGACCAAACACCCAGCCCCCTTCCTCACTTGAACACAGGCCTGGAAGTGGAGCCAGCCTCACTAAATGAAGAGCCTGTCTGCCTAGGTCTAAATGAGGAGGAGAATAAGCCTTGGCCACTTTTCCTACATATGAGGTGAGTTTTCCAGCTCCTAAACAAAGCTCTATGTCTCTCCCTTAACCGGCTCCAAGGGGTTCATTGACAGAATGTCTCTCTTGCTTCATGGTCAGCCCAGATAGCTCATAGAAGCACCAGCTTTTCATCAGCTAGAGAAAAGAGAAGGGCAGAGATGGAAGAAGCCAGTAAACATCCTGACAATGATTTTTCTTTCTTCCTTTTTGCTTCCCTCCCTCCTTCTCATCCTCTCTCTCTTAACTGTTTTTCTTTTGTTCAAAAGTATTTTTACAAAAAATATGGCTTTCCTACCTGCTCTTGTCATCTCTTGGAATTGAGCAAGGCTTTCAGTGATAATAAATTGGGGCAAATTGAACTTGGTACCTTGTTCCAATTTTGTCGCTCCACCAACAAAGTGATGTATTGAATTTCTCTTTCTCAAAGAGATGAGCAGTAGGTCCCAGCAGCCAGGCTGATTAGAGTGTCAATAACCTGTTGAGAATTTCAGTTTAAAAGCAACTCCCAGCAAACTGGGTCTAAGTCCAGGATAAACTTTTATGTTCTTTGGAATTTCAGGAATCTTTAGATGTCTATAATGCAGTAGATGGCGAGGGCTGGTTTGGGACATTTTTTGTTCCTTGAGTGTTTTATCAAATAGTAAAAACCTATTATACAGTTTCGAAGTGAACTCGTTTTTCTATCCCTTTTCCTGATCACACACAAACTCTGGGAAATGATAAGGATAACTTGATTAATACTGTTTCTCAAGCTTTAATGAACACATGGGATCCCCTGGGAGTGAAGATTTTACTTCAGAACATGCTGTTGAGGCCCAAAGATTCTGCTTCTCTAAACAGGATCCCAGGTAAGGCCTGCTGCTGCTGCCCCAGGACCATACTTTGAGAAACAGGAGGCTATGAATCTTTGAATACCTGTGCTTTAGAATGGACTCTGGAGAGTAGAATTCCTACTTTTCAAGGAAGTTTACCATTGCCAGAATTCAATTTGAAAATGTGTCCTTAAGTGATGCCGAGGGAATTGCCTCTGGTGAAGCTTTACAAATTAGCTTGAAGATACCAAATTGAATACTTGTGGACAGTCTGCCCACAACTAAAGATTGCTTTACAGGCTGACGTTGCTCATTGCCTTTATAAATCTCTGTCTTTTTGATATGGTGAAAACACGAAGAGCCATGAGGAAGCTATGACCACAAATTCAATGTCAGAGGATGTCCCAGTTATCAGGATGCCCGTGGCTGGGACTTCCTGTCCTGCAATGAGTTTTTGTGAACCTGAATGAACAACAAAATGACTTTTTCTGCCTCACTTTCTACAGTTACGAAAGTGAGAGATGGCTTCTTTTCCAACCCAGCATGAGGGATTGCGGTGAGGTTCTTTACTGAGATTACACAATTAAACATGGGACTTGTGACCTACATACTACATATTCGTTCAGATGGATCTAGGCAAATGTGTATAAAAAAAATATAATCTTGAATAACAATGTTTACTATATGCCATAGTCCAAATGCTTACCATACAATATCACATTTAATCCTCCGAACAATCCTATTAGGAAGTATCGTCATTATCCCATTTAATGGATAAGAAATAGAGATCCTGAGATGTAAATTACTTCATCCTATGTCAAAAACAAGCACATGGGGCTTTACGATAAGTTGCAAGTCGGGGGCCTACAGGTATATTTGTTTGATCTGCTTGAAGATTTTTAAAAGTTGCAATACTTGTTTTATATTACAGGCTAGTTCCTGCTTCTTTTGAAAAACCGAAGTATCTGGCAAGCTTACGCTTGGCATTCCTGGAGCAGAAATAGCGACCCCCTGCCCGCAACACATCTCAGGATGTAAGTGCTCCAGCTTGCCATAGTTCTCACTTGGCCCATTCACTTATATGTTACTACTTTCTGGCTCCAGTAAGCATTTGCATTTAAAATTCCTGTGCACACCGGCATATGATCAGGAATCACCGCCCTGAGTTAGTGTTTTGTCGAGGTTTCCAAAGGGTGGAAGTCCACTGCACTGGACTCCACATGGCCACTAAGAACACATGCCCAGCCCTCAAGATTTCTTTCTTCTGTGGGATGGACAGAAATATTTTTCGTGGTGTAGAGAATAACAGTTCCTGTCAGTACCATCTAAGGAATGTGATTCAGTGAGGCTAGGGCTTTAGTGAGCATGGCTCCACAGTGACGTCCTGGTACTAAGGCACTACTGCCCATCTCGCCTCTTCATTTTCCTCTTCTCAGATCTACCAATGTGCTTTTTGCCGATAATCATTAAATAAGAGGCAGAAGGTTACTGAGTTTATATCCACAAGAGGGGAAAATTCAAAGATTTGTTCTATAATAGAGAAATATATATTTAGAGAGATTATGAGTAAGAAACATGGGTAATTTCACTTGTTAGATGTTTTATCTTTTAGAAAAGAATTGGAAGATCTTCTTCAAAGATATTAATTGAATAAAAGTCATTTTCAAAGTATTTTGGCATGACTGACCCCTTTGCTTTCCACGATTTTGACACCAAAAGATGTGGATCTTTTAGAAGGAATGTCCAGGACCTGGGGACGGTCATATGGGAGTGAGTGTGTGTGTGTGTGTGTGTGTGTGTGTGTTGTGTGTGTGTGACTGTGTGCAGGGAGATCATATTCTGAGCAGATGGAGCATGAAATCAAAGGAAAACTACATTTTCTGGTTTGAGGGAGGTATTGTATATGTGGATAAGCGTAGGTGAACACACGTTTAATTAGCATGACACAGTAAGCTAGCATAGGTATCTTCTGCTTCTAAGCAGTAGGCTGGGTCTTAGAGAGAGCTCAATTATTATTCCTGAGGCATTCCAGAGTCCTTGGCCTCTTAAGGAAGTGGGACCTGCATAAATCTCTATGTTCTCGACTTCTATAATCCCCGGCACAAGCCGTCCTTCTCCCCACTCTGCAACAGCTTCACAGGATGTGTTCTTATTATCTATCCTCCAGAAAGCGGCAGGGTCTCCACCAGCCCACCCAGTTTCAAGGGCGGCAGGAGCGGCGATGCTTGAGCGTGTCCTGGACGACGGTCAGCTGAGGCGTGGAAGACAAAACACAGAAGTAATGGAAAGAGAGAAAACAGAGAGTGGTCTACGGCTGAGGAAAAGAGTTGTGGGGAGATTTCCAAGAGGTCTGAGACAGAAGGGGGAGCAAGAAAAAGAGGGATTTGCATGGCCGAGGAGCCAGCGAACAAGGGCTTGGGAAGCATCACGGGAGAAAGGAATATAATCATCACGGCAAAGTTTACTGAGCTCTCAGGTGGGACCGGAACTACGAAGTAACTATGAGGTACTATTATCATCCTCATTTTACAAAGAAGGAAGCAGAAACACAGCCAAGTTTAATAATGGGCCCAATGTCACATACATAGTAAGTGGCCCAAAACTGAGATCAGGCCAGCCTGAGCTTCTGCCCAAGCTCATAAAAATGTTGGCAGTTATGAAACAGAGAGGAAGTAAAAAAAAAGGGCGCGGCTGGGGCTGAGCTGGTTTGAAGAGGGCAAAGTGAGAAGAAAGCAGAGATTCTCCGCACTGTTTGTCGCATTCTAGGTGAGGGCCCCTGAGATGTGAGACCAGACTTGAAAACTTGCATGTGGCTCTGAGCCTCAGTCTCCTCATGTATAAACATGTATATAATCGAGTAAAATGCTGGTCAGGATTCAACACAATAAGGCAGACAGAAGGCACTTTGGGCATTATTAGATGTCTGCAGGGGTGGTCTCTAAAGTTGTGGCTGTTTCTGTTAACAGGACGATGAGTAGGAAGCTTAACCGACCACTGCACCTGTGTGCAAGCTATAACAGGCTTCCTTCTGTGACTCATTTTCCTGGCTGATGTCCCTTCACCCCTTCCTTTGGTCAGAGCTGTCTTCTTCTTTATCTGGCTCTTGCTGCTCGGTTGATTTTTACAAGTGTCTGCAAGAACGGCATGTTTTCTTCCTTTCACAGGATCGCGATCCTGGCCTCCCGAGATGGAGTTATTGACCATCCTGTTAGTACTGCTCATTGCTCAGAGGTATCAATGGCAAAAGTCACTGCTATGAACCAAATAGCTACTTGGGACTCCCAAGACTGCCACCCCCCTTTTTTTTCTGCCTTCCTTTAGCAGGGTCATGCTCAAAGTCAAAACAGAATTGATTCTTCTAATTTTCTTTACAGTGACTGATAGCATCTCAGAGTTTACAAGTCCTGTTGTCACTGACCCTGGTGCTGTGTAGGGATGCTTTTTCTTAAATGGACAGAGTAGGAAAGAGGAGACATATGCCGGTGGAGGGAGAAGAGGCAGCAATTTCACCTGGTTTCCCATCTTACCTGTATAAGTTTTATCTCAGGACATCCATAGTCTCGATCCTGCACTGGTGTCGGCACACAGTGCAAAAGCAATTCTACTTCCCTTTGGTCTTTTCCTTTTGGGGACTGCTCACCAATTCACTTCACTCTCTCACTCTTGTTTTTATTCTCTGCAGGTGTTAATTAATCCTTACTCGAAATGTCACTGCTCCGAGCAGTGTTTTGATTTTTAATGAGAAAAATGAATTGAAGAAAGAAAAGCCTGTAGGACCAAAGGACATGTATTTTGGACGCAGAGTTTCAGGTTTTGGCACAAGGATCGCAACACCTGAAATCTCTCATTCTGGGCCTTTTTCACTTTGGCTTCCCTGTGTTCTGAATTGCTTTTCCTCCTGAAATTGCAGTAACCATTCAAATATAGTCATCTGAATATCAAGCCATGAATGAAAATGTTCCAGTTACTGGGCAGTTTCATTTCCAATAAAAGAAATGAGGGGGGGAAAGGTCATTAGACTTTTTTAAAGGCTGTTTTTGCAAATGTTTTTCATTACATTATTCTGCCAAAAATTTAACTTTTTTAAGATTCAATTTTCTTACTACAAAATAGTTCATATCCTTCACATGCTGGTAAATTTTATGGTTACGAGGAATTCTACCTTCCTTTTTTCCTATTTTCTGCAAATGTTATTAGAAATTAATTAAATTCTGGAAAATGTATTAAACACTCATCGTGAAAGCGTGGTTGCCACCCTCAGAAACTCACAGACTGGCTAACAAACCTCAACTCAGAGATCACCTAGTGCATGGAGGCTTGCCCAGCTTTTACCAGTCCTTGGTGTTTTCTTCTGTATGTGCCTGTAGCTTCCTGGTCTTAGCCGTATTATAGAAAGGTGTTTTATAATCATCTTTTTTTTTAAGCTTTATTATTATTTTATTTTTTCAATCATTGTTGACATACAGTAACATATTGGTTTTGTTTTTCTCTCTAAATGGGTAGAAGGAGGAAAGCAAGCTATGTTCTCTTTGTATCTTTTGGGAGATTATTTTCCATGACATTTTACATCAACTTTTGTTATGGACTATCTTTTCAAGGATGTTTGTGTAATAAACAACCTTGGGAGATGTAGTGTCTTACCCTAAAAAATTCAGAGGGAAGATTTTTTTTTTTCCTGACGAGATATAAAAACGTATCCCTTGGGGTAAAGGTTAAGTAGACTTTCTAGAAACCACCTTTAAATGAAGACATTTCCTAAGCTCCAGTTTCCTTAACTGTGACACAAACCCAATGAGTGTTCAGCATCTACCTGGGACCTACTTCACATCGCCTGCAATCGATTTGGGAGGAGGAGGGAAAGGAGGTTGGTGTGAACACAAAGTTCATACTGCCCAATGTGCTACGGGTTATCAAGTCTTTTTCTCTGATCCCAGGGTCTTGTATCTTCTGCCAACATCCATGAAATGGGGCCAGCGAACTTGTTAGCTTGCAAGTGAGGCAAAATCTCAGACCCTTCACCATTCTTCTCCAATATCTAGTTTGTTGCTTGGCACAATCGAGTGGAGTGAACTAGATGTTCAGTTTGAGTACATTTAATCTGATTGCAATTTTATTTTATTTTAGCTATAGAGTGAATGTTTTCATCAATATTTTCACCTACTAGCTGTATTATCTTAGTACATTTCTTACTCTGCCTCACCTCAGTTTCCTTCTCTGTGAAATGGGAAGAATAAAAGTATCTATTTTATAGGTTTGTGGCAGATATAGAGATGCACTGCCCAAACACCCCTTTTGGGAAGGGTTTGTTGCCCAGCTACAGGGACTGCCTTTAGGGTCTGCAAGGTCATATCACCTAGGTCACAACCTTCCCTGGGAAGTCTGTCCCAGTGACGGCACAGTGTGTATGTATGTTGTATAAAGGACAGCCATTCAAGTCCCATGTGAAACAACTGTTGGGCTATTTGTTTCAAAGCTCCCTTCTGGATTGTTAAGCCTGCATAACAATTCGATTTCTTCCTCTATGCAATTATACTTCTTTTTACAGATTTCTCTTCCTTTTACAAGTTTTGATCCCTAATAAACTTCTTACTCTCCCACTTACTCCCTGCCCCAAACTCTGTCTCAGCATCAACTTCTGGAGAACCCAGTCTGCATCAGGATTACTGAGATAGTAAGAGAGTTAGAACATGTAAAACCTCAGAGAAATCCTTGCACAGAGTTGGCATACATTAAATACTAGCTTATTGTTATTGCTAATATTATTATGATCAATCAGATGGAGTACCCAAGAAACATGTTTTTGAAACTAAGAATATTTGTGCCCCCATAAGTGTGTCTGGTGAAAAGCACAAAAAGATCATGAAATAATTCAAAACCATACTGCAAGGTGATGAAACAATCAGAGATATTCAACCTGGAGATGGAAAGCTTACAAAGAATCTGGTACCTATCTGCCAATGCTCAAAAGGTTGTGATTGAAAGTGACATTAAACTTATTTTATAGGTGAAGCTAAAAGTGAAGATAGAACAAATATAGATATCAAAATGAAGCATAGTTGGGCTCAAGGTAAGGAAAGATTTTTGAACATGGCTGCTTAGAATAGTCCAGACTCACAGTAGAGGGTTCCTTGTCAGAAATACTGTTGAGAGAACTCAAAGTCTTGATGAGGATGAGCAGGAGGATATACCCTGATGGGAAGAAAATTTAGAACTGCATTAAACTTTTCATAGGAAGTAGAAAGCTCATATTTACTTTCTCAGTATTTCTAAAATGAGTATCTTAGAGTTGTTAGCGGTATACTTTTGATTCAATATAAGTAATGAACCAACTCTTAGTGACAGCAATTTTAATTTCTGCTCTACTAGTTTAATTTATCTATTGTAACATATGTGCTCAGATAGACAGCTAAACATCTTCACAGCTTCATTGTGTAATGGAATTCCTGGAGATGTGAAACTTTAAAAAAAAACACACACCTATTTAGCAAGAGATGCTGTTATAAAAGTTCCTAGAGAGCACAGGGTTTAGGACATTCTGAAGAAAAAATTTTTTTTTGAGGAAGACAACTTCAGTGGCTCCTTTCAGTAAAGTAGATGTGAGGTAAAGATCCTACTTCTGACTGTTTTAAAAGTTGCTAGGGAAGAGATAGGCAGCTTTGCCAAGAAATCAGTCTTGTGGGGACATGGTGTTCTAGCCTTTCATAATTTTCCTTTGAGTTTGAAAGTTATTAAACTCTATCTGATATACTGAGGTGGTTCTTTCTGGACCAGTCCTGAAGTAAAACTGACTGGAAGGAAAGTCACGTTCTAAATTCTGAGCTGGTAATGTAGGCCTTCACAAGGTTCTAGGGAGCCTGCTCACAGCACAGCATACGGCCAATTCAGCATTCCTGGCATCATAAAGAGGGCTAGTAAGTGGGTCTGGGTCACAAAGTGTGGTGGGTCTGGGTCACAAAGAAGGGCATAAATAGAATACATTTACTCTGGATTATTTTAGTCACACATTGTTATCTTCCCTTAAGCCCTGGCAATGCTCTTTGTTCCCTTATAGCCCCGAAAGGGATATGCTGTTGTTAAACACCCTGGTTATGGGCTTCTCTGTGGCAGTGGGCAGGCTACGTGGACAGTGGTTGGAAAGGGAAGTTTTATTACCTGTATCCAGTTCTGGTAGACATCAGGATCAGGTGCTCTGTGGCAATTTGGGTGGAGCAAAGTTTATATAATAAGCAGTGTTCTCTCTCTCTCTCTCTCTCTCTCTCTCTCTCTCTCTCTCTCTCTCTCTCTCTCTGTTTCTCTCTCCTTTCTCCATCCTTTTCTCCCTCCTTCTCTCTCTCTGTGAGTGTAGCCATGTCAAACTAGAGGTTTCCAGTCTAGTTTGTGATGGTCTGAACGAGCACATACGTATTTTCAGCAGAAGGTGCTGCTAGCTAAGTCTGGCATGCAAGCTCAGCGTGCTGCCCTATTTCAGGCTATAAACTGGCCCACCATCTTTTCTTTGGTTGTGTTAACCCAACAGACTCATCTCCTTTTTCCTCCCTGCATCTGTTTGATTTTCTTGGGTGATCATTGCAAGGCTTAACAGAAAGGGTTCTGTCACGTAAGAAGGCTTTCTCCAGTTTCCAATAAACTTTTATGGGTTGACAAAGGTAGTTATAACACTGGGAAGAGACGGCTTTTTTTCTGTTCTCTTCTGAGAAACTGGTATCAGAAAACCTGGTATCTGCATAGCTCATGCCTGGATCATTAAGTTACTGTATGACACCATGATTTTTGGCAGCAGCAGCAGCAGCAAATATGATTAAGAAGGTTGTGTTTCAGGGGCTGATGAGACTTTCCAATGTCTTTTCTCTGAACGCTAATAACTATGACTCGCCCTCTTTGCTTTAATAAAACCCTGGGCTTCATGGACTTATTGTGGGAAGGGAGTGAGACCCTAGTGAGAAAAGAAAAACATTTTTCAATAAGTAGGAGGGGCTCAGAATGGATTAATTTAAATACTAAAAGGGCCATAACCTTCTTTTGTGAGGTGGAATATGCCAGATGCCACTGGTTAGGATAAGCTAACTCAGGACAAAATCTACAGCCATGCACTCAGAATCCAGTGAGCATGATTGGATTACAGTCAAGCTAAATTTCAGACCCATATTAGTCATTCTCATAGTGCTTATATGTTAGTTTGGGAAACTTTAGGTGATGAGTGCTCCCTATAAAGTTAGAAATGATGATGCATCAAGGACATAAGGACTATTTTTTTAAGCACTCATGAAAAATGGGAATGAAGGTTCTCTAGCTAGTAATGATACCCTTGGTGAGTGCTTCAGTGCTAAAGCAAAAATAATGTAAAATTCATATGTCTGCAGGGGTAGGTCATGAGGCTATATGTAGAGAAGCCAGAATAGAGGATCCTGCTTAACTGTACCTGTAAGTGCCTTGTCAGAGTGTATAAATGTTTAACTCAAAGAACAGAAAGAAATTGTGCCCACTATCGTCTGCGATATGATCAGATGTTCTGATGTTTTCCCAAATATTCTGCAGTTGAGAGTAGCAACTTTTCTATCCTTTGAAGCAGCTGATAGGAAAGTCTTTGAGGTCTTACGTAAATTAAGTACTAAAAGCTGATTCCAGAAACTTCCTATTGTCTGAAACTATGCAGTTTATAAGCTCGACGCAGAGTCTCAGAAAAAGAAAAAAATGAAAGGAAAGGCAGGCATCTCATTCAATTTCTTCAGGTGTTTCCCTTTACACATAACCTTTGAGTTAGATAATTCTCTCCCAAAGAAATAACTTTCTGTCACTAATCTCTAGATAACACAGCCAGGGAATTAGGGAATGGATACAATAATAGATGTGAGTCTCTGTGTTTTACACTTAGCCATTATTAGGATAGGAAAGGGGTCAGGGCAAAAAATAAAAGAACCCACAGAGAAAATATCCACTTGTCCATAGAGAAACCACATGGACTTGATGGAAGGAAATCCAGAATATATAAGATATTTTTAACTTTTTTTTTTTGGCAAATTATAAGTGTTTTTAAATGCTGTATAGGCAGAACAAAACTAGGATGGTGCATCAGCTGTCAGTCTGCAGGTTGTCTGTTTTGTTTGTTTTTTTAACTTTTAAAACAATACTTGAATACTCTATAGTGGATTCATTCTATTTTGACCAAAGCAAGTGAGTAGCTGTATAGAATTCCATAACAGCATTGTTCTTAACAGCCACAGGCAGGAAATAATAATTTCCACCAATATATGATTATATAAATCAGGAGTCGGTAAATTCTGATCTGTGGGCCAAATTCAGCCTGCACTCCTGACTTCTACGAATCAAATTTAGTTTATTTTCAAATGCAAATGTATTTTCTGGAAAGTTTTGTTGGAGTACAGCCATGCCATCAATTACATTTTGTGCATGGCAGAGTTAAACAGTTGTGAAAGAGACAATATAACTCAAAAATCTGAATATTACTATATGACTTTTGCAGGAAAAATTTGCCAACCACTGATAGAAATGGTTGCACATATGTGCATTGGAACATGCTACCACCATTAAAAAAATAGAAAAGATTGTTATATGATGATATAAAAAGATATCTGATATCAAGAAAAAAATGAATTAAAATAATGTGATATTCTTAGATTTATTTGCTTAAAAATAAATATAAACATACAACAAATTTCTCTAGAAGAGTATACAAGAAACTTAACAATGATTACTTCTGGGGAGTGGATGCAGAAGGCGGCACTGGGGAGGAGAAGAGGGAGGGAAGGAGAAATATTTATTTGATGCTCTTCTCTATCATGAACATTTTTAAATGCCCATATATTAGATTTATATTGAAAATAAGCTAAATTAGATTTATAGAAGTCATGGACATTTGTTAAGAACATATTTATTTGTAGCATGAATGAATACAATGTCAGCAGCATAATAACAATGCCAGTCTTTTTTCTTATCTTATGAATATTTTTGCTGAATATCTATGTAATATCTTCTATTTATTTTGACTAGTAACCAGAGTAAGTGTTGTCTCATGTTTAAACATTTACCTGCAATTTTAGATTCACTATTTGCTTTAAGTAATTACAATTTACCTCTTCATTAATTTAGCAAAGAAATCATTAAAGCACTTTATCCCAATTAAATAGTTTATATCTTTTAAATATATTTTCACTATGAAGAATTTCATATACTGGTACCTGTTTTCCAATGTAATTTATAAAGCACTATTTTAGATCCCAGTTGAGTCTTTAAAATTTTTTTCCTTCTTGAAGACCTGTTTTGTTAAATTAAATATAATGGTGTGACATTGGTTAATAATAATGCTATATAAGTTTCAAGTGTACATTTTTACAATATAACATCTGACACTCTACTTTGTGCTTGTCACTTGAATTCCTATGTCCTTCCATCACACATATTTGACCCCATACCTCTCCTCATCTTGAATCTTTTATTTCTAATTTTATAGAAAAATTTATTTAGGACAAATTTAAATGCTTCTTGATTATTTAATCTGCAAAATGGAAAGAAAATGCTACTGGCCTTACCAAATAAAATTTTCGTGTTATAAAGAATTTTCCAGTGTTCAACTAATTATCGATTTTGTCAAATATGTCATTTGGCACAGTTTTAGTACATTCAAAATGTAGACACTCAAAATAATGATCTTTTTTTTTATAGTAAATGTGTATGAAACTGATTAAAAGAGCCATTGTTCTAGAAGACCTAAATTCTGAATTTAGACTCTGACTACAAGCGATCCTGGGAAAATTACACATCAACTCTGAAAAATCAGAGAACATAAGCTTCAAATAAAAGCAATATGCGAGAAACTATTTTTTTTGGAGCTGGTGCCTCTGTTTCTCAATCTTTATAATGGGTGGCTATGTTGCCAAATCACCACCCCCCCACTCCCAATTCAGCTTCCTGTGCCAATTGCACTAATAAAACCAAAAGACTGAAATACCAGCTCTTAGAGACAGAGAACCTTTTATTTGATTGGCCAAAATGGAGAACAAGAGGCAACATCTCTCAAATTCCTCTCTCAAAAAGCAAAAGTAGGGCGTGTTCATGACGCTAGAAAGCAAGGGATTTCGGGAACCGAGGAGAAAGTCTGTGTTTCTTCAGTCACAGCCACCATTTGTGAAACCAGACTTCTGGGTGTCAATGGCTCACAGTTTCTTAAGACATTTATTCCTTCTGAAAAACAAACTCAAACTCTCCTTATGACCCTGGAGTTATCGCCCCTGCTGGACAAAAGAAAAAACAACAACAAAGCAGTATATCAGCAACACAAATTATATTGTGAGAACAAGAGATAATGGGTTGAAAACCAAGATTGTGCAAAATATCTACAATTGTGCATCAGTGAGGTTATTTTAAAGCAAAAGGCAGAAACTAGACACCTTGTGATTACTACCATTGTTTATATTGTTTTGTGCTTAACTAATTTTTCTATTATATCAAGCAAAGCATACTTTTAAACATTTCTCCTAGGACTTGCTTTACAGGCAAGCCTTCAGAACATGACTAACCTTTTGACTATAAGCTAGTGACAACTAAAACAATCAAAATATTTAGTTAAAGCTATATACCTATATCTCTAGACACTATGATCTAGTATTTAAACATAGTTACTATTGACTGTAGCTCAGTTATACCTGCTTTGCCAATTTTGTGAAAATTAAATGAATTAGTGTGTACTAGAGAAACTTATAAATTATAAATGTACATAACCATAATTTTTCAAAATATGTATATAACCACTGTTGGTTTTGCAAGATGGTTTTTGGAGGATGAAAAATTACATATTCTAATGATTACATATTTATTTTATATTTACTTTCTATTTATGGTGAGTGATATGTTACGCTTACGGTAGTTTCTTTTGAATTAGTTTCAGAAGTAAAAATAGAGTTACCTTAGTGAAAAATATTAAATAACATACTACAGGTGAAATGCAAATATGACAAAAATGATGATCTTTGTGAATGACTAAAGTTCAAAATATTGCTTTACAGATATATAAATTTATTTGGATTTTTATTTGCCTTATGGTTCTCGACTGGCGTTTTTAATCTGCTGTGCTGCAAACATACCATGTAGAACAAAACATATGAACTTTTGCAGTAAAGGGAAAAAACGAAGCAGATGCTTGAAACATTTAGGAAAGGAACCCAGTGTAGCTGAAATACTGGCCAATGTGGGGTCAATAGTGCCAAGTTAGCATAGGTTGGGCTGTTTTCACCAGAAGAAGAAAAACAACAGTTAACCAGAGGATTGAAAAGTATACTTCTAGAAAGGACTTATAGTCTATGCTGTTCCACCTTGAACGAGCCCGATCCCGTCTGATCTCAGAAGCTAAGCAGGGTCAGGTCTGGTTAGTACTTGGATGGGAGACCACCTAGGAAGACAGGATGCTGTAGGTATGAAAAATAAAAAATAAGGGATTGTAAACTGACAAGTCTCTTACAATCTGTAAGGTCAACCAAGGGTTGCCTCGCCTAAAATAAATACATAAAAATAGAAAGGACTTCCAACATTTTTGAGAAATTAACTTTAGGCACACTAAAGAATGTTCTGGAGAAGTGTGATTCTCAAGGTAGGTGAATCCAACTGCACGTCTAATTTGACTCACAGATTTGCCTGCCCAGTGAGTCACCATCATTAAAGCTTAGAATTAGGTAAGGGAGAGCAAAATAAGAGAGGAGTAGCCTGAGAAAACCCACCTCTGTGTTCACAACCTAAGCTTCTGGAATTCTGCTTAAATATGGCTTTCACGACTGTAGGTGACAGAGGCAAACCAAGTTCAGGCTGAGAGGGGAAAAAAAGTTGGATTGGGGTGTGTGTCTACCTCCGTGACCTGGAAAACAAAAAATGTCATGTTCATGACACAGTGACAAACCCACCCAGGAATTTCCTCCCAAGTTTTCCCTATTTTCCCAGTAGACAGCTCCTAGGGCAGAGGCCTGAGGGCACTTGTTTATTTTACCTTTCTTCTCCTTAAAGCTGCCTGAAAAGAATACACTTTGTTCTCTCATCCAATTTCATGCCCTTGAAATTGTAGTCTGAAGCAAGCGACTGCGGTGAAAGTTGAGGACTTCCAGTCTCACAAAGTTCCAATCTCTGCCTTTCATTTAGGAAATGAAAACTTCTAGATGCTCAGTACCTCCCTGTATGACTACTGATTTTTTATGTCTTTGCAAATTTAGATGACTAAGGAACTGCTTACACAGCAGCTCAGTAACAAGATGGAGTATCTATCTTAATTATTTATTTAAAAAATTCTTTGAAGCCTGCCATTTAACCCCAGCAGGGGATTTAGACTTTTTCAGCCACAAATTGTGATTTTATTCCTCTGGAGCCTTATATGAACTATTAAGCTTTTTAGAAAAGGGAGCAAATAGAGTTCTGCAAGGTAATCAAAAGCAAATATGCTAATTTGGGTCTATACGACAGCATTTTTATCAGAAAGAACATTAAGCTTAGATCAGTTATTCATCTAAATTAAGAAAATCGAAAAAGAGAGCAAGACTAGCAAATTACCTTAGCGATGGTCGAAACCAGCCCTATCTCGGACTCTTTCTTAATCGTCTTTCTCAGTGTAAAGTCTAGTTACTAGGATACGGCCGTGTGGCAGCATCTTTATTAGAAATTGTGTGGGAGAAAAAAAGGTCAGAGGCTCATTTCCAATAATGGTTTGACAAGTAACACTAAGAAAAGGGCAGGAAGGAATTGAGATTTGTGGTGTTTCTCTATATCAAGATTTTGAGATAATAGCACTTATATGAATGGAAGTCTCCAGGAATACATTTTATTATTCTCAGAGTTGAAAGAAAAAAAGATATAATATTATCATCAAAATTAAAACCAGGAAGCCTAAAAGTATAGTAAATATTCTTTCTAAAGGATCAAGTAAATATCAAAATATCAAGAAAAGTACAAAAATTTCATCTATCCTTAATGAAAATGTTCTTATCTCAAGTCTAGCTAAATCCAAGAGCTCTGCAATTATATAGATAAAAGTCAAAGCTCCAAATATCGCTATCTGGAAATAGTGAATAGTTGAATGGTTAAGCATTTAGAAAACTTGACAAAATTCAGGTTGCTCTCCTTGAAGAAAATCTACAGAGAGGACATTATTCCTCTCTGTAATAGTATATCTTTAAATCGAAAGATATATATATATCTTTGTAAACTTTGCACTAATGAAAATTTCTTTGAATTAAAAAACTATCTTATCATTTTTAACAAAATAAGAGCTACACTAAGTACTAAAATTCACATAAAGTAAAAGCTCTGCAGTGAATGTTTAAATTATTAACAATATTTTGCTAGATTGAGAGATAAAAAAAAACAAGAAAATAATAATACTTGATATCCTGGATGCTCTGCCTTTTTTTTTTTACCTTCCCTGCTCTCCTCTCTCACCCTTACCACACATTGGAAAAGTCTGGGCTACAAAGAGCTTGATATTTTGGCTTCCAGTAATTTGGCATTGAAACTCAGGCCTACCGGTTTATTAGCTGTGTGCCTTCAAGAGATTACATAGCTCTTTCGAGGCTTAGGTTCCTCAATTATAAAACAAACTTAACAATTTTTAGGCTTATTGTGATAATTAGATGAGAGCATATATTTAAGATGAAGGTATTTCATAAATATTAACTATTATTATTTTATTATTACTGGAGTTTTAAGGGGGAGCCAATAAAGAACACTCCTCTTCCTTGCATAAGTCTGGAACCAACAGAGAAATGGACATGGACATCAGACAGATGGATCCCAAATTACCAACAACAGCTCGATTGAAGACCTGACTAAGTATGGAGGCACATCGGGCTGGCTAATGATTCCCCAGTAACTAAAATCTACCCATCAGTCACTGGCACATCTGAATAGGGACAGACCTCTTATATCATGGAAGAAGATAGACAAAACATACTTTCCCACTAGGCAAGGCTGTTTTGAGAGAGAGAGCATACCTGGAGGTCCTGAGTCCTGCATCCCCAGACAATTCTTAATGCGCCTATTATTCCCTTTCCTGGGAGGAGTGGACAAGGATGTGAGAGAGGCGACGTCCCTCCATGTAGAAACATGAGAGGGAGGGGAATTGAGATTTGTCTCAAAATATTATTGTTTTTGACAGCTAGAATTTTAGATTTTTAAATTTTATCAGTTTAAAAATTGATTGCAATACTTATAAATTTGTATGTGTTAGTATATATATGTGTGTATTATATGTATATATATTTTTTCATACCTTCTTTGATATTTTTCTCTTACTGAGGTTAATCGAACTGTAGCTCCTGATTATTGCCTTCCTTGCACTGCAAAGGCTTTTACATGCTTTTTGTAAAATTTGCCACAAATTTCTCAGTATCTTCCCCATAGGAGGAACATACATCCTTGTCCTATTAACTTTGGCCATGGTCATGGGACATGCTTTGGTAAGTGGACTATGTGTGGATATGAGATAATCCATGTCTGAGCAGAAGCTTTAAGTGAGTTTGTGTGATTTGTCTCCATCCGCTGTGAGAACACCAGGACTTAAGTCTGGTCACTTTTAGTCTGGATCCCAAGATGAATAGATACACAGAGCTGGCTCAGTGGACCCAGCTCAGCCTGGGTATGCCAGGTATGCCCTTACTTGATTACTTGTTTAACCAATACACCTGCAGCTGACTTGCATCTTTTACATGAAAAAAATAACTATTGTAAACCACTGCAATTTGAGGGTTGTTAGTACCACAAAACAGTTGACTAAATAGTACACCATTTTGTTCTTACTAGACTCTTGACCAGACTGCTTGCAGAGTCATATCTCAGGTGGGAGGCAAGGACAGCAGTCAGAGCTCAGGACCAGCCCTTCCAAAACCTGTGGAAATGTTCTGAGTAAACTTGACACCTGTTCACTTGTTACTAACAATGGTGATGGCTAGGCTTCTCACGGGTCTGTTAGCACTTTTTCAGCTGGGCCAGGAATAGGATGTGGTCAGACCCTGGACAGGTGCTGAAGTGTCCTGTGAATGCCAGAGGCAGCGCCGTCTGTACCAGGGGCACCTAGATCTCCCCATCTGTTTAGTCAGAGGGAGTGTTCTCTTAAAGTGACTCTCCTTGTTTTAAGTTCTAGTAGGTTCATGGCAGTCAGAAGTATACTAAATTGTCTTAGCCCTTCTGCCTAGTATAACCTAACAAGTAAGCATTCCAACTGTGCAGTTGGATCTGTGAAACTGAATTAATAGCAAATGACTTAAATCATATTACAATAGAACATATTATAACAGAGTGATTATGACCAAAAAGGTTTCCAAAATCTAGTAGTGGCCAATCTATTCTGAGAAATACTGAAATAAAATTTGAAGTCTTCTTGCTTTGTACAATGTAATTTTATTTAAATGTTTTTCTTATGGGGACAGTGTACTGCAGAATGACATTGTCAAGACACATAATGAACAAACAGGACTCATTTTAGATGACTAACTTTGTATTTTGAGGCAAATCACACTGAGATGTTTCCACTTTTCCCCAGCTGCAAAACAGGGACAGTAAAAACCGACATAACAAGGTTGAATAAGAGTTACTGAGATTGTATATTTAAAGCACTTAGTACATTGCTGGCATATTGTAAGCACTTGATTTTTGTTAGACATCTTTTTGCTATCAGCTTTGCCATAAATAATTATGTGTAAAGCACAAACAACATTCAATATTTTTGAAAGTTTCAGCGTTTGATACTTCCAAATGATTAAAATATGCATGAAATTTCATCAAAAACTGAAAACTTACTCATGATAGAGGAGATAAAAGGAGAAAAAGGAAATCTATTTTGTTTTGATAAAAGACAAGGCAGTAAATTCCATAAATATTCAACAACTGACATCATGTAGTTGAGTATTTGAAATGCCTTTTAGTAATAATTATACGTCTTTACACATAATACTTACTCTTTTCAAGGTATTTTGCTAGCTATTTTTAAATTCTCCAAGCTATTTCATTATAAAAATTATTTATATATTTCATATCCATATAAGTCTTCTCTGTCAAAGCCAATGAAATTTCTAGAAACCGAATATTGAAAACTTCCATACCAAATACTTTCAAGGTTTTATTTTTTTCTGCTCAGCTAATTCACTTCCTTCTTCTAGATGCTTATTCCTTTGACAAAATTGACCCAAATTTATAGATCGACTCATTTCTTTTTTTATATAATATGAAATTTCAAACACACAACAAAAAATGTAAAAATATGAATATGAATACACATAATCACACCCTGAGTTTTTATAATTTATTATTTTTAAAACAAGACATTGGAGAAAAAGCTGAGGTCCTCTTTGTAGCTTTCCTTCTTTTTTGCCTCTGTACTCCAAATTACTTACTATTCCTGAATGTGCTACAGTTTTGTATATTTTAAGCTTATATAATTGTTCTGTTATAATTATTTGATACAAATTCCATTTTTCACTGTCATATTGAAATGTATCTATCTTGGCTAATGTAGATCTACAGTATTTGTTGAAACTGTCATGTAATATTCCTTTGTATGAGCAAGTGGCAATTTATTCATTTTCAGGTTTGTGTTTACATATCTTTGCTATTTGGCATTCACTTCAGATTTCTTTAAACCGTAGCTTTGTTCTTTGTACATAATACTAGTAAATCAATGTGTTGACTTTGATTTTTTTTAAAATAAGCATCCATTACCTCTTTTAAGTATAGTTGCCCTAATTTTATCTATGTGGTTAAGAATATGAACTTTAATTTTGTGTATAAAACCTGGCGGCCTATTCCTACCTCTTGAAGTTCATCTTAAAATAGCCTCTCTTTGCTTCACCACACTGACTTGCCAGCTCCCCAAAGTGTGTGCTCCTTCTACCAGGGCCTTAGTACATATTATTCCAAGTGTATGAAATGATCTTCCTTCCTTCATTTTTAATTTTCACTTGTTTTTCATACTTGATCAATCGCATCTTCTCTAGGGAAGCCTCCTCATCTACTTGACTATACCCATTTCCTTTGTCTGCCCTAATAGTACCACAGACGTTGCATTGGCAGTATTTATCTGAAGTGGCGTTTTATATTTGTATGATTATTTGATTAATGTTAAATTACTCATTAAACCTTATTCTTCATCAAGACATAGAGTATTCCTTTCCCCTCACCGTTGTATCTCTGGCATGCAATACAATGCTGAGTGCATAGTAAATGCCCAATGAATATTTGTTGAAAGGCTGACCTAAATGAATAAAGTGTTGTTCTGTTTCCTGCAAAATTCAATCCAACGTACAACCCTCCTTTGCTCTCATCTTCCATGATCAGCAAAATACATAAGAGCAGAGCATAAATTGAACTTTACCAGCTTTTAGCCAAGCAGTCTGGGAAAAACTTCCAGGACACAGTCACAGCTTTCAGGAATCAGTGACTTCCTGCAGCAGTTCTTAGTGACCTACTAGTGCTGACTCTTGCCCTCTGAAAATTATATTGTCCCAAGCAAATGCCAATGCTGTTCTGTAATAGTTGACTCCAACTGCAGTCCACTCTAAATATACTCAGGTGCCATTTAACTTTAAATTTCTATCTAAAAATAATCAGGTTTTGAACCATGGAGGAATAATGCACAATTTAAATTCAGGTTCCAAGTGGCATCTTGATGTTTAAGAATAGGCCATCTGGCCTTTGGTTTCTGACATTAAAAACCTTTCTTGTTATGAGCAAGGTTATAGAACCCAGAAATAACAACACACATCAAATCTGACACTGACACTGAGGGCAGCCAACATATTATATAACATACATATATATGCATGTATATATGTATATATATACACACAAAGATATGTATAATTATACATATGTAATTATTAAAAATAATATACATACATGTTGTAATTATTGTTATGCATACATGTATTTAATTATATATTATATATAGTATATAGTTGTTAGGCTTTAATTACAGATAATAATGTATGTAATTAAATCTGACACAAAGGAAGAATATACATGCGTGTTTATTATTTATATTATTATAATATATATATATATTGCTTTGAAGCACAAATTATAGACAACTCTGTAACATCACACCAAATATGACTAAGGGTAGCCTTTTATATTATATGTATATACATATGTATATATATATGCATACATATATGTGTGCAATCACATGTGTAATTATTACATATACACATGTGTTTTAGATATTATATATGCATGTGTGTAATTATTATTATTATAGACAAATGTATACACACATATGTGTAATCAAATCTGACATTAAGGGCAGCCTATACATATATACACTTACATACACACACATATATATATATCTACATATATATATATATACACACACATGTGTAATTATTATTCACACTTTATATTTAAAAAACTTATCTTTGGCAACACTAGACTTTATCGCCACTTTTCAGTCTTAATACTATGGCAATAGATTATGGCAGAGAGGATTTTAAAAAGTACTTATCTTTTAGTAACTTTAGTTAAGTGAGTTCTCCTAACTCTATCCCCAAATCTCTTTTTTAAAGTTTCCAAAATGAGCATGAGGTTGTGCAGATAAAATATTTTGACTTTAGTCTATGACCATGCCATCTTGAACAGCCCAATCCTGGCTGATCTTGGGAGCTAAGCAGGACCGTCCCTGGTTAGTACTTGGATGGGAGACCACCTAGGAAGACCAGGGGCTGTAGGCATAAAAAATAAAAATAAGGGATTCTAAGCTGACAAGGTCCTTGCAATCTGTGAGGTCAACCAAGGTTTGCCTCGCCTAAAATACTAAAAAAAATTTTTTTGACTTTAGGGTACCATGTTTATACATCCTTATTATAAATATCCTCACAGTATTTATAGCTTTGGCAAGAACATGGTCCATTAACAGATGCTGGCACTAAACAGGGCATATACGATGGCAACACATCTATGTTGTAACTGGGCCACAGCCTGCCTTGGCAGCATCATCTGCTGTCTCTCCACAGCCCTGTTAGCGAGTGCTGCTCAGGGCCACGCAATTGAACCATAGAGAATTGTCTTCTCCTGTGTTTCAGTGTAGACAAAACATTACTTGTCTTGATCTAAACTGCCTCTTTCAGACCCTGTGAGAGAAGGAACAAATGCTTGCTTTAAACCAGAGGAAGTGATCAAAGTAAATGGTCTGGCTAATATGGCTTTGAGTACTGGTTTAGTCATTGACTTAATCAGGAAGAGAAATTATTGCAGAAAATGTTCTATGCAGTCCTGGATTTCCTAAATTAATGAAGACTCTCATTTCTATTTTCAAAGAGCCGTGCTGGGTATCATTCCTGTTTCATGTCACATTGTGGCTGAATTGGTAGTGAATTGGCACTAATGGGGTAAGAGAGAAGGTGTCAGTCAATGCTAGAGTGTCCCAGGAAGTAAGAGCACTAATAGAACATCTGGGTTAGTGAAAACAGCTGCTTTGGGAAGACGCTGATTCTTACAAATTGAGTGATAAAAGTTGGTGAGTCAGAACTTACATTATCATGTATTTCATAATAACTTTCCAGTACAGTGTTAGGGTGGTGTGCCAGGAATGCTATTTACAGAGGAACCATTTGTACTTCATTTTATTTCACTTTGCCTCCATTGCGTTGTGGGAAAACTTGTGCAGAATTTTTGAAAAAGATGGCATTTTAATAGTGAACTTAAGAAATGATATTGAAAATTGAGTCTGTGGTGATGTAAAAATCTGTGTTTTAAGTTAATTTTCTTTGATGGAGTAAATGAACATTGATGAGAAAGGGGCTTTTAACTACAAAATGATAAAATCCTATAGCAACAGTAGCTATATCTGGCTGGAGGGTTTTGGATGATTTAAAAGTCTTTTTTGTTTGTTTTTATTTTCTAAATGTATTATTTGTAATATAAAACACGCGTACACATGAACATACACATATATAATCATACATGTGTGCACACATACAGAGTTACATATATTTAGGTGAATATTTTCCTCAGGTAGAACTGTTATTTCAAAGGAACATCTTTATTTACCCTCCAGAATTCCATCTGAGAAGTGTTTATGGAGTAAGAGAAATAAAGAGGGAAAAAGAAAGGATAGAATAGAAAAAAGCAGGATATTTTACCTCCTTCCTTGTCTGTAGCTGTTTTCTGAGTTGGGTCTCTGAGCTCCCATTTCCCTCTCTATCATACCTGGCCTAGTTATAGGAATGTCACTTTCCTGTGGCTTTGCAATTTTGATATTCGGGACAGGATAAATTAATGACTTGGAATACTGATGACATTCTGAGATCTATATGCTTCACAAAGACCTTCGCTTGGTTGCATCATGAACTTTCCTTAGCAAAGTTTGTGGTCTGTTGGTGTCACGGACATAGTTGTTTGCTTATAGAATAGTCATCTCCTTGACTTTAAATGTTTCTTTGCTAATGAAACCCAGCGTTCATTCAGGTATCGTGTGGCCGGCCACATTCTAGTCAAAGTCAGTAGTGATCATTCTATTCTCTTGCCATCTATGGTGTAAGCATGGACATGTACATAATCCTGGCTGATTATGTACAAGTAAAATTCATTGGAGGGCTTTTGGGAAATGTTTCCTTAATCTTAAAAAAGAGATATCAAACAGTGGCTTGGGTTTTTGTTTTTTTTTCTTTCTCTATTTGAATATTGTGGTACAAGGATGAAAACCATAGAACTGCTGCAGGTATTTTGCTGCCATAGCAGAACAATGGACAAAGTCAACACGCTCAGGAAGGTAGGAGAGAAAGATGGGAAAGGCTTGCCCTGCCCTGAAACTTTCTACCTCTAAATTCCTCATGATGCAATAAGTTTGCTAAATGTTTTATGCACTTTCTTTAGTTGTTCAATCTCTTACTTATAGCTGAAATCACCTAACTGGTTCAACTTACAATCATATTTCAAAGTGAGTTTTTTATTTTTCCTCATTCCTCAAAAATAAATGATAACCTCTACTTGTATAAAGGCAGTACTGACTTCGGACCCATAAAATGCTCCATTTTAAGGAAAAGGAATATGCAAACACAAACACATGCACACACACACATACCCTGCTGAGTGCTTTAAAATAACTCTTTAATGCTTCATTCATGTTCGGGTAAGATTTTGGAATCAATTTAAATACTAATACAGGGAACTTGAATATGGTATATAATTGACAATGGAATACTAAGCAATAGTTAAAAAGAATAAGGTAAGTCTATATGGATTTATCTGGAAAGATCTTCAATATATATTTTAAGATAAAAAAGAAGTTGCATACCTACATGTACAATATATTATTTTACATTTATGCAAATGTATTTATGTATATAAATTACATTTTCATTTCTATAGATTTATAAATAGCTAGAAAAAGTTCCAGAAAATTTAACAATGAATAGATGATAGTGGTTACCTTTGAGGAAAGGAGCTAGACTGGGGGAAGCAAAAGGGATGTTTAAAAGTTGTACTTTATATGTTTAAGTAATATTTAATTTTTACTGAAAGAATTTTATGTATTACTTATGTAATTAAAACATAATTGCTTTTAGCCCTGTGATTATTCCCACCTAATCTATTAAACAAAATATGCATATATAACATACTCTCTTTTATTAATATTTTGAACAAAATAGCATCACCCTCCCCACCCAACACACACCTATTAGGCTCACATGTCCCTTTTGTGGGACTCTTCCATTGTGTATAGTCTACGAAGGGTGAGTGTTTCCTACCTTCAAACTACTACGTTCTGGTCTCTAATTTGGGGGTCCAATGCCTGGTTCAGTCAGGAGTAGGAAGTGCTTGTTCCTGGAGCTTTTATTGTGAGAGATACAAGGTGAAAAGAATGTTTTGGGATCAGACTGGTCACAGAGGGGACTCAAAAACCAAATTTTCTTGTGGTAGGGCATAGACTCTTTATGGTCCATGCTACACAGCATCCAGACATCTTGGGGTTTCTGCCTCCTCTCCATTGAAGCCCCCACTGTCCTTCCCCACTTTTTGCTAGATAGCTAAGCTTACTTTTTTTGCATGCAGCCAAAAACTGACTGATGCAACTAATATTAGCTACAACAGACATTTCTGTTTTTCTATGTGAGATGATCGATAATCATTAGGAACATCCTATGGGAAAACACTATTTTTGGAATGTGAATGTCAACAACAAAGTTTTAATTTGTGATTTATACAGCAGCAAGCCAACTTTGGAGCTTTCTCTAGTTAATCACAGTAATGATGATGTATTGTTCTTTTCCATCCCTCAGGCTACTTTCACTTTTGATTATACGGAAAGGAACAGAATTCATAAAGGCGTAATGAATCAAGATTTTCACCTGAAGTTTGACTTTAAAAAAAAAATTCTATTTGTAACTTCTTTACAGTTGTAAACTATGGGCCTAGAGAATGGTTGTCATTGAGTTTAGTTCCTAAAAAGAACTCAGTAATTGTCTGGGAACATACTCTCATTTTATAGCTAAGAAACCAAAGCCCACAGTAAAGAGACTTACCCCAAATCGAACACTGTTTAAAGGCAGAAATTGGCTTAGAATTTAAGTCTTCTGAATCCTACTCCAAAGTTCTTTCTCTAGATGATACTCTCCAAAGTTTCCACAATAAAATGAAGACATAATTAAAAAGCCACTTTGCTTTGAAAAGAATTGAAACATATACATAATAACGCTTTTCAGACTGTGGCTCAATAAAAATCCGCCTAGCATTTGCTTCACTTATGCTGTACCACTTATGTTGTTTTGCTTAACAAGTTTTAGGAAACTTTGCCTTTAGATAAGAAATGGGAAAAAGTAAAACACAATTTTGGATGTTTCTTTTTTTCAATCCTTCCCTAAATTCTACATGTCAAATATGTTCATTTCCTAGTGTAGTAAAGGTATAAACAAGCAAAAAGCCCATCTCTGAGATGTCACCTTCTTTCTAAAAGCATGACTGTAGCATGGGCTTCTGCTGGGTGTAGTGAACTGGGACAATTTTAGCACTTTGGGTGCTTTCTCCAAACTTCCAGGCTTTGCTTTTCCATATTCTCCTTCTTTTATGTCTATGTTGTGC
The DNA here is from genome assembly GCA_003508835.1 of Eonycteris spelaea. Lineage (NCBI taxonomy): Eukaryota > Metazoa > Chordata > Mammalia > Chiroptera > Pteropodidae > Eonycteris > Eonycteris spelaea. The sequence goes on from PUFA01000122.1 coordinate 4,259,836, forward strand.
CTCCTGAATGAAATTGTCCTCTTAGAGAGGGCCTTCAGTGGATGAGTTTTGTTGGTTTTACTTTCATTCAACAAACAGGCACTGGGCAGCTACGATGTGCTCTGCATTAAGATAGGGAATTAGTAGCTCAAGAATGAGAAATCCAACACCTGCCTTTAGGAAACTCTCTATTTAGAGCAACCATTTTAAGGTGACAGATGATAAGAAGTGATATACAACAAAAGTAGGGTACTATCATTCCAGAAAATCTATGATATCTTTAAGAACCCAGATAAAGAAGTGCTAAGAACTTCTAACTAGATTTTACTTTGGGCAGTCTGGATGTGGCTCTACAGTGGTCTGTGAAGACAATTTTACTGATAATTTGGACAAAATACATTTATTTCTATGATTAATAATGAAGCTATCCTTAACAGTACAAATTGGTCATTTAATTTCCAAGATAAATGGAGTCCTGTTTCAGTAAATGTGGATAAGAAAATGCTTTGAGCAGACCAGTGTAAACCGAATGGTGGCAAACGAGCTGAAACCTCTGTGAAGATGAAAGGGGAATGAGCAATGTAAAGATTGTAGAGTACTAGGGTTGATAAACTATGGGCTTAAAATCTCCTTTGTCCTAGGAACAATATTGGAAGGCTCTATGTTTTTTGTTGCTGTTACAGATACATTTTTTATTCAACATATTTTTTTTTGAACCTAACTTTGTGTCAGGCACTGTTCGAGATACCAGAGATACAATAAAACAAAAGTGCTTGTAATTGTGGGACTACATTTTTGTCTTTGTTGCTTAAGAAACTTCAAATTAATTGCTGTACATTCAGGATAAAATCCAATAACATTAGTACAACATACAAGGCCCTGCTAATTTTTCTGGCTCTTGAAACCCTCATTTTCTTACTCTAAGCTCCAGCCATGCATAGCTACTTCCAAATTCTAGAAAAAAAGAAAGAAAATTCTGTCCAAACTTTATATTTCTGCACATATTCTTCTTTCTTCTGTGATGATCTTTCTGACCTCCCAAATCTTTCTCAACTTTCAGGTATCAGCTAGCTCAAATGTCATTTTCTCTAAAAACTCCTGATTTCCAGAACAGTCTCTTATGTGCTCCCTTACACACATCACCACACTCTATGAATATTGCCTCTTTATCTGTTTATCTTTCCATCTAGACTACAGAGCCCTTGAGATCATGGACTGTGTCTTGTACATCATCACATCCCAAGTGCCTCACATGGTGCCTGATACCTAAACAATTTGCGTAAAATTGACAAAACATGAGGAACCAATGAGAGGTTACCACCTAAACAATTACACCAGCTATAGGATATTTTTTAAAAGAATTCACAGTTGGTTAACTATCTATTACCTAAATCAAGTATCAAATCTCAATCACAAATGTTTCGTCAATGGATTAAATATGTCGTGAATTACAATCATATGCCAGGCTACAGTTAAATGCTGTTGTATCTTTAGGGAGACCAGCCTCAAGGTGGAGGTAGAAAATGAATATAATTAGGAGCAAGCTTGAAAAGAAACAATTTTAAAAAAATCAGTACAGGATATAATAATTCGAAGTGCCTAAGTGTGTGAGGCAGATTATGCTCATAGTTGGCACTCAGCAGAAAGAGAGACCAGAGGAATGAGCAATCTCTAAAAGCTTTTCACATATACTATTTCATTTAAACCTTAAGCTACCCCATTGTGGTAGTTATTGTTACTGCTATTATACAGAAAACAGAAGCACAGAGAGGTTAAGGGTCTTGTTCAAAATCACACAACTTATGAGTAATGGTGTCAGGATTCAAGCTCAGACTTGCTCAGCTCCAACCTCATGTTTCCTCTTGAACATTTTATTGGGGATGAGGACATCCAGCTTTTGAACTGTGGCATAATTCTAAGCACCTGCTTTTAAAAAAAGAACATACTCAGAACTTTTGCCTGTGCACATGTTAGAGTAACTGAGACAAGACTTCACCATAAACAATAAGAAAACCAGAAGAAATATATAAAAGAACTACTTGCAAACATTGGACATCAGGTAATGCAGAGAAAAAAAGCAAGTGAGGTAGACCACACATTTTTCTTGGCTTTCTGCCTGGAGGCATTTATGAACCACAGTACCAGAAGGGGACCCAACCAGAACACAAGGTCTCACTAAGTTGAGAAGAAAAAGATTCAAGAGTTGAGGGAAGCTGAGGTGGCTGAAATTTTCAGGAAAAATAGCAGATAAATAACTTCAGAAATTTGCACAGAAATCCTTTTGATCCTGCTAAATACTCGGCCACAAATGATGTTGGAAAAAGAACAAAGGGAAGCTTTCAGCTGAAGCAATTTCGTAGTTTCTAGGAGGCTGGAAGACATTTGAGTTCCAGGTAGAGTCCTCAATGAACACTTGGGACATTCAATAGAGACCCAAGAAAACTCATGTTTTAGTGGTAAGTCTAAACTAGACTCATCCCACAGCATTTAAAAAACAAAAACAAATAAATAAACCCTCAAAATAATTAAGTTGATTCAAAGTAACTTAACTACCTGACAGAAAAATGTTAAATACTTTCTAAGAAATAAAGAAACCCAGAGCTCAACAACATAAAATTTAAAATGTTCAGTTTATAATAAAAAATATAATAAATATAATGAAACAAGAAAATGTGACTTACTACCAGGAGAAAAGGTGAGCTACTATAAATGGACAGAAACAATATAGATGTAAAATTAGAAGACTAAGACTTTAAAAGATAGAAAGACATTGAAGGAAAACATGAACATAATGAGAGAAAAATGGAAAAAAAGACCCAGATAGAAATTGTATGGCTGAAATACAGTGTCATAAATGACAAATCACTGGATTGTATTGAAAGAGGTGAACACTGTAGAAAAAATAAGACTAGCAAACTTGATGACATAGAAATATATATTTTATATATTATTATCCAAAGGGAAGCCCAGAGAGCAAAATGTCTGAGAAAAAAAAAAAAAAAAAGGTGAATAGAGCCTCAGTGACCTATGGGACAATATAAAGCAGTCTAAAATATGAGTCAATAAAATACCAGAAGAAGTGGAGAGAGAGGAGCATAAAATATTTGAATAAACAGAGAATTAAAAATTTCCAAACTTGGTAAAAATTATCAATTAACAGATTCAACAAGGTTAATGAGCTATAAAGAGGATAACACAAAGAGACTCACACTAAGGTATACCAAAAGCAAATTAATGAAAATCAGTGATGAAGATAAAAATCCTTAAAGACTATTCAAGTGGGGGGAAAAAAAAAACAACCACATTACATGTAGAAAAATGATAAAATACTGTAGACTTCCTATCAGAAATAATGCCAGCCCTAGGACTCTAGAAAACATCTTTAAAGTTTTGAAAGTAAATATCATTCAATCTGTAATTCTATATCCAGCAAAAAGATCCTTGGAAGATAAAGGTCAAATAAAGACATTTTCAGACAGATAAAAGTTGAAAGAAATTTGTCACCAATAGACCCGTCTGATAAAAAAGTTAAAGAGATTTCTTAGGCAGTACATACAGAGAAGCGATTATAAGGATTGGTCATGGAATTTACGTCAAGAAAGGGAAGGAGAGATGTCAAAGGGACAGGGCGGAGGCAGATAACAATAGATTGGTTGTCTAGACAGCATCATGAGAATGTTGAAACTGAGATTCTTGAGGGAATCAGGTTAAAATTAGAGACTATCAAAAGGTAGCATGCATGAAATTTAAAATATCGAAGGATCTATGGTTGATGATGATGAGGTCGCAGCCAGGTCCATGAGTGTGGAATTTCTTTTAAAAATGAATGCATGTAGAAATGATACATAACAGAGATACATCTACAAAGGTGCAATTTTAGTCATCCTCCATCTTTTATTACCTACTCAACTGCTGATTATTCCTATAGGTACTTCTTTCTGGCCATCGTCTGCTATGACTTTTATTTACTGTCTTAAGCTCAAGGGCAGTGGTGGGCTACCTTCCAGTTTTGACTTTGCAGTAACTATTTTCTAGTGGGGATGAGCTTTATAAAGTAATATAAAAGCTGAATTCTATAGTATTTAACTGAATTGTTAAAAAAATAAAGCTTTCATAGAGAAGGGGAGACAGAGATAAAAAGAGTCTTTAAAAGTGCTGTGGGGCACTGTAGTTCCAGTTAGGTCCATAGGCCATCACCTCGGCAAACTTGTGGACAACCATTCAAACCTAATGTCACTAGGGACGTGTTTGCCATTTTGACTAAGTGGTGTGGAGTGACTCCTCTTCAACTGCAGGTCACTGTGATTTTTTTCTCTGAGAAATTGATGGATTGCTAACATTGGCTAAAATGGACAAAGGCTGGCTTCATGTACAGCTCGCTCTGTCAAGTTTTTTGAAACTTTCCATTTTCAGACTAATTATCCATAGACTTCCTCAGGATTTATGTATATATTTTTCTAAGCTGAATAACAACATAATGCCGGAGGAAAAAGGAAGTCTATTCTAGGATGAAAAGAGGGAAGAATAGAAATTTTTGAGAATTTAAGAATAGATTTTAAATTAATTCGATTACTTCATTTCCCCCAAATTATGATTCTAATCCTTCTGGAAAAGATTTTACCCACCAAGAGAGTGTAAACAATAAAATAAGAGATGAGCCTATTTTCAGTAACCCACAGGTAGTTCCTCCTAAATGTGACCTATCTAAATTCTGCCCATCATTATAGAGATTGCTCAGGATTAACCTCCTCAGTGAATCCTTCTATGGCTTTTTCAGTTTTCACTGGTCTCTCTTTCCTCTGAGTGGCAGCAATGGGTAATCTCCACACCTAATTATGCACCTCTAGATTTATCCTGTATTGCTTTTTTACTAATTGTTTTGTTTTTAAGCTTGCTCCCTAACTGTATTAGTTTTCCCTTTCCAACATGAGGCTGGCTTCCCAGAGACACAACAGTGTCTAACTGTAGCTGTGCATGTAATTATAATTCACAACTTATTTTTTTTCTGTTGATGAGAAACCTGTGATAGAGAAGTGGTATTTGATTCAAGTAGTAGACAGTTAACTAACTGTGAATTTGATCATGACCCTACCTTCTCTCTCTCTCCATGATTCCTCCTGGACCATTCAGCACCTCCTGGCACTGGTTCTCCTTTCCAGGTGGTGGGGCTCAGAACCTCTGCAAGTACTGCTGAAGTGCACGGATGTGCCTTGTGAGGAGTGATGCTGAGGAGTCTCTGGACTGATCTTCTGGCTTTGAAGTGCTGATCTGGTCCTGAATAGGGCTTTGAGGTAAGATTGAAAAGTCTGATATACCTATAAGGGCTCTCCCTATTTGATTCATGTAGTGTTCACATTTTATCAGAAGCTTCTTATGCATTATCTTATTTGATAATTATAAATACTAATCCAGATTGATTGGGTATTTTTGTACCCATTATATCTCCATTGAGTTTCAGAAAAGGAAAAGTTCAAAGCTAGGCAGCGATCTGGCAATACTAGAGACATCTCCTGAATTCCAGTTTAATCATCTTCTCATTAGACCTGGGAGGCTATTGAGAAGAATTAAAAGGTTCTTAAAGTGCTTTAAGTTACTTTAGTTGGTGTGAAATGAAGCTCCCCGAGACAGGCCTAACAGCCAGAGTCTCCCGGATGTCCAGAGTCATTTCATCAAACCTGATATCCCTTAAATTAGTGATGATACTGAAGGTGTCCTTGCTACTATTTAATTCGGGACAGTAGAGCAAGGAGGTGGTCTCTGAGAGGAATCTGGGAGGCAGGGGCCATGCAGTGAAAATTTGTTTGCTTCTTTAAGTTAGAAAATACCCTGTGGTTGGGTCCTTGATTTTGACAATGAATGGACTACAGTTTCCCAGGGCTTTCCTAGGCTCAGAAAATATCCAGCTGAAAGAAGTAGAATATTGGTCATTGCCCTGGACATTGCGCATAGAATGGGAAACTTTCTGGTTTGGTCCCCAAGAACTGTTGGTTTAAAGCCTCGCAAGTTCAGACCTGAAGTTTCGTTGCTGTGAATGTGTTGAGAGCCTTGTGACAGGCAGTTCTGTAGAGTGAGATCCCAGAGTTCAACAGTGGAATATGTTAGAAAGGGAAACACTTTATTGTGTGAAGAAACATACCCTTCGGCAAATCTGTTAACTTTATTTTAACCTGGACCCTTTCCTTCTTGAATATAATAAAGCCTCTGAAATGACTGTACTTGGCGAGAGGGTCTCTTCTGTCATTTACAGCAGCAGAGAATTCACAAAGTGAATTACTTCGGTTTTCAATAAAAATGTTAATGTCTACCTTAGATGTGAACAAAGTGCACTGCATTTCAGTAATGAGACGATCAAATCTGTAGGGGCTGAGACAGAGTGTGTGGAACTGCTGCCAGTTATTGATTGAAGAAAGGAGGGAGGGAGGGAAGGGAAGGGAAGGGAAGGGAAAGGAAGGAGGTGAGGCAAGGTGAAGCAAAGAGAAGCTAAGAGTATCTAAAGGTATTGGGAGCACACGTGAGCGCAGAGAGGAACACAGGTAAGTACAGAGAGGAAGAAAGACTTGGAGATGTGCAGGCCTTTAGAGGAACTCAAACTATGCAAAATGGGATTGAGAAGACAGCAAATCTAACTGCCTGCATCCGTCCATAACATGTAATGCCGTGCTAGTAGTCTTCTCTCTGGAAGTACGAGAAAGGCTGCGTGTGCCTTTCTTCGCTGACTCAGATATGTGTTCATTTGAAAATTCTCTTTGGCCTTTCAGCAGTCATAAAAAGAAAGTTTAGAAAATAACCTTTTTTTTTTTTCCTTCAGTTGTATAAAATACAGGTAGCTGTTAATGAAAAGCAGCATAAATTTAACACATAGAGAAATGGTCATACTATCAGCATTATTTTTGTATTTCAAGACTCAAACTGCCTCCTACTAAAACCCACAAATTTACTTGTTAATGCGATAGCGAGACTTGTTCATACAAGATTCTGATTGAATCATTTTTTTCCATATATGTTATCAACAATAGCTATCATTTAATGAGCATTTACTCTGTAGGAAGCACTGTGTTAAAAATAATTGCATGTAATATCTCTTTAATTTTGAGCAATTTCATAGGTTATTTCACAGATGTATAAACTGAGGTTGACTAAGTAACCTGCCTAAAGTCAAAGAATGAGGAAGAGTTGAGTTTTAGCTCAGGTAGTATGGGGAGGAATCTGTGGAGAGAATTCGCCGTAAATGGCATTTTCAGGCAGTGTGCTTCCATTATCTACATAAGACCCAGGAATAGGCAGTCCTAGCACTTCAATTCTAGTTAAGGATTTTTTTTTTCAAAGATAACTTAGGTACAGCTAATGTCTTAGCTTTATCCTGGAGCTTCACTCATGCCAACTTCATTTATAAGTAGTGTAATCATTGCTTTGTGTCAGTGATAGATCAGAATAATTGAGTAGTGATTGGCATTCATATAGATGGATCCTCTGACCTCAGATGTTCTGAGGCCTTTAAATACCTTTTTCCTTGAAGACTTTGTTCAATCTTGCAGTGTAACATTGAAGTGGTCTCATTCAATGAAGTCTATGTGTACTATGTTCTCATATTGCTATTCCAAACAGTTGGTCTATTTCAGCTTCTGTAGTTTTCAAGGGTAAGCTATGTCGATATGTAGATTACTTATAAATAAATGTACACTATTAACCAGCCTGTAATAATTTTCTACACAAAGTGAATTTAATCATTATGCTTTTTAACCATCTTCTCAGCAAAAACTGATATTTATTCTAAGAAAGTGACTAATCAGGTCCTCCAGGACTCAGTTGAACTTGATAATTCTAATCTTTCTCAAATAAATTTGGTGACAGGAGAAAAGGATATGTGTCTAGAGATTACTGAAAAGGAAATGAGGAAGGGATCAAGAGACCCAGTAGCCTATAACTACCTATGCCCTTAGATCTTATCTCCTGACCTATTTCTGAACAGGTGGATACCATCTTCTTAAATGTCAAGATTTGAAGAAATAACAACAAAAATTTCCCAGGGAGAATATATCCAAATGTCATTTGAGTTGCAGTAGAAAATAGATAATTTCTGGAAGCATGGTCTTTTTTTGCTGTGTGTTTGTTTTAAAATGTTCCTGCTGCATAGGTTAAAAGACAAAAATCAAAACAGCTTATAGAACGTGGTCATCTGTGTATTTTTCATCTACAAAAATATTTACATATAGTTTCCTAACTACCAAGTAGCATGTCAACCAATATTATCACACTGCAATCTCTGCCAGATGTTGACATTGTCCTCATCTGTATTACATTAAAATTATTTTATTTTATCCCTTACACCTTCTTTAATGGGTAGTAAGCTCATGCATTCCTGACTAAGCTCTCAGGTGGCATCTGTGGCAGACACACTCTAAGATGACCCAGTGAGTCACACTCTTGGATAATCCTTCCTACTGAAGGACATGTAGTTACTTCTGATCAATAGAATATAGCAAAGGGATGTCACTCCCTTGATTAAGTTGCATTGTATGACAAAGGTGCTGGGATGTCACTCCTGTCATTATGTGATGTTATATCACTTAGCAGAGCAGAGTGACAGCTCCTGCTGGCCTGGGAGAAGTAAGCTGAATATTGTGCTTTGGCCTATGGAGGGGCATATGTGGCAAGAACTTAGTGTGTCCTCTAGGAGCTGAGGGTAGTCTTCAGCCAACTGTAGGTAAGACTGCTAGGAAAAATATTTTCCAAACATCTTGAATAAGCTTCAGTCTAGTGAGACCCAGAGCAGAGGCTCCACCTAACTAAGAATCCTGACCTATGGAAACTGTGAGCTAATAAATGTATATTGTTTTAAGTTTGTGGTCATTCATTGCACAGCAATAGAAAATGAGTATAGAAAATATGGCCCACCTGTCCTATTTATTCTCATTGTCCTGTTGAAAAAAACTGAGTCATGACAGAATTCTAGAGTAGTAATATAATTTTTATATATTTTTATAATTTTTATAATTTTTATAACTTTTAATAAACTTTAAATGTTCAGAGGTTACTAGTAAATTATCAGCTCATTAATTGTATGTACAAATAAAAGACTAAGGAAGGGTACGCCATTTTTGCATTCAGATGGGATCAAATATAGACACCAATTGTGGGATCTCTTCGAATGAGCTGAGGACTTGTGTAGAGAATCACTGCTTTCTATTTTCCCACTTGGATCTTCTTTTTTGGAAATCTCAGTTGCTAAGCATTATAGTCCCAAAACACAAAGATGTTTTCATGATACCAGTTGCTATTTTCTGGGGTTACAATGGGTAATGTAATCAGAAGGGGTATTTAATAGAAGAGAGAGAAGAGAGAAGTTGTGGACCACGCCATTATTCCTGAATAAGGCTGAGGACTCTAATTTAATGCAAAGACCTCTTTAATTAGCTGCTTGTTTCAGTGTTTTAACAACAAAAAAATCTACCTCGATTTATAAATTATAAAATTAATGTATTCTCAAGGTAAAAAAAGTCAGGCCATGCATAAATATACACTAAAATATCTGTTTAAAATATTTTAAGATCTTGAGCCTTTTCCCCACAGGCAACAACTATCATCAGCTTCTTGTGCATCTGTAGGAAAAGCATGATACATTTCGATGTTCACATCGTTTTGGAGCTTTCTGTGAACACATATCTTTTTGGACATATGTTTCATATGTCCCACAGGACCCACTCTGTTTTTCATACTATTTTTTTTGAGTGGAACAAAATATCTTGGACATTTTTTCATATCAACTATGAACTTACATTGCTTTAAGATAAATTAATATATTATATTATGAGTTAAAATAATTTTAAAAACATTATCATTTTTAAATATCAAAATTTGCAAATGTAACAAAAATATTACAGATGAAAATATTACAATTTAAAAATACTGTAATTTAAAATGTATACATATATATTTTCATATACATATGACCCATATTATGTCATAAGCACTTTGTATGTGTTAACTCATTTAAAGTTAACAACAACTCTCTGAAATAGATGCTTCTTTTAGCACCACTTCACGGCTGAGGCCACTGAGGCACAGAGAGGTTAAGGAGCTTGTTCAGTCACAGAGCTAGTAAGTGGTGAAGCTACCAAGACACTGGCCCTGTCAGTAGAGCCCTAGGGCTCCTGCCCGCTTGACCCCTCTAACTATGTGGTACTTATTGTTTTCTTATTGTTGTTGCAAATTATACCTCAAAGCACTTTTTTTGTACATTCACAACTGCACACATGTGCAAATCTATTTGTAGAATAAATTCCCAAGATCAAATTCCTGAGTTGGAGAATAATGCACATTTTCAGTTTTCATAGATACTGTCAAATTGCCTTCCAAGGAAGTTATGGTAATGTGTACACCCACTGCCAGTGTGTGATAATGCCTTTTTCCTCACAACCTTGCCAAGACTGTACACTATCAAACTATTGCCAATCTGGCAGCTAAAAATGCTATCTTTATTTTGCTTTAATTTGCATTTACTTGTCAGAGAGATTAGGCATCCCTCCATCCACTTATAAGCCAAACCATATGTGTTTATTTTTCAGTGAAATGCCTATTAATCTATATTGTTCTAAAGTATTTTGGGTATTTTCTTTATTGATTTTTAGGAGAGTTCTGTATTTTAAGGAAAATAGCCTTTTACCTTTGAATATATTGCAAATATTCTCCCCCATTTTGTTTTTTGGCTTTTGTGTTTGTTTATGCTATTTTGTCTTAACCACACAGAAGTTTTAAATTTTCATGAGGGATAATTTACCAACATATTCTCTTATGGTTTTGGATTTTCTAGTCTTGATTTTAAAAGTTGTTCAACCTCAGGATTTTGAAAAATTGGGCTATATATATATTTTTGTAATGGTTATGATTTGTATGATTTTTCTTTTGAGGTTTAATTCAGCTGGAAATTATTTTGGTATAAAGAGTGAAGAAAGAATTGACCTTTTCTCTTAGTTTAAATAGCTAACTGGTTTACAGTAGTCCCTTCTTCTCCCTAGAGGATATCTTCCAAGACCCCCGGTGGATACTTGAAACCATGAATAGTACCGAACCTTGTATATACTGTCTTTTTTTTTGTATACACATACCTATGATAAGTTTAATTTATAAATTAGGCACAGTAAGAGATTGACAACTAATAAAAAATAGAACAATTATAAAATATAATGTAATAAAAGTTATGCGAACGTGGTCTCTCTCTCAAAATATCTTTTTGTACTGCACATACGGCATGAATACACTGAAAAAAGGGATGATTCACATCCTAAGTGGGATGGAGCAGGATAGTGAGAGATTTCATCAAGCTACTCGGAACAGTATGCAATTTAAAATTTATGAATTCCTTATTTCTGGAATTTTCTACTTAGTGTTTTCAGACCATGGCTGAGACTTCAGAAAGCAAAATCACAGATAAGGGGACTCGACTGTATTTATATCTCTGGTCTCTTTGTAACCACTCCACCTAAGCCTCCTTCCATTTCCCATTCTGCATTACTGATTTTCTTCAGAATTTTCTGGCTATTCTCACATATTTATTTTTCCTAATTAAATTTTATTTTTTAAGATAAAAACTGTATATAAAGTGTACAACATGATGGTTTGATATACATATACACAGTGAAATGATCACTATAGTTAAGCTAATTAACATATCCATCTCCTCACATGGTTACCATTTGTGTGTGTGTGCGTGCGTGCGTATACAGTGAGAGTACCTGAGATCAACTTTTTTAGCAATTTCCAGCATATAATACAGTATTAATAAATACAGTCATCATGATGTACATTAGATCTCTAGAACTTATCATCCTACACAATTGCTACTTTGTACCCTTTGACCAGCATCTTTGTACCTTTTGACCATTTCCCCTTCCTCCCAGCCTCTGGTAACCACCACTATATTCTCTTCTATGAATCAACTTTTTTAGATTTCACATATAAGTGAAATCATGCAGTATATCTCTTTTATGTTTGGCTTATTTCTTGTAACATGATGTCCTCCAGAAATTAAACTTTAAAAATAGTTTTCCTTTTTACCAAAAAAAATGTTATTCTTAAAGATATCACACTAAACATTTAGATTAATTTATTGGAAACTGTAAAATTTATTATTAAATATTCTTAACTAGAAATAAAATACATATTTCAATTAGTTCATAATCTTTGTCTGAGAAAATTTCTAGGTTCCCTTCTCATCTCCTGTTAGTGACCGAGTTGCAAGTAAGTGCGTGTATCTGAGTGTTGGTATTGGTAAATAGGATCTTCCTGTATATTATTTTTCAATTGGTTATAGTTTTTACACAGGAAAGCATGGGACTTTTAAGATATCAATTTTATAACAACCGACTGAAATATTTTGTGGTTTTTCCCTTTCTTCTTCCTTTCCTCCTTCCCTCCCTCCCTTCCTCCTATCTTTCCTTACATTTGATTCTCTAGGGTTGTTCAGATATATAACCATATCATCTGTAGAGAATTTTGCCATTTTTTCCTCCAAAACTCTTATCATTGTTCACTTAAATAATTGAAACATTGGGACTTTCAGAACATTGTTGAATAAAACACTTAAAACTTTACTTGCTCTTGACTTTAATGTTTAACCATTAAGAGTACTTGCTGTAGGCTTCTAGTAAATATCTGTTTTCAAATGTATAACCAATTGTTAATGGTATTTTCCAGATTTAGTCAGGAATTCTTGAATTTTACTAAATAGTATCTTTGGTTATCTACAGAAATAACATGGGGTTTTTATTTGTTTGTTTTGTTTTGTTTTGTTTTGGCTTTACCCATATGTAACATTATATTAATTGGTTTCCTAGTATTGGTTTCCATCAATTATGCTTATATTTCTGAAAAAAAAATCTACTTACTTCCAATATATTGTTCTTTAAACATGCTATTGAAATGTATTTCCTGTTTTATTTAGAATGTTTTTATTGTTATATTAGAAACCAGATTGGTCTTTAGCCCATTTTGTGGGCTTTCTTTCCCAAGTTTGTGTTGAAAATTACGCTGCTTTTAAAAAAAGTACTTGGAGACTTTTACTTGTTATATTCTGGAACAAGGTAAATAACACTGAAATGTTCTGTTCCATCTACAGATACTTTTTATTTTTTGAAACATTCTGGATTTTTTTCATTAAAGAGAAAGTTCTTATTAAACTCTTATCAGAACCTGATCAGTTCTTAATATAATTAGTCAATTTTAGCTTTCTGGAATTGATTTTAGTAACATTTTTTTATAAAACAGCTATTTCATCCAGATATTTCAAATTTATATGAAGAGTTTTATAAAATATTTTTGGTAATTATTATTCTCTATTTATTATTTCTAATTTTGCAAATTTATGCTTTCCTTCTTTTTCTTTGTGATTTGCTGGCAGGTTATTTCCACTGTGCCAAGAACCCCCTCTTGTCTTTGTTCATTATTTCTCTTATTATATTTACATTACAGAAGTAACTTTTACTTTCTTCTAACTTTTCTTAGGATATTTTTCATTCTGCATTCATTTTTTCTACTTTACTCAGTCATTTTTAGTATTTATTCTTGCATAACATATTATCAACCCTTCTTTGCTTCCCCATATTTTCATTATTTTGCTTTCCTTGGGTATATATCCATGCATTTAAACATCCTGAAGATCCTACCTTACTCATGTAAGTTTCCTGTGTCTTGTTTCTTTTGTTTTAGCGTGTGTTCTACTGTCTCTTTCTCATCCATTTTTTATGATTTCATTATTTTATTTTTAATAACATTTTCTTGCTACAAAGCGATACATACACGTTGCAGAAAATTAGACAAAAAAAAAAAAAAAACCAAAAAAACAAAACCAAAACAATACCACGAGGTCACATTCCGACCCCTAGATATTACCACTACAGAGATATAGTGCCTATCCTTCAGATATTTCCACCTGTATATAAATACATACATACATATTTTCCCTGTCATCTGAAATATGAAAGTTCTTGTTAATAATTCAAGGCCAGCCTGTTTGTATTCTGCCTTTAGTACCTTGCTTTGGCCTGGATGGTGGCACATTCTCAAACTTGAAAGCTAATAATTTTACCAAATTATGTACTGTATTTATTGGTCATTCTATAGTTATTCACTAGGATATGTTTGTCCTTTTATCGTGCAGTTTCAGAGTCTTCTTTATTTCAGTGTTCTGATATTAAGATCAGAAAACATGACAGTTTATAGGCTCAGGTATCCCCGAAAATATTCTTAAGGTATCTTGGACCACAGGAAGAAAACACTGAGACCCCTCCGCAGAGTTGGCTGTGTTGTCATTTCAAACCGTATGTAAAGACCATCTTCCAGACCCCTCTACAGATAGAATTATAACTTTATTGATAGTTTTACACAACCAATTCCTTTTCAGTTAGTTCATTTATTTAAAAAGATGACATTTGCAGTTCTTTCTTTTGGCATCTCTCAATTTCTACCATAAATTTTAACTGGTACATATTAATTCGTGAAGGATTTTTGTTTTATTTTACTTCAAATTGTTCCCCTTGTTTCTTGTTTTCCTATTTATTTCTCTCTGTCTCTCTCTCACTTCTACGTGCATGCATATACACATGCTAACACATACATGCACCCCCATGCAGACACGCACATACATTTTTAATTTTCCACTGTGTCATGAGCACAGTGACAATCTGAGGATTAATATCATTGTATGGTACTACATATGAACTTACATGTCTGGCTGCATACCGGCTTACATACTCACTGGGTAGTGATAACTTTCTAAGTGTTTGTGAGGTCAAAAGAGGTTTCAGTTTCTGTTGAAATTTCCCAGGGAAAGGAAGTGAAATGTCAAATATAATCCATTCTGTCTAACGATATTCTAAAAATTGTTTTGGGTTTCCTTTTTCTCCTTTCTCATAAAGATTCCAAGACAATCATGGAACACCCATAACGACATGAGGATATATGGCAGATGGTGGAAGAAAAGGATTAAAACAAGGCAAACTGATTTTATAACCTAATTGTCCTTAGAAAACCAGGCTAATGAAACGCATTTTCCCTCTAATGACTTTCATGTCAGGATATTGTGTGGTTTACCCTGAAGATGCAATGAATTTTTGCTTTACAAATCATTTTGATCTCCTCACATTGTCACATTCTGTCTAATTTTGTTGAGTTACTGGATGTACATTGCCTACAGTGGTGGAAAGTTATCACTACCCGTATTACCAGGGATCAGAAAATATGACTGAAATCATATCTCTCACTAAATTCTGAGACCTAATTTTCCTGCAGTTTAATTAGTATGGGGAACAGGAAATGATATGTTGCTTTATAATCCCATAGGCTTGGCTGTGAAATACCAAGTATGGAAACTGCTCAGTCTAGGTACCCTTAAATATTGATTCATTATTAAATGACTGACAGACAAATAGAAGCAAGTGATTTAAAGAAATAATCATGAGGTTTGGGCTCATTAAAAGGTTTATGTCTAGGATAATTTAGTCATTTCATCCTTGATTATTTGGTCTGAATTCAAAACAGTTCATATTGTGGAGACTTCTAAACCTTTACTGAAAGAGAGCAATTCTGTGCCCTTGGATGAAGACCTTTTTGGACAACGGTGTACACACCCACACACATTCATATGCTCATTCACACATACACAGAACACACCCAATGCAGAAACATTGTAGCTTAAATTAGCGTTGCTCTTGCTATTATATTATAATGAGGTGAAAAAACTGGGAAATATTGTTTTATTGTTCATTATTGTCTGACTCCAACTCAAACCTGAAAAGATTAGCTCCCAGGTGGTCCCCCTTCAGAGTTTGGAGATTTATTCAGGATAAGCATCTGAAAGATTGGATGCTTATCTACACTAGTTAGTTGCATTCAGCCCCAAATGTGTTTAGAAATACAACAAAATTCTTTCCTGTGAGATTAAGCTGGACCTTTCTCTTGTCAGCAAAACTCAAACTGTTGGATTTAAATTTGAGAGAGGCAATTTTACAGTTTCTTATAATTTAACTGTATCCAGGAAGTGACCATTATAACCAAAGTATAATTCACATATTTTCCACTCTTTCTGAAAGCTTCTTTGGGAAGTTAGAGGATATTGGAGATTTATGTTTAGTTTTTATTCTAATAAATTCAAATGTGATTGGTTTTGTGAAAAAGAATGTATTGTATACCTTAAACTTGTGTCTTTTGAAACGAAGACTTTATGGATTTGTTTGATATCACAGAAACACTAAGCAGAGTGTAAACTATTTTAATTCTCTTGAGAGTATACAGATAAAAGATTTGTCTGATATGTTCTAGTACCAAGATAATGGCATTATCTTGTTTTAAAGGGACAAAACTTTCGGTGGCTTGAGAACTTTTCTGGGCTGGGGACTGTAGATTTGGAATGCCATATATAGAGCTCATCTTACAGGGGTTGCACATATAGATTAGTTTTAAAAGCCCAGGATCTTATGAATTAGTCATTGTAATTTAGTGATGAACCCTCTCCCCACTAGAATGATAGATTTTAATATAATAAAAAATTCAAATAGGTTTCTTAAAATAAAATTTCAGTGTTCAACTTTGAAATTTCCCGAATACACTGAAAAAGAATGGAAAATAACAATAACATGCATTCATTGCCAGTATTAAGCAGATGGTAACATTGTGCTCTATCTGTGTCACTTCTCTTTTTTAAAAATAGAAAAAACTATGCCCGATGCAGCAAACCTCCTCTCTTGTTCTCTCCAGCATCCTAGAAGTGATCTAGACCTTGAAACAAATAAGGTTTTTAAAAAATCTTTTCAACAATTTATTTATTCAATTACATTATATATTGCTTTAAAATTTACATAAATGGAATCATATTATGAATATCATTTTGCAAAGCTTTTTCACTCATTGATTTTTGAGATTTTTACCAACATGTTAACATAACATATTGGTAGATGGAGATTTAGTTCACTTATTTTAACTGCTGTATTATATTCCATTTCACATTTGAGAAATGTTAAAATTATTCCCAGTTTCTTGTTATTCTAAACAGTGCTTTGGTGAACATCCTTGCATGTGTCTCCTTGTGAACATATCCCTTGTGCTTCCCCGAGGTAAAAAACATGAAACTAGAAGTGGAATTTCTGTCACAGACTGTTTATGTTTCAGATTTATTGGCTCTTCCTCTGTTTCTCTCCATAGTGCTTATAATGACTTACATTCACCTCAGCAAATTGCCATCTGGCTAAGAGTTTATGCTCTTACACGTGGTGAGGAACTGAGGACTTTTTGCAACAGATAGCACTAACTTACCAACCATGTGAAGAAGCTACCATAAAAGCAGAATCTTAAAGGCTTAGAAATTCTGAGGTTTAGTTTTTGCTCATGTTAGACAGCTTCAGGTTGGCTATGGCTCTGCTTTACTCCAAGACCCAGAAGGCAGAGCAACCTCTAGTTGGACCAGTGACACCTGTCATGAGAGAGGAGAAAAAGTCATGAAGGACTTTCCAGAAGTGACACTGTCAGGGTCCCCAAGATCACCTCTAGATTTGATAATTCACTAGAAGAACTCACAGCATATAGTCATACGGTGATGATTTATTGCAGAGAAAGGATGTGAAGCAAAATCAGCAAATGAAAAGGTGCAAGAGCAAAGTCTGGAGAAAACCAGGCACAAGCTTTCAAGAGTCCCCTCTCTGTAAAGTCACACAGGATGTGCTTACTTCTAGCATCAATTGTGATCCCATGTGTGCAGTATTATTTACCAGGGAAGCTTATTGGAGACTTAGCACCCAGGGTTTTTATTGGGAGATGGTCATGTAGGCTCACTCTGCTTAGCACATACCACAATTCTGGACTTCAGAAGGGAATGAGTATTCAGCTAACTACATTGTTTGCACTAACAGTTTAGGTACAAGGGTCCATTCTTATTAGAGAATGATGGGAACTTTTCCAAAACCAACCTTCCCAAAGCCAGCCAAGGACAAGCCTTCCAAGTGGGCTTTTCTAGTCTAGCAGCCTCAGTCCTGCTATGTTAACTCCTTTCTCCACAGACTCATATCACTTCTGCTCATATTTAATTGGACAGAGCAGGTGTCATGGCCAAAACTGACATTCTTGTGGTGAGAAAGTATAATCCTCCTGCAGGAAGTAGCAGCCCATATTTTAAAACAGTTAATACAATCTACTACAGATCATTACCTATAGATCCTTTGAATAAAACAATGTTTTAAAAAAGAAGGAATTGATATGCCTTCTATATATGTGTATATGCGTACCTTCTGGACTGACTCATAATTTAAATATTTTTATTGAAAGGAATTAAATTATATAATGACATGAAGGAAAAATTGTAGCAACAAATATTAGAGAGACACTGGGTACTGATTAATAAAAAAGCAATTTTTATTCTTTCTACATTATAATTCTCTTTATTTCCCCAGATCAAATGGGTCTCTGATTCCTTGTGGAGGCTAGTGCTTTCATTTTGCTTTTGACTTTCTCTAAAGCAGTGCTGTATTAGTTAAGTTCTAATCCTCTTGGGCATTTGTGCTTAGACCCCTGAAGGGCTGTTTCATAGCCTTTGCTATGTTTTCTCATCACTGTACTTTTTAAATTTTCAGCTATACTTCCAGTTCTGACCTGCATATGGCCGTCAGCATAAACTCCCATCTGAGAAGTGGTTTGCTCGATGCTTCCCTCATTTCTCTCAATTGTCTTTATGGTTCTTTTTACCATCTAGCCTCAGCTCTTTGACCTTTTATTCATTAGCTCAAACTACATGTAACACAGTTTTTGGCTAAGAGTTAAGTTGGAAAAATCAAAAGGTAGTTGGCTTTTAGCATATATGTATTTACATGTTTTACTTTTCTGTGCTTGTAGTTCCTGTACAGTATTTTTTTATTTTTTAAAAAATCTTGTTTTCTCCCATAAAAGAAAAAACAATGTTAATTGCTTAGAAATAAAAATAAAAATCTTTCTGGTTTTAAAAACAACAGCTTTTAACCTCTGCCTCCCCCACTAAGAGGCAATTATTTAGTAGGAACTCACAATCTATTGGAGCATAATTTTAGGAGATAATATCTCCCTTTTCAGTGAAGGAAGGATTTTATGTGGGTCTCTTCTTTATGGTGAGATGGCAGAATGTTTTATTGCTATTAAAAAAAAAACTGCATTAAAAGAATGCAATATGGGTTCTCTCAGAGTGGAATCTATTTGGAAAACTATCTTCCAATGCCTGCAAATTTTTAAGAATCTGCCAAGAAGACAAATCGGGAATACCATCTAAATGACTTATTGCAGCAAGGGATGCTTTGGAGCTCTTAGGACCTCCTCGCCAGCTTTTTAAAACCTGCTCCCTTCTCCTCCCATTCCAAAGTCTGCAAGTGACCTCGTTTTGTATTTCACAGAGAAAATAAAGACTAACAAGGGAGAACTCCACTCACTCTCTTGCCCTCCTTTCATATTTATCTGCTTTTATGGCTTCCAAATGCCTTTTTCTCTCACCTTAGTGGAGGACTGTGTTCTACTACATCCAAAGCTGATCCTGCCAGGTGAGTTCCCTCAGTTTCAGGATTCCAGATTCGTCAAACGCCTCTCCCTCACCCGCCGTTTCTCCTCTGCCTCTTTTTTGGCTCTTTCCTTTCAGCCTATATATCCACTCAAGTTTCTTCAGTTTAAACAGCAGCAACAACAGTAACACCACACACTCACATTGGTTCCAGCTCTTGTATTTCTCTTAATTAGAGAGGCTACTACTCCACCATCCACGCTATCACCTCAGGCAAGGCACTGGCCTGAGTAAGGAATCCTGTTGCAAGGTGAGAGCAGTCGTGGTGAGGGCTGCACTGTTACAGCCACTTCTACTTACTTTTCATTCTCCATCTTATAAAACAGGTAGCTCAGTTTGGCTGAGCGTTTTGGGGTAAATACCTCACCTAGTAAGTGCTTAAAAGGCAAGGAAATGACATCATTACTTTCTCTCAATGGAGCAGTCAAAAGACATGTACTGAGAATTTACTATGTGCTAGACACTGAGCTAAACCTTCTATGTGATTACCTCATTTTATCCTAATGATAACCTCATGAGACAGACAGTGTTATCATTGCCATTCGGCAGATGAGGGAACTGAGGCACCAAATGTTAAGTAATTTGTTCAAGCTCACACAAAAAACAGGCTGCAGAGCCAATGGTTTTCCTGTTCAAGACCTCGAGAGCATCTGTCTCTGGAGGTAGAATACCATGGGCCTAGAATGCCAACTTTGATATAACAGAAGTGTCCATTCTCCACAATTCTCCTGAGGCCACTGATACACCTCATATATGTCCTCATGTGTGCTCATTCATTCTCTTGTCACAATAGTTTTCAGCCTAGGCAAAGCATGGACATCATGCTAGGCCCCAATCCAGACCAAGTGAATCAGAATCTTGGGTGAAGCGTGGACACATGTGCTTTGCAAAAGTTTCCCCTGCCCCCACAGTGATTCTGATCTGCAGAGAGGGTTACCATTTCTCTCTTCCCTCCACTATCCTGCTTCCTATTACCTTTCTTCTTCTGCTGTATTTTCTTTGGAGTAGAGAAAAACATACATTTTGAATGATGAAATAGTTTGATGATCAGCTTCCTGTGGATAATGTTACTGAAAACAATCTTGTTTATGAAAATAATGTGTTTAATTATTTACTGAAACTAATGTGTTTACTTATTTCACTAAAAGGTATGATTCATGTTTTATTGAGTAAATACTTATGGTATTGGGAAATATAATTTAAAAGCCTCATTTTTCATCTGGACACTAGAAAAGCATGAGTTAGATGTCTTTAACTTCTTTCTAGTCAAAGGTTCACCTAAGTTTTAGAAACATCCAGTGAATGAATGTTACCTTTCAGTTTCTCAACTAATGCCTTAGTTGTATATCATGCATTCTACTTCATAGACAGTTTCCCAGAAAAATAATAAATTTACATTATGTATTTAACACATTATTTATTGAGTTTAATTTCTTTTGCTATTTGAAAATTACCAAGTTACTGATGTGCTATGTTACAGGGAAATAAAAAATAATTTTGAAATGATTAGCTCTTCTTCTCTGCCATTTTCAATTCAACTCTGAGATTCTATGAAACTAAATGCCAAAACTAACTTCAATAAAAATAAAATAATTTAAAAAACATCTATACCCTTTGTAGAGAGAAAATAATTATCTTCAGAATATATCTCTTACTTTGCAAACATTGAGAATAATCTGTGCTTCACCCACTGAGACCCTTTCCTTTCTGTCGTGGTGGGCCTATCAGCAAAAATTACTGTACAGCTTTCTGAATATCAGTTTTCATCCTCAGAAAATGTACAGTATTTCTAAGATTTATAACACTAATGGAACTCTCCTGGCAGCAGTGTGATTCATTTTGCTGATATACAGGAAGCTGACACAACTCTAATCTCCTGTTGCACATATCCAAAGAGTGAAGAAACCAATGTCTTAATTAGCATAGAAACGAGAGATGTGGAAGCCTTCAGTCCCTGAATGAAGTAAGTCTTGTAATAGTCACATATAAAAGAATTAGGCTTGATCATTTTTTTAAAAAAACTGAAACAAACATCGGCCATTATGTGCTATATTGCTTTATCAAAGGGCATCAGAAAATAAATCCAAGTGGGAATTTAAAGGGCAACCTCTATTGTACAAGATAAATCTTGTGACTTGAAAAATAACTAGTATATAGATTTAGCCTGAGGAAGAAATAATTTTCACATTTTAAAATATATAACTCTGAAATATGAGTGTGTCAAAATTAAAGAACACTAAAATGAAGGCAAATTGAATTTCAATCCAGTTTTTCCATTAACTAGCTGTATGGTTTTGGGCCAATTACCTCATTTGTCAGGACTTCACTCTCTTTGATGGACTAGATAATCTCCAAAGACTTTTCCAGCTCAATCACTTCATGGTTTCATTAGGCTTCCCAGTAGACGCTAATAAGTGAGCTGGCATTGTAATAAGTAAGACTACTCTTCTCTAGTGAAAAGAAGTGACTGCAGGACAAAAGAACGCATTCTCCTCCCTGCATCGCCACTTAAAAACCATGTGATCCAGGCAGTTCTTAACACCTTAGTTTCCTCATCTGGAAAGTAGAGATGCCTCACTGCATTGGTAGGAGTTTTAAATGGAACACCCCATGTATTAGTCCGCTCAGGCTGCCGTAACAAAACACCACAGACTGTGTGACTTAAACACCAGAAATTTATTTTCTCACAGTTCTAGAGGCTGAAAGGTCCAAAATCATGGTCTGGCATGGCTGGCGTCTGGTGGGAGCTGTCTTCCCAGCTTGCAGATGGCCTTTTGTCTCCCTGTGTCCACACATAGCAGAGAAAAAAGCTCTGGGTTCTCTTTCCCTGTTGGCACCAGCACTATCAGATCAAGTACCCACCCTTACATAACCTTTATACTTAATCACTTCTCTGTATGCCCTATCTCCAAATGCAGTCATATTGAGGATTAGGGTTTCAGCATATGAGTTTTTTTGGGGGGGGGGAGGGACGAGAACAGAATTGAGTCCATAGCATCATCTATGAAAATTCTTTGTAACCATAATTTTCTATTAATTTCCTAATAAAGGTCAGTAGTAGAAATATATTGGGCATTCGAATCCACTGTTGGTGGACTACCCAAAGCTACGATGTTTTCTAAGTACTATTTAGTAATATCTATCAAAATGTAAAGTGCTCATATCTTTTGAACCAGTGTTTGCATTCTAAAAATTTATATTCCTGAAGCACTCTTAGAATCACACAAAGATATATGTATGGAATAGTCATTGAAATATTGTTGAAAAATTGGAAAAATAACAAATTTAGTATAAAACAGTAGATCATACAGTGGAATATTTTATATCTGCTATGTACCCATAATATGAAATATTATATACATTAAACATGTGGTTAATCTATAAATACTGACATAAAAGGCATTCAGAGAAAAAGAAGTACAGTTGCAAAATATTTCTATAGTATAATTTCTTTATCATCTTTTTGGTAAATATATATATATATATATTGAAGGAATTATACATTAACTGTCTACACTGGCCTCCTCTGGGTGGTGCAGAATTCCAGGAGGCTTTTCCTTTCCAAATTATACTTTTCTCTGATTTTGAATTTTTTTAAGAATATATATCACACTTGCTTTAAGAAAATAAAAGGTTAAGAGACTGCAATTATCGCTATCTCAGACTCTGCCAATTCTTCACTTTACATTTGAAATACTTTTAGTGAATTTTTATTTATGGAAGAATAAACGCATGTCGTTTAAACAATTGCAAAGCTTATAATGAAACACAGAAGCCCTGGCCTTGCAGCTCTCTACTAGTCACCTGGGGCAGCCTTATTCTACTTTCTCAGCAGTTTCACCTGATACTTACCTATATATTATGAGATAACACGTGTATGTTGATCATGGTTGATTATTTCATTTTAGACATTATCTCCTGATTTTCCCTGCAGAAGGTTTAGACTTCCCTCTTTGCTTCTTGTCTCTCTCTCCCCTAATATCTACCCCACAACCTACCACTTACATATATCACAACTTTGGCTTAATTGATGTTACAGGTTTATCTTAGTATTATTATGTAATATTGTTCACCACTGCTACACAGTACATTATAATGAAATATCCTGCCTTATACAACTTTTTTATTCTTATAGTTACTAATTATCTTATATTTTATTTGCTTAGTTTCTATGTGCATATCATCATTTCATTCCCAAATCTTTACTATTTCTTTCAATATGGTTGAACACAGCAGGTAATCTATTCTATTTTTTTGTGGTGTCATCTCTCCTGGTTCATTATTCAGAAAGCCAATAGTTAGTAGTGTTTCAAGAGCTATGCTTATGAAATAATAACAACTCTCTCCTTTGTTTTTTCTTTAATTTTTAATCCTTTCCTGTGTTTAGGCAGCTAGATCATTCTGTTCTCATTTCCTCAGGTTAAAAAAAAAATGACGACAGAAATTGGGAAGTTAGAAGAGGGGAAGGAGCTTTTTCCCAACTTCGATTTTCAAAGCTTATATCCTGAGGGAATGGAAAGGGCTTTTGGCAAATCAAAATATTTTGAATAAAATCTAATAGATGTCTCCTATTCCACTTCTGTCAGACTAAAAGTCAGAGGGAAAATAATGAAAGAGAGGATGGGATGACTGGGATTGAAGGCATAGCAGGTCAGTGCCAATCACCCACTCCTGTGAGCACTTTTGCACCCACACCTCGGGCCTAAATCATTAATTTTTCAGATCAGTTCCTGATTAAAACATCCCTTAAGAGCAGCTAACACATCATCCACAGAGCACCCCAGGTAGGGGATATCTGTATCTGTATAAATATGCTCTTCACTCACTGTAATGATGCAGGACATTTACACACCTTGACTTGAGTCAACAGTAAAGCACAGTCCTAATATAGGTGCAAATGCTTGAGGGAGAATTGAACTGTTATGTAGGCTGTCCATTGAAATTGTTGAATCAGTGAGTTAGAGAATAAAAATAATAGAGAGTTCATATAATGGCCCAGAGGAAAGAACAAGGAACCTAAATAGAGGCAGATCAATATACTGCACCCATTTCTCATCTAAAACAAGGACAACAATAGCTTTCTACCCCTCAGATGGTCGTTGACTGATGGTGTAGGTAAAAGTATATTGAAATTTTAAATGCATAACATTAGGTATCATTTTATAGATAAATCAAATATTTTATCTAGTCATTGATTTTATAATTCAACAAACATTAATAGGGTATAAACTCCAAATTTGAGCAGAAGAGCAAAAGCATATTTTCAAAAGAAAGCCCATTATTAGTATTGCAGCATGAGGAAAATTATATCATTTGCCTCTCCAAATGATTATACCTGAGAAAGGTCACTCAAATGTTACATACTAATTCTAAATACTTCTCTGTTATTTGATATACCTTTGATACTCTGTGCCTACTTGTCAGATATCATCTGTAAACACTATAAAGCCCCTTGAGTACCACTACATACTTGTTATCCATGAAGCAAGTTATAAGACCTTGTCCATCACCTGAGAGCCTTCAATCTGACCATGACTGAGTGCTGAGTTTTAGTAGTAGAGGAGCTCTAGGTCTAAAGTTAAGTAAGATCATGGTCCTCACAAAAAAAGCAGACTATAAATTATTAGGATTAATGGCTCTCACCAATTGTAGCTTCTTTCTTTGGCAATGAGAAAGTGGGGGAGAAGGAAAGCTTCTTACAGAGAAAAATTCAATTAATAAATATAGAAGGAATGAAAAAAATAGAAAATCATTAGGTGAACAATTATTGCAAGTAAGATCCACAGAAGTTGCTAATATTAGTGAGTAGATGTTTTAGGACAAACTGGATATTTGCATAATCTCAAAGGGCAAAGTGGGTGAAGGGCATATGGAGACTCCCTGAACTTTTTTTTGTTGCAAATTTTACATAAGTCTGAAATCATTATCAGATTTAAAAAAATGTTAAATAGGCATGTAATTTATATGTTAAATTTCCTTACCCAAAACATTTTTTTTTTGGTTTCTTAATTCTACTTTTAAACTTATGCTTGGCCCCATGTTAATCTCCAACAGCATGCCCTTCTTTATACTAATCTTTTAAATTATTTATGTATTTGCCCTCAAGTACTCCTCAATCATCTTCCAGTACTAGGATAAGACTATAAACATTCGATCAAGGAACATCTTGAATACATACCTCTTATGTTCACAGAAGTGTACTAACAACTGCAAAGGACTAAAAAGCAGTCTACGATCCCTCCCTTGAGGGGATAATAAGCACATTGGGAAGATAGGTGTGCACGTGAAATAATAAAATAGTAATGTGTGAAATTATGTGAGTCATGCCTTATTTTTATGATATTAGTTATAGGAGTTGATAGAGTCTGAGAAAGGTGACACATGTATAAATAAGAGCAAGTGGACCTAAAACAGATGTAGGTCTTGCATGGTGAGTGGGTGTAGGGAGTCTGCACAGTCTTTGTGGGGAGTGTGAGGCACATGGGAAGCAATCATGAGACATGTTTGAGTGGGTCAAATAATTTTAGGTGATGAGAAGGACAGTGGACCTTAATGGAGTTGAGGCAGATCAGAAAAGGTTGTGAAAGTCAAATTGAAGAGCTTTTGGTCCAGGGAGGCTATTTTAGGGGCTGTGTTAGGGTCAAATTATTTTTCTGGCAACAATATAAATATGCATGGCAGATCTCAAGCCAGAACCAGTTCCATTTTTGAAAACCAAATATTTAATAAGACCTTTGCGAGACCTTTCCCAAATGCAAATTGAACATTTCTCACCTTCTCCACTTGACCCATCCTCTTCCCCTCCCTGAAGCATTCTAGAGGTTTCCTTGCTTTTAGGATAAAGACAGAAATACTTAACATGTTCTCAGGGTCCTACAAGATTGGACCCTCCCCATGTACCTAGATTTTTCTGTACCCTATTCCTCTCAAGGTCTGCTTTCTCTTGTTTCCTTTAGGGCTCTCTTCTGTTATTAGATTTTGCATATAATCTTCCCTCTACTTACGTTATCTATTGACAAATTTATTTCTTTTCATTCTTCATATGTCAGTTTAATCCAATTATCACCTCTAGTACAGAAGTCTCACTTCCTGCTCTGAATGAATCTATTCATAATACCAGGTACCTCAATTTGTAAAACTTTCCACATTTGTATATTTACATATCAGGTTATTTGATTTAATTCTGTGATTAATGCTTTTTTTTCTTTTAGACTACAGATTTCTGAGGGCAGAGACTATTTTCATTCATATTTCCCATTTTATCTCCTGTCCCTACACATCATAGTTACTCAGTAAGAATCTGATGAATAAATGAAATATTAAAACATTTATTTTTTCCATTCCCAAGACACTATCCTATTTCAGTGATGTGATCTGAATCATGAGGAAAATGTCCTACCTCAACTTTGAAATTATAGTATAGATAGCCCAATATTTTGTAACTTTTTGAAATGTGAGCTCTAAAAACATATTTAGGTGATTACATTGAATGAATTACTAGAGCTTAAAAAGAACTTGTTGATCAATAGGTTGATAATTATGTGCACGGCACTTTACTCAGCACTGTGAATTATTCCAAGCTAAATAATATATGGTTCCTGCCTGGGTTATAATCAAGTAAGGGATCTATACAAAACTATATATATTATATGGTAGGTTGTGAGGGCTCTAAATACTACAGAAACGTAGAAGGAGGAGATTTATTCTGACTGAAGGAATCTGGTTAAGCTACAGTGAAAAGTAACATTTTGACAGCCAGACTTTGTGAAGACAAAAATTCCAGGCAAAATGATAATAATGATGATGATGATGATGATGATGATGATGATGATGATGATGATGATGATGATACAAAGCACAAAAAGCAATAAGCTCTGTAGTAGAAAGTTAGGTGGTAGCTGAGTAGGCTGTTCGTATGTTGTGACAGGGAATAGACTAGGAAAGTTAGGTTCAAACCAGTACTATGCTACACTGTTTGCACTTATTTGATGTGTAATTTGCAGTTACCAAGGATGATGAACAGGAAAGTGCTAAAATCAAATGTGTGTGGGGCCTAGTGGTAATAAGATGGGATAGATTGGAAGAGGGCTCTGCCGATTAAAGAGGGTGGGGAGACCAGCGCAAGGGGAAAACCCCAAACCTAAGGGAAGCTCAGGAGACCTGACTGGGTTAGTAGCAGTGAAGCAGGGAGAGGATGGATGAAGACACTCAGGTTCAGCAAACATTGAAAATAGAAATTGCAGAACAGAAAACTGCAAAGTTGTTTTTGTGTGTGTTTTTTGTTTGTTTGTTTGTTTGTTTGTTTGTTTTTTATTTCCCCAGTTGCTCCCTCTCTCCCCTGGCCCAAAAACTGTAAAATTTTGATCTTATCGTTTAACTGATGATAATTTAACTAAGAGCAAAAATAGTAATGAGAATAGGTTAGTAAAAATAACCTGTTCTTATTGTTTTAAACTTTCTGGTAATAGTAATACTGTTAATATCAAAATCCATTGATGATAAAAAAATTACATTATTTTCATTTTTACGTAATCTAATAAAATTTATTTGTGGCTTGTGTTCATACTTGCTAACTGTTGAGCATTTTCTGATTCAAAATACTGGAGAATTTACTGGTATATATTCTTTTGCATGCTCCCTTTTACCTCCTCGTTTTTCTAGTTGTCTGATTTTATTTATAGAAAACATGATTATGTTTTACATGTGGGTTAAGAATAACCCTTCTTGCTGGCTGCGACCTTCTTGCTTCTATTATTCTTTGACCAATTCAACCAATGGACACTGATTAAGTACCTATCTGCCCAAGATTCTGGCAGTCTCAGATGATTAAGGCACTATCTCTCTCTTCAAGAAGCCCGTATACGTATAGGTAGAACGTCAAACCCAATTAAATATGACAATATGGAAAGTGCCAAAATAATGCCAACAACAAAAGCTACCACTTAAATCTTCTCTCCATTCCTTTCTTCCTTTGACAAATATTTTTAGAGCTTCCAACAGGTCTTTGGCCAGGAATAGAACTTAGAGCAGTGAATAAAAACTGACCCAGAGTGTACCCTTATTGAGCTTATTACAGTCAAGAAAGCTTACACTAAAAGACAAAAAGTAAATAAATATATGTATGTAAATATAATTTACATACAAAAATAGTATGTAAATACAGGTTGAGGATATATTATGAAGCATTGGCCATAATATCAATAATAGCAATACTTAGAACTTAGTATGTTCTAAGTGCAGGCATTCTGATGTCAGAGCTGACCACTTTATATTACATTACAAATACATTTTCTTGGGGAAGGTGGTATCTATTTCCATTGTGTGATAAGCGAAGGCTTGTTTATGGCCATGTTTAGGCTGAGACGAGGTGGATAAAAAGGCAATCTACAACAAAACAATCAGGGTAGAGCATTTCTGGCAGATGAAATAGGACACATAAATGTTCTAAGAGAGGAAAGAGCTTGGCATTTTGTCGTAATAAAAAATAGGTTAGAGTTGAAGATAGTGAGCTATGGGAAAAAAAGATTTGAATGAGATTGAAGAAATAAATATGAACAGATCATGTAGTATGTCTTGTCACACAGAGGAAAGAGATTAACTTTTATTCTGATGGAAATGAGAAAACATCAACATTGTATAAGCAGGGATAGTGATATTATTCTGTTTATATTTTAAAAGGATAAATCGGACTTTTATATGGAAAATGAGTTAAAAAGTGTAAAACAGAAAGTTGAAAGGCTAATAAGTGACAATCAGTATTTTAATTCAAACTATTATGACTACAAAGACGTAGTATATTTGCAACTTGGCTGAGGCATTTTCCTACATCAGAGATCTATAAATTGACTGTTTCTTATCCTCTCCCTGCCTCTGTGACCCCCATTCTGTCTTTGTTAGATTTAAGGGCAGGGACATAGGCAAAGATTTTCATGAGAAAAGAAGAAATGATGATGATATTAATGACTTTTTTAAGCTCATCTTTACTCTCTTTTCATTAGAACATAACTTCTCATCTCCGCTACATTGGCATATTATTGTGGTATTTAAAGTACATCATTTAACATGGTTTTTACTGTACATAATTAATTGCCTAGTGGGACAGGGTGATCAAAATGAAAATGCGTGAGTCACATCCCCAGAGATTATGATTTAGTGTATCTGAGTTGGGACATTTTAAATAAGCACTACTGCTAATTCTGAAGCAGATGATCCAAAGACTACATTTTGTAAGACATTGGTTTGTGGTGGAAGACTTTTAGATTTTATCCCAAGTGTGTTACAATGACTTAGACATATCTATTCTATTAATATTATCAACATTAGAAACCATCAATTGCAAGTAAGCCCAGACTTTAATAGCCTATATATTTTTGGTTGACTTCTCTCCCCAATGCAATATAGTACAATACACAGATAATCAATTAGGTTTCTTTCTTTAGGCAAGAGACCACGGAATTTATATAAACAATTTCCTGACTGGCCAGTCACAATGTGGGCTAAATTTATCATGCAGATTAATGACAGAGGGTTTTTACAGCTAAGTGGAAGCAGAATATTGCCTTCCTAATATTAATACAAGGTTCCATATAAGACCCAAATAATTATTACCCAAGAATTATCTTGGAGGTGGTTTTGTAATATAGAAAACACAAAGAAGTAAATGATAAATGAAAGTGAATCAAACGTCTTTACTACAGAACTTGCATAAAATAATTATTAACCTAGTTAAGTAATTATTTAAAAGGCAATAAAAATAGCCAATAAGATGGGTCACAATTATAAATCATTCTAAAAATCAGTACCATAATTATATTTGAGAATCATATATGCTGAAGAACATTCAATGTAGTAGTCACCTAGCTTGCTTCTGATAGCTGTGCCTTTTGTAAGAATGGCTCACATCATTAGTGATTTTCCTGCCATATAAAATCCTTTCCTTTGTTAATATCATGTGTAATCAGGCCTTAGGACATCTAATCTTTCTAAAATATATTGACCTTTAATCTCTTGCATTTGTCTTAATTAGTCTGCATTTTAAATCCCCCAAATGAACCAGGTAGAGAATCAGAACACATGTTGTGTCCGTTGAGGGCCAGTTTTGAATTTGTGTCAGCTCCAGCTGACCTCTTGAGAAAGGAGGTTTTATCTCCTTAATAGTCCAAGACACAATAAATATATAATAACTGAAAGACTGGTTATATACTCCTATAGAGGCAAAGTTTTATTAATCATATTTCTAAATGGCTTTAAGAGTTACTCATTTATTTCATGAAATAAGTATTTGTTGAGCACCTAGTAAGTACCAGGCACTATTCTAGGCTCTAGGGCTATACAGAGATAAAAAAGAAAAAAAAATGTTTCTGCTCCTGAAACTTTCACTCTAGGGAGTAAGACATTCAATATGCAGAAATACTGATATGATAGATAAGTGCAATGCAGGAAAATGAAGACTAAGGGAATGGAGGGTGACAAGAGTGGTCAAAGATGACCTCTCTAAAACTTATAGCACACATGAAGACACTTGAATGAAGTAGAGAGTTCTTTGGCCTCACAGAAGCTGGAATGATCTTTTTTTGAAATCTAAATATGATATTTCCCTCCCGCTTCTTGGAATTCTAGGATGGCTTCTCTTCCCAAGTGCAACACAGATGGTGATTCCATTTTCTGCTCAGAGGCATTGGAAGAGAGTTAGTCTTGGGGAGAAGAAAATGAGTTAAGTTTGGGATATATTGGGTTTAAGGGGCCTCTGAGACATGCTAATGGAGATGTCAAAAAGCGAGTTAGATATTTTGGTAGGGAGTCTAGCTGGGGATGTTATCTGTCTATAGAAGATACTCAAAGCCATGGCATGGATAAGACCACTCAAGAAGAGGTTATGAAAAAGGAAGAGAAAGAGACTGAGGACCATACTTTAAGAATCATCAGTGGAAAAGAATATATGTCTATAAAAGAGACAAATGAGAAGTAGCCAGAGAGGGAAGAGAAAAACTTAGGGACCACAGTGCCATGAAGGCCAAGGGATGAGCATGTTTCAAGCAGATGTGCATGGTTGACCACATGGGATGCTGCTGAGGGTCCAGAAGTTGAAAATAGTCAATGATCTTTTGGAGTTAATGCACGTGGGGAGTAAGAGCTGGTGTAAGGAAAGAACATTGTTCTTGAGACACAAAAACTGAGATTTATTAACTCCATCACTAGGCAGATGTGTTGGCAAATTATTCAACTTCTTAATGCTTCATTTTCTCACCTAGAGCCTCTTATGCCCTCTCCAAGATTTCATTTACAGTTTCAGCAACAACTTATTGAACTCCATGGATTCAACAATTTTGGCGCCAGGGACCGGTGCTCCTATGAGAATCTGATGCCTGATGATGTGAGGTGAAGCTGAGGTGATGATGCTAGCCCTGGGGAGCGGCTGCAAATACAGATGAAGTTTTGCTTGCTCACCTCCTGCTCTCCAGCCTGGTTACTAACAGGCCACGGACTGGTACCAGACTGTGGCCCAGGGGTTGGAGACCTCTGCTTTATAAAACTTAAGGTTTGCAACTATCAGTTTCTCAAGACACTTATACGTAAGCATGAAAATATGTTGACAGAATTAGTCATTAGGAAAATGCAAATTATAAACATAATGTGATAGCACTATACACCCATCAGAGTGGCTAAAATAAAAAATAGCAATAACATCAAATGCTGGTGAGGATTTAGAGAAATTAGACCACTCATATATTTGTTGCTGGAATGTAAAATGCTACAATCACTGTGGAAAACATAAAAAGCTAAACAAGCAACTATCTCCCAACCCAGAAATTGCATTCCTGGGCATTTATCCCAGAGAAATGATGATTTATGTTTATACAAAAACCTGTACATTAATGTTTATAGCAGCTTTATTTATATTAGCTCCGAACTGAAAATAGCCCAGGTATTCTTCAACGAGTGAACAATTAAACAAACCGTGGTGTATCCACACCAATGGAATATTATTCAGCAATAAAAATGAATGAACTGTTGATATGTATGACAACTATATATACACTCAACATACACAACAATTATAATCAGGGGAGCTGCTGGTGTAAATCTCAGTCTGAGGGCAGGAGAAGACCGATGTCTCACCTCAATCAGGCAGGCCAAGAAGGGAACAAACCCTCCCTTTTCCTGCCTTCTTGTTCTGGGCAGGTCCTCAATGAATTAGATGATGCCCACACACATTGGGGAGGGCAACCTGCTTTACAGAATCCACAAATTCAAATACTAATCTCATCTGGGAACACCCTCACAGACATACCCAGAGATCATGTTTAAGCTGAGCACCCTGCGGCCAGGTCTAATTAACACATAAAATTAACCATCATAGTTGTTTATTTGGGCAACTGCCTCTTCCATGCTTTTATTCTCACTGTTATCCTTCCTAGCCCCACCCCACTGGTTGTCATTCATCTCTTTAATATAAACTCAGAAGATAGTTTCTAAGTGATCCAAACATCAGTTTTCCTCATCATTGGTAAATAAACGAACATTACTTGCTTCTGGAAACTTCTTACCTTTAGTACTCTTAGGAGTTTCAGAAGCTCTTGTCTATCCTGGGCTTCTATCTGTGGCACTCCTATGACCTGTGACACTTTCTGTTTGACGCTTCCAGTATCAGGAGTAGAAGTTTTACCTTTTACAAAACTCTCTCATCTGCCGTTCAGAAATGTATGGTCCTTGGTGTATGATTTATGTTTTCCAAATTATTGATAATATATTTCGTCAGTCCTGTTTGACCTTCATAGCACATGTTTAAGGTCTGTTAAGTTCAGTCTCACAATTCCTCACCTTCTTTGAGTTTAACTTCCAATGTTCTCCAGCCAAAGACCACCATAACACACCTGTAATACGTTACATTCATTATTAAGTTAATTATTGTTAGCTCACAGTTTGGTTTACTTACTATGGCAGTAAGAGAAATGATGGAGTGTCTGGGCGAAGGTGTTACAAAAGACATACAGGATTTGGGCTGCGATTATCTTCATAAATCTTATCCAGGAGGAGAGCAAAAAAGATCAAGTCTAATGTTGTAAGTGGTAAAGCAGCAGCAGTCACTCTTTATAGGGTAATTAGAATGTCAAGCTTTACAGGACAAAGAATCCATTGTCTTCAATAATAAAAAGAAAAGGCTGGCAGAGAGAAGCAGCAGTCCCTCATATTGGCCAGGACAGGGGAATGCTCGGTCATCTTTGTGGCCTGAATGATGTTCCTGTTTCTCCTCTGTTCAGATATGCTTACAGAATGGTCTTGGCTCCTCTTGATCTATCACAACCATGGCGTGGCCTTGTCTGACATTCGTGTTCTGTGAAATTACTTTGTTTAGCAGGGCAACACCAAAGCATGGCTGTGAGTGGGGAGATAGCTGTAACAACACTGAAGCCTAACTGATAGTTCCAGGCAGCTCCTGGGGGCCTGGGGATGCTTTTCTCTTTCTCACACCAAATTACGCCTTAATTTCTCCTCTGAATTACTGTAACACTTACTATTACTACTTCTTTTCGTGACATTTAATTTGATGTAGCTTCCTTAGTCATTGAACTGCATGTGTCCATGTTTCCTCAAGGAGATGAGAGCAGGGTAGTGACTAAGGCTTAGAATTTTGGCTCTCACTCTTGGAGTTTAATAACCTCTACATGCAATTCTAGTAAGTAGATTCTTACTGTTAAATTTTAAAATGAATGAATGAATGTGTGAATTAATGAATAATCTGAATCCAAATAAAGCTCATTTCAGTTTTTCAATTCTAAAGAATTAAAGAAAAATAAATCAATTCTTGTTTAAATCAAATAAAAAGATGTTTTCCCTTTATATGTCAAATAAAAGAATTGAGCTGAAAGTAAAGTAGATCAAGTTGATGCAAATATTTGAATGAAGAAAAGACTTACTGGTTATTTAAGATGTCAGTAATATAAATCTTCAGCTAGGTATGAAGCATTATTTAATAAAAAATGGAAATTGCTTTTATTTCAAAACTTTATGGAATATTTTACTTGCCAAAAAGAAAGTTTATTCGTTATTTACATATTATCTTCTAATACGTGACTAATATTTCTCTCTTCCTTCAATTGATAAAACAATTGCTATTTCAGTGAGTTTCTGTCAATATCAAATTAAATTAATTCATAGATGTATAAATACTGATGTTTAATTGATCTACATATTTTTACTTCTTTTGAACTAGATATATTTCTAATAATTGCTCATCACTAAAATAAATATGTGTAGAGCACTTATGTGTAGAGCACTTAATAAAATTGGGGGATAGATATTAACATTTATAGAGTATGTAAGTTAAAAATATCTTCAGCAAAGAACTCAAAATATGAGGGGTAATGTCATATATACCTTATTACATATATATAGAAATAGACATATATATATAATATTAATTAATATGAGAGAGAGGGATTGATTCTAAGGATTTAGCTCAAATGATCATGGCTGTTGCCAAGTCCCAAATCCATCGGACAATCTCATAGGCTGAAAATGGAAGTAAAAGTTGATATTACAGTCTTGAACCCACAGACTGGAAACTCAGGCAGTCTGGAAGCAGAATTGCTTCTTCTTCAGGAAACCTGAGTCTTTGCTGTTAAGACTTTTAAGATGCTGGATGAGGCCTACCCACATTATGGAGGGTATTCTGCCTTTCTTAAAACATTTTATTGTGTTAATCACATCTGAAAAATACTTTTATAGCAACATTTGGACTAGCGTTTGACTAAGCAACTGTTCTCCCTAATTTAGCCAAGTTAAGGCATAAGATTAAAGATCACATTGTATTTTTTACTGGCCATTGAACTGATAAAAAGTCTTACACTGAAAGTTTCCTTCTGTATTCACACATTGTAAAACAGTTGATTTTAAAAAAATCAACTTCTCAGCAGAAATAATCATTCTGTTGTATAGAAAAGGACACAATATTTGGGGACTAAATGATTTTTTAGGGTCACTAGTAAGTCTATAATAAGCATTATTAACAAATAACCCAAACTTTTGTTCTCAATCCAGTGTATCTAGGTCACTCCATTTCTATAAGATCTTGGTGTGCATGACCATTTCTTACACATTTGGAATGTCATTTTGGTTACCCACTGAGACATTAACAACGCCATCTATAGGTGCTTTCATAATAGTCTCCAGTTAACGGCAGCTTCTTTCTAAATAAGTAACTTCTAGATTATGCAAGAGTAATACCGCATTCCCAATCCATTAGAACATTGAACTATCTTTGTTGCTTCTTATCTCTACTCCTGACTTCTTTAATTTGCCAACTTCATAAATCCTATTTTAAAGAAGAGTCAGAGAGCTAGGTAGAGAGCTGTGACAATTGTATGCCTTACGTTCTTGGTTTCTATCTACTTGAATAATTTCTTAATTTAATATCGTGCTTTCCAAGTTTGGGCCCATAACTCTGTTGTCACAGCCTATGTCCCTCAATTTTGAATTACCATTTATTCAGTATTCCTATCGGATTTGAATCCTGTATTGGCCATTTAATAACTTTCTGAGATTCCATTTTTTATCTTTTATTAAAATATAGGCAAAATTCTAACCTGATGAGATTTTTTTAACATGATATATGCTATATACATACCTGTGTACAGTGCTTGGCACCACTTTGCTGTTTGATAAATGCTAACCATCTTACCACTCACCATTGATGCTCTAAATCTGCTTACAGGACTCCTAATCTGATTCTAGTTTCTTATTCTCTCTTCCCTGATCAAATGAGAAATGTCATTTTCTACAGTAGTTGAGACCACAATAATGGAAGGTGACAGGGAAATAGTCAAAATATTATTTTACCCCATTGTAAAAGCTTCCAAGCTAATCCTAAGAAATAATGATAGGTTTTGAAAGAATCCCTAATCAGATTCTACCACTTGGAGTTGCAGGAGCAGGTTGTTATTGGGAGGTAGAGGGTTGGCTTGAAAGAAAGGTGCAATAATGAGGAATTCAAAATTGTACTCTGAAAAACTATTGAGTCAAAGTGAAATCAAAATTCCTTCAAGGCAATTACTTGTACTGTTTAAACTTCAGTTGCTAAAAATGTGGTATCTGGAGATGATCAGTGACTATTTCATATACTACTCTCATAGGTGAAACCTGTAATGAAGAATAATCATAATTTTTGAGTTTGTCAGGGTGAATATTCTGTGAAATGGTGCATTTTAGAGTATATGACATTTTCCATCATAAAACTAGAGTATCAAATGGTGTTCTAGTCATCTAATTAACTAACAGCTGTCATAACATATCCCCACAAATATCATTAGTCAAGAGGTAGACAAGAGTGTTCTGTGCCAATAAAATAGTACACATGGTGTGTCAAATCTGCATGCAGACTTTTATATAATTATTGGAAATACTAAAAAGTTACATTCTAATTTTATAAATCTTCAGAAAATTTTTATTTCTAAATATGGAGTATAAATAGTGATGGTGATAGCAATGATGATGTGATAAAATCTGTTGCTATCTTAGCTGGGTAACTATAACATTTTATACTTCTTTCTCTTAGCATATATAACACATATTTGTAGTTTATTTATGTACCTGTCTCTTACACTAAATCGTGATCCTTTGATGGCAGATTCTATGTCATTCATCTTATCTTGGTGCTGAGCATCTGCCTGACATGTTGTAGATCGTCACTGTACATTTGATGGATTGAATTTTGTTAAAGGATAAAAGGAAAGAACTCCATCATATCATGACTTTAGTGTTTACCAAGCTCAAAGAACTATACTAAATCTTATATTTAGCTAAAGCAGTTCAGACACAGA
Source organism: Eonycteris spelaea (assembly GCA_003508835.1). Classification (NCBI taxonomy): domain Eukaryota; kingdom Metazoa; phylum Chordata; class Mammalia; order Chiroptera; family Pteropodidae; genus Eonycteris; species Eonycteris spelaea. Next base: position 4,297,195 of record PUFA01000122.1, read on the forward strand.
CCCTATCCTCATGCTTTTTGCAGTGGGCTGATTTAGAGAATTTGAGTGTTTACTGTCACATGACTCTGAGCTTCCCTTTCCTGGTGGTCTGGGTGTTGAAGGGCACGTTCCTGCAGGCTAATCCATGATTTTGACCTTGGGAGAGGTGACTTTAACCTAGTCATAAAGCCAGCCCGGTATCCAGATTGCATCTAAAACACATAATGGGGCTTATGTACACGTTTCATGAGAATTTTTGGTTTCTAGGCATACTTTGATAGACCAAATGTCCATTGTGCTAAAGAATTTAGTCATTTGGGTATTCAGAGGAGAGGAGGAACTTTGTTAAATTGTGCAGCAACTTTATACTTTAATTACATAAGCAAAGAAAAAGTAAAGTTAAAAGCCATACTGTGTCCTAGAATACTTGTAAAGTCGTATTCATTAAATATTAGAAAACATTGTGACATACCACAAATAACTCTCAAATCATCTTAATTGTTCTTGTTATTTCATATAAGAAATCACAACAAGTCAATTAAATAACAAATTGCTAGGTTTTAACAAGGATACATGCTTTGGTTTTATATGGTTTTTGAAATTTCAGGGATTAAAATGATTTTAAAATATCATGAACTATAAAAAAGTATAAAAAAGTAATTGAATTTACTCAATTCCAAGTGTCAATTATGAACATTGGTAAGCTATTCATGAGCTATGTCCATTCCACAGCAAATATGTGCAGTTGGCAGCATTTCTATCAAAGGCAGCTCAACCATCGTCTCTACATTAAACAAAAGGAACCATTTGACATGTGATAAGGATCTCTAGAAGTAGTTTTTATTTTAAAAATTTAATAACTTAGGTTATATGTCTATTAGAGATAAAAATATAAAAGATGCCTAAACTCAATTATCATAAAATTCAGGATCCTGTATTATGTATCTTTACACGGTATATTTTCACTTCCAATCTAGAGACCAACAACAGTAACAACAAAATAGCTGACACAAACCCTATGGCTACCAGAATATTAGCACTCAGAAAAACAAACAAATAAACAAAAAACAAAGTACAAAACCAAATATAGCCTTTTGTTAGATTTTCAAAGTAAAAAATTAAAACTACCACATACTTACTGTTTGAAATAAAATTTACCAGAGAGAAAGCCAAATAAAGCATGGATGGTAGGGATAAAGGGGGGGGGGAAGAAGAGTGAGAATTGACTTGTGAATATCACTGTGCTGTTTTGAGTTGTTATTGTTGAATACTATTGTTTAATACAAACCTCTACATGTATGCTTAACTTATTTCCCTTGCTCTCAGTTAGACTGTAAGCTTGGAAAGGGCAAGAATTATTATATAGATATAAATATGGTTATAGATTTATAGATCTATCTAACTATATATCATATATATGTGTGTATATATGATTTGAAATGTGTGTGTGTGTTGTGCGTGTGCATGTGTGTGCGTGTGTATCTCCACAGTTGTGTTAACACATCCTTTGGGCTATTTGCTAACTAAAGTGTGGGTAGAGCAAATCTTTGCAGTGTTACAAGAAAAGACCCGTGGTTGTAAATCAACACCTTCCTTCACAGTCTCATCCACACACTGAAATTGCATCACATCAGTTATGATACATTTGAGGTGAAGGAAAATGATAAAACAGAGATTAGTTAAATCTATTTGTGGGTTATGTGAAGGAAATGTAATTCTACTGTTCATCAACATACTAGTCTTTACTTATTCATTCATTCAATCACTCATTCATGCATCTGTATTTACTGAACTTTTATCTAGTGTTATAGGTCCTGTGTTTCCTGAAACAAGAGCTTCAACATGAGCAATACTTTTCAGTGGCTAATGAATTACTCATTTTACCTGAATAATAAAAAAAAAAGCGAGTCACAAATAAATAGAAAGATATCCCTTATTTATCAATTGGAAAACATAATATTAATAAGATATTGATAATACCCAAAGTCATCTATAGATTCAAGGCTATCTATATCAAAATCCCAATGACTTTATTTTTGCAAATATAAAAAAAATCCATCCCACAATTCATATGGCATCTCAAAAAATTCCAAATTGCTAAAACAATCTTGAAAAAGAAGAACAAAATTGAAAGTCTCACATTTCCTAATTTCAAAACTCACTACAAAGCTACAGTAATCAAAACAGCACGTTACTGGCATAAGGATAGACATATAGATCAATGAACTAAAATAGAGAACCCAGAAATAAACCCTTACACGTATAGTCAAGTGACTTTTGACAAAGGTGCGGAGACCAGTCAACGGGGAAAGGATAGTTTTTTCAAGTGGTAGATGTGAAAGAATGAAGTTGGGCCCTTAACTTACAAAATATACTCAAAATGGATTAAGATCTAAATATAGAAGATAAACTATAAAACTCTTAGAAGAAAACATAGGGGAAAATCTTCATGACCTTGAATTTGGCAATAATTTCTTGACATGATATTGAATGTATAGGCAAACCAAGGTAAAAATACAAGTTGGACTTCATTATAGAAAATCTTGTGCATCAAAGAATAATATTAACAGAATGAAAAGGCAACCCACAGAATGGGAGAAAATATGTAAGTCATATATCTGATATAAGGATTAATATTAAGAATATAGAAAGAATAAATAAAAAAGAATAAACAATGCAACTAAAAAATGGCTAAAAGACTGAATAAATATTTCTCCAAAGATCTACGGATGGCCAATAAGCACATGAAACAGTGTTTAACATTACTAATCATCAGGGAAATGCAAATCAAAACCACATTGATATAGCATTTCACATTGATCAGGCTGACTATTTTCACAATGAAACAGAAAATAACAAATGTTGGTAAAGATGTAAAAAAAATTAAACGTTTTCCCACATTTCATTGCTGATGGAAATAGAAAATGACACTGCTGCTGTTGAAAACTATGATGGTTCCTGGAAAAATTAAACATAAAATTGTTGTAAGATCCAGCAATTCTATTTCTAGATATATACCCCAAACAATTGAAAGTAGAGACCCAAATAGATATTTGTACATCAATATTCCTAGCAGCATTATTCACAATAACCAAAATGTAGAAACAATTTAGATGTTCACTGACCGATAAATGGATAAATTAAATGTGGTTATATGTATATATAATATATATAATATATTATAGATATATAAATATATAATAGCATGGAATATTATTTAACCTCATAAAGGAGTGAAATTCTCATAAGCTACAACATGGATGAACATGAAGGCATTATGCTAAGTAGAAGTCAGACACTAAAGTAAAATATTGTATGATTCCACTTATATAAGGTATATATCATAGTCAAATTCATAAAGACAGAAAGTAGAAAGTGGTGGTTGCCAGGGGCTGCTGGGAGGAGAGAATGGGAATTATTGTTTAATGGATAGAGTTTTAGTTTGGGGAAATGAAAAAGGTTCTAGAAATGATGGGGGTGATGGTTACACAACAACATGAATGTACTTAATGCCACTGTACTGTATACTTAAAATGGTTAAAATGGTAAAATTAATGTTATGTATATTTTACCCAAACAAACAAGCAAACTATCAATAGCTAAATGAATGAAATAAAGATGTAAAAGCTCATGGAGTTCCTCAGAAGAAAAGAGCTCCATGCTAGCAAGTGAAAAGGCAAGTCATTGTTCAGATTCTAATAAAGGGGTATCATCACTGAAAGACAATATTTCACAGGTTTGGCTTGAATCACCAGGATTGCCAGTTTAAATACAAAAACTCACCCATTCTAATGTGTGTACTGTAATACTACTGAAGAAAAAAGAGACCAAGAACTTACTTTTTTTCTCCCCTATTTTAGTTGCATACAATTTTCAGAGCTCTTATATGTTCCCATGAGAAACGTCTTTTGAATTTATGGATTAACAACTATACTCTTCTTGCATGTTATTTTTTAAAAAATCAAAGCTGTTGCTAAGAAGTAAAAAATGATCGATGCCACCAGGAGATGTTTTTTTCAAGGAGAGGAAATTGATTCTTATGGAAGAATATGTTGTGTATGCAACCCAGAACACAGTTGGAAATTTTGGGGTATGACTAATCTCAATTATTAATACCTTAATAAGTTCCTGCTGTCCTAATTAACTAACCTATAAACTCAGAGGTGACTGAATTAAACAGAATATAATGCTTGTGTCATATATGTTATGAAATTAGATCCTAATAAACATTTGCAGAGGTACCCACTTCTACAAAAGTTTAAAGGAAACTGTAAAAAGGTTAAACTATTAGCACAAATAACTCTTCTGAACAACTCAGCATTGAACTGGAAGGCAAAAAGAGCTTTGCCTGGAATGAGGACAGAGACATTCTTTTCCTAAGAAGAGGCCCTGGGACTCCATCCTTCTGGACCAAAACACCATTGATCTACAGGCAAGTCAAGATCTGTTTTCCTCCCACTTGTAATATTTAAGTCTTGCTGCTCGGGAGGAGAATAAACCAGAGGAAGGACAAATTTTTTCCCTTTGATTTTTATTTCAATTAAATGTATAATTTTATATGTGTGTGTGTTTGTTTTGCTCTTTATTTTCTCCCTGATATTCCTAACTATTTTTAAATATGTGATGGGTAGAAAAGAAAAAAAACCTTTTGCAAAAAATACATATAGTACTTTGTGCATTATGGGGTGAAAACAGGAACACTGAAATTACATAGATTCTTTATTCAAAATTTTTTGGATAAAAAGTTTTGTTTTTAAAAGCAATAATTTGTTCTGAAAATCCTCAAATTCTGAGGAAAAAGTACTATAATTTTAAGAGTGCTCTTTATGATACATTTGGAGGTGAAGGAAAATGATAAGAGACTAGTTAAATCTATTTGTGGATTATGTGAAAGAAATGTAATTCTGCTGTCATCAACATACTAGAAAGTAATAACAGAAATAACTTCCTATCAATGAGAATAGTGTTTCTCAATTTTTATTAGTGTATCAGAATCACCTAGGAAGCTTGACAAATATTGGTATCCTGGCCCCGCCCTAAGTCCGAATCAGCATTTATGGGTTACTCATATTTATAGTTTTGATAATTTCCCTAGTGATTCTGATGCACCAGACTCAGAGTTATAGATTCCGAGTGTCTTCGACATTCTGAAAGACAGGTAGTTAACATCATGCAATTTTTCTACTCTAAAGCTGAATGGAGTTTTTTTGGGCCCCATGTTTTGTATTAACATCAGTTAGTGTTACCTACATTGACCAAAGTTCATGAATATGTAAAAATACCAACTAGCAAACTGTTGAAACTACTTAAAGAGACTATATAGGCATCTCATACTTTTAATCAGTAGTTGGACCACTCTATAACTATACAAGAAGAACAAAGAAGCAGATATAATTTATTTGCAATAGAGAAATCTACTATATGATGTGGTAAATAGAAAAACTTCCATATGTAGATCTTAAAGGGCTTTTTGATGAGCCTAAGTAAAGAGGAAACCTCTTCGTTATGAATATTTTCTTGAAGCAAGTTAAAAATTCTGGCAACATCTAACTTGAATTTCATGAGATTAATTAGGATATTGAGGCAACTGGGAGGCATAGGATCTAACCTTTATCTTATGTTATCTGTCACGAAGACATAAGTTTTTCTTTAGACTAATGATATTTCCATGTAAACACATATGGAATTAAATCTACTTCTGATTTCATTCTCTCTATTCCCTCAAACTTGCTCTTTAAGTAGTTACCAAGCTGCATGATTAGTTTTGGAACAACAGGCATCTCCACAATTACAGATTTATAATAGGGAGAAATGTTAGTATATAAAAGCTCAAATCCTAAAAAAAAAAAAAAAAAAAGTAAAATGAAGTTATTTCCCATTTTCCAAGCAGGGCCTATGGCAGTCTTAGAAAGCTTTTTCTAGAAAACCTAGAAAGCTTTTATAGAAATAGAATTATTTTATTTTTCCAAATGTTAAAAATTATAAATCAAAGCTATTCAGCAAATTCTTTCTTTCCTTTTGCTTTTCTAATTATAAAACGTCTGCAAAATGTTGGATTGTTAGATTTGGGCTCTTGGTTTTTTTGGCACAGTATATGGGCTAAATTCAGCCATCATGGTGCATCTTGCTATATACAATAGTGATAACAACAGCTGGAGCTCCTAGAAACCACCTTTGACATTAATTTCTTCTTTCTTGCTTCAGTTAGCATTTTGATTCTGTCTCTAATGATTCCAGGTCTGACAGTGGCAGAGTCCATACACATTGCTGACTCCACCTAACAGAATAGATTAGGACAATAAATCTCAGGGTATGAACCGCTTACAGACATCTTTTGTTTAGATATTTTCTGTGTTGTAATTACAGATAAGTATACTCTCCAGGTTCCTTTATGCTCTGGGGAAAACATATGTATGATCACTCTGCACTTAGATCTTTCTGTCAAGGCTTCTTTCCCCCCAGATTTTAATAATTCACAGCTCTTTACTAGAGAAATTCATTAGTTTGATGAAGTCAAATGAAAGGTGATTTTTAGACTCATACTTTCCATCTACTACAGAGCAAGTAAACAAGAAGATGGAAGCCCAGTAGTTTCTTAAAATGACTTGCTTTTGGTTAAAATTGAAGATAACTTTCTGCTACCAAAAGATTAAGAATTAAATAAGGTTATTATAAATTTCTCCTTTAGCTGTCCATTATTTTATTATATACATGCAAAGTAATCTTTTGCTGGGCTGCAGTCATGTTCCACTAATGATAAGGATATCTTCTGAGAAGTGCATTGTTAGATGATTTTGTTGTTGTGCGAACATCATAGAGTGCATTTACACACACCTAGGTGGTACAGCCTACTACACACCTAGGCCGTATGGTATAGCCTATTGCTTCTAGGCTACAAGTTTTAAAGCATGTACTATACTGAATAATGTTGACAATTGCAATACAAGGGTGGTTATTTGTATATCTAAATATATCTAAACATAGAAAAGGTATGGTAAAAATATGACATAAAAGATAAAAATGGTACACTTGTATAAGGTATTTACCATGAATGGAGCTTGCAGGATGGGAAGTTGCTCTGGGTAAGTCAATGAGTGAGTGGTGAGGGAATGTGAAGGCCTAGGACACTATTGCACACTAGTGTAGACTTTATAAACACTGTACACTAGGCTACACTAAATTTATAAAACAACATGAGATTAAATCAAGCACCAGAAAAATAATGAAATCAAGAGACGCAGTAAATGTAAGATGTGTGAGGCTGTTGCTGATGTAACAAGGCTTACTGTTTTACAGCAACTTTTTTTATAATTAGAAAGAGTATGCTTTAAAATAATGATAAAAAGTATAGTACAGTAAACACATACACCAAAAACATAGTTGTTTATTATCATTATCAACTATTATATACTGTACATAATCGTATACGCTGTACTTTTATATAACTGGCAGTGTAGTAGATTTAGTTACACCAAGATCATAATAAACACATGAGTAATGCATTGCATTATGATGTTATGATGACTACAACATCACTAGGTGATAGGAAATTTTCATTATAGTCTTATAGGATCACTGCTATATGTGCAGTTAGTCACTGACCATATCTCAATTTTGAATACTCTAGCTTTGTGAGTATATTTGCGTGTGTGCATGCATGCACGTCCGTGTGCGTGTGAGTGTGTGTGTGTGTGTGTAACTCTGATTTCGGGAATTAATGAAGATAACTTATCTTTGATTCATTTAGTTCTTTTTCTGGGGTTTGTCTTTTTCTTTTGTTTCGAACATATTTCTATATCACCTCATTTTGTCTAACTCTCTGTGTTTGTTTCTGCATATTAGATAGATCAGCTATGTCTCCTGGTCTTGAAAGATGGCCCATCTTGATGTGACTTTTTCTTTACATGCTTAGCTGTAGAAAATCAGTTCTGTTAGCTTTCAGGTCATTCTCAGCCATAGTTGTTCTAAATGTGGTTGTAGTTTTGGTGTGTTTGTAAGAGGAAGTGAGCTCCAATATCTTTCTACTCCAGTATCTTAACCTCAGCAAAGTAATATAATATTTTTGATCCCACACTGTCTTAAGGTTAAATCTTTGTTTTTCTATTTAATAGTTAAATGGCCAAGTTCAAACCAACTTAACTATTCTGAATTTCTGCTTCTTTGCTTCTAGAAAAGGGAATAATAAATCTAGCTCAGTTAAGTTGTCCTAAATAAAATAGATAGAATATTTAAAATATCTAAAACTTTGCTGTGAACAAATAAAGCCTAGTAAACTTTACAACATTGCTTGTATCGCTAGCAAACTTTACAATATTGCTTTTATTCTCTTTATTCAAAGAGAATAAAACAGAATGTAGAAACTGCAAATAACTAAATTATATTAATAAAGGAACATTTGTGAAAATTAAGGACACAGAAAATATGGGAAATTATATAGTCATTAAAAAGAATGAGTCAGATCTATATTTATTGATCCAGAGATATGTCAATGATTTACTTTTCCATGGCAAAAACACAAGTTGCAAACTAATGTGTATAACACAATCCCATTATGTAAAAAGCATTACGACAGACCATATGCATGTGTTTACATTTGGAATATTTATATGAACACAGAGAAAATGAGAGAAAGGTATATTCACTCACTTCACCAGCTTCATGTATTCACTCAAGTGCCACTTTCTCAGGAAGGTGTTTCCTGATGGCATTTAAAACTGTTCACTTGTTACACACCCCTGTTTTAGCCTTTCTATCCCCTTCCTTGTTCTATTTTTCTCCAAAGCTCATCATCTCGGATGTAATATTTATTGTACTTATTTAGTTTTAAAAGGTTTCTCTTCCTCCACTAGAATGTAAGCTCCAGAATGTAAGCAGGTATTTGTGTCTATTTAGTTCACAGAGCAAAATAAATAAATTAAAAATAACTGCCTTTGTCATAACAGTCACCAGTCAATAAATATTTGTTGAATTAATACATTACAGAAACTGTTGTGGTTGCTGATCTTAGGAGAAGAGAGCAATAGGGATGTGTGTGATGATTACATTTTACTTTATTTTATACACCTGGTTGTGTTGCATTACATGAGGTGTACAAATTGCTTTTGAAATCTAAAACAATCTAATAATTTATTAAAGAGCAAAACCCCAGTATACGTTCTGGCATTACTTGATGCTTAATAAGTGATTATTCCTTTCCTCCTTCACAAACTCCTCTTCACTCCCTACTCAGCCTGCCACACATACTCTCCCTCTCCCTCTCCCTTTCCCTCTCCCTCTCCCTCTCCTTCTGTGTGAATTTTAAATGACCTTTTAACTTTCTCAAGGTTGTTTGCCTTTCATTGTCTTGCCAATTTGTTTTGTTCTCCTCTGGCAGTGACAAAATGGATCTCTGGGGCAGGCTAGGGGGAAATTTGGTTTCTAGGGTAGTAGAGTGATGATGGACAAAAATGGAGCCAATGAGGAGGTGGAGGAGGAGGAGGTGGTTGTGGTCTGGGGACGGCAGAAGCCAGGAGCTGGGCCCTAAACTAACAGAGAAGGGGCTGGCCGCTGAGGATGGCTTGATACTAGGGGCAAAGAGATTGATGTAGAGAAATGGGAGAGAATGATGGGTTTCTTATTACCTCCTGGTTATCACAGAATCATAGACTAGAAGGTTTGTGATAGTACGTAATTTACTGCCTTTCAGTTCCAGACAAAGGAATTGAGACCTCAAAACTCATCCTCCTATGTCTTACACAGACATTTCAAACACTAGCTGTACTTGGGACTCACTATCTCTTCTTCCCAGGGGAACAGGTATGCAGAATTCAGAGCTTGGGATGATGCACAGTTCTAATGCTCTGGGCTGCTGAGGAAGTAGCCACTTCTATGGGTTACTAGTGTTTTAAGCCTACCAGTGAAATGTAGGTGGTACACAAGCTATCCTTTTCTAATAAAAAATCTGAAACCTGATTGCAAAGCCAAAAGATGCTATTAAGTCTGAATTGAGAGATCCTGAAACACATCCTGCAGGAAGTCTAATTCAAGGCAAGGTTTATGAGCTTGAACCTGAGTCCAGTGGTCAGGTGGGAATAATCTCAGCGTGGTATTATAAAGACTTTCACAAGTCTCCACTTCCACATACACTTAAAAAATTGTTTTGTGATTGAATCCCACTGACAACTGGTATTTCTTACCAACGTAAACTTTGGGAAATTTTTGTGCTTTACTTAAACCTATTTGTGCTTCTTTGTGGGCCTTATGAATGCCAGGCTAGAAAGAACAGGTAGCTTAAAAAATATGTTCTCTGAACCTTCACAACCAGACTGAAAAGGAAATGAATGCCAAGATCTGCTGTATAAGATAATAAAGTTGATTAACAGAAAATACTCATGAGTGAGAACACTGGGACAGGAAGCAGCAATATACCGTGACTGGTGAGGCAAAGCTGAATGTCAGTGCTTAATTGTAAAGCTGGAAACCATTATCTTCTGGCAGCAATTCCCCCTGTGACTTTGTTTGTTTTATAACAAATTATTAAAGCCGTGGGAGAACATCATACTAGGTAGGAAACACTGCCTCTGACAGAGACTCTTTCCTACCCACTGTGGCACCATGGCTTGGTGATGCCTGCTTTAGAAGGCTGGGAAGTTTGAACTGAGATTGAGAACATGGAAGGGGCCTATGCCCAATGGGAGGCACCTCTAGGCATCTAATCACACATGTCTGGATGTGCAGGGATGGGATTAGACCTTTGCCACTAGCTGGCTGTGAGATCCAGAGCAAATTAAGCTGAGCAAACCTACTGAGAATCTATGAGAAAGAGCCTCTCAGACCACCTACCTCAGGGAGAGTAATTGAATCTGGGTCCCAGCTTCTGAAATCTATCACACGACTACTAAAGCAGACTTATCCCTGGGAGACAAAGGACACCTTGGTGACCTTGCTCAGGGAACTCCTTGATTGGCCATTCTTAGCTCAGAGACTTCTTGATGATGTTGGGGGACTCCCTTAGATCCCACAGTGTTCTGGATGCTTTCTCCCTCTCTTCTTCACCCAGGGGAAGACATGACGCATGGTGTGATGCCTCTCCCAACCTCTCAGCTCTTTTCTTATTTCCTCTCACGCAAGCCTCTTCTTAACAAAAATCCTTGCAGTTTTAATCCCAGCTAGGCATCTGTTTCTAGCTGGCCCTAGACTAACAAAGCCTCATTTTCCTTGTTTATGAAATAGGGAGCAATCTTTCATGCCTTCTTTGCACAGTATTATAAAGATTAAATGAGACAATGTATGAGGAACGCTGAAAACAATCCTGGCATCAGCAGCTGATCATATAAATGGTAGCTGTTTCATTGAGCGGCCTGTGAGTTGAACGACAGCCCAGAAGCTGTTGGAAACTTGTGTTCCCAGTATGTATAAAAGCTGAGACTGTGACAGAAAGGCACATTCCCCCACCTACCTCATGGGTTCTGACATATTGAAAAGTCAAATACTCATCTGACACATTTCCAGTATTCTAGGAAGTTGATTTTTTTTTTTTTCAGGATGACATAGAACTATCCAAAAAAGGTTAAAATCTCTTTTGTGAAGTATGGAAGGAGATTAGTTCTCTGGCCTTTTGAATCTTTGAATTCCAGTGAACACATCACCTCTCCCTGAATTAAAGTCACACTCTGATTGCGTTCCCTGTTAAATTAGTGAGCAAGTAAGGGAGTGGGAGCTGGGGCTTCCTGTGCGTGACCTGAGTGTGTGGTAGCGTAGTCCACCATCAAAATGATTGTCCTACTAATAAGTGATGCAAAACAGCTCTGCTTTCAGCCTGGTACAGGGAGTGAGAAGCTCATTTTTATCAGATTTATTCCAGACACCTAGGAGCCATAGGAATCTATATTTAATTATAGAAAAATAATCAAACTTAGAAGTGTGAGATATCTCTGAAGCACAAATGTATGATGAATATATATCGAGAGCTACATTTTTCCAGGCAAACAGACATTTTCAAAAGGCCAACTGGCAGAAAAGAAATCAGTGCTAGTGACCAGCAGTGTTAACATGATCAATGAGGTATTAGACACATCTCTTACCAGCAATTCTGCAGGGGAATGGATTGTTGAAAGGAGAGTTAAACATTCAGCATAGTTATGTTTGTAAGTCTAAATTAAAGGCTTTCTTTCTTTATTGATGTCCACTGTATGCACCTTCTTCCTTTAGCCATTTAGCTTTTCTTTTCTTGCTGCTTCAAAGGCATAATTTTCTCCAGAAACAAGTTTTACTCTGCAATTCTCACAGTCCAAGTGTTTTTAAAATCTCTTTGGCTTTTGACCTTGCACCAGTCACAGTCTCTGTTTATGCATGTGCCACCCAGCAGGATGTTAATATAAGTGTTCTCTGTGCCCAGGTGGGGAGCAACCCTTTGCATAACTGCCATAGAGCCAGATGGTCCCGTGACTTAGCACTCAGTCTAAATGTGTCAGAAACTTTAACCCCTACTGTACATCCATTAGAAAAAGGTTCACAGAGGCTGGTTATTAATATTCATTTTCAGTCTAATTTGGCAGTACCAAATGGAATCTAATTGCAAATTATTTTTTTCTCAAAGACAAGAGCTTTGGGCCATCAGTGTGAAAATGCAAGGATTCACAGGAGCCCTGGAAAGGAATTTGGTCATTCCTTCCATTACAAATGAACAAACCAAGGAGAAGGGAATATGTACGGGTGGGGTTCAGAGCTGGCTGATCCCCTCGGACTCACTCTGGCTATCCTAGAGTCTGGTGGGCTGGCTCGCACAACTTTAGGTTGAACATTCCATCTGGAGTGGTGTAAAAGCCTGTTCTGCCACGATGTGGAATCAGAGGATTCTAGAACTGCCAGGGAGTGTTTGGGCTTATCCTCCCAGTTCTCAGAGGTTGGAGTAGGGCTAACTAAGTTAAGTGCCTCTCCTGGGGTCTCACAGCTGGGTATCTCTGCGGTGTTTCACAGATTCAGAAAGTGAAGCCAAGAACACAGCCCACTGCTCCCAAGTATAGTGTTTATTCAGACCAGGCTGCCTTCCTCCTATTCCTTCACACTTCAGTGAAATTAATTTTTAAATCATTTTTTATCAATATTTAATTTTACCAATAATTTAGTGATAATACTTAATTTTGTCAATGAATACTTAATCAATACTTAATTCTTAATTTTAAATATAGTAATATTTGAATTTTAGTGTGGCAGAACATTTGCGTCATTTTTCTCTTCCTTGTTGTATGTTCTTTCTTATAGCAAGGATTTGTAATTAGATTCTAAACCATAAAGAAGTCAGATCCTCCTATGAGGAAGACCTTTGTACTGTAAAGCTCTTCTCTGGGGACGGCATTCCCTTTGGCCAGTTTCTATAACAAAAATCCTTCCCCTGGCTTTCAGATACAGCTTTGCTTGGCCCAAAGTAGCTGATTAGCAGGATTCAATGGATTTTGTAGTCCATTTTGTGTCCAGGGCACTCATTAGACTGTATCCTTGGAACAGAAGACTTAGCAAGGCACTTCTGATTGTTTCTCGAAGCTTTGAAAATATTTCATAATGTAGGCATGTGTGGATACATATCTGTAGTTAGCTAACAGTTACTGAGTATTTTACTATGTGCCAGGCACTGAGCTAAGTACTTTACATTGTTTACCTCACCCTGAGGGATTGTATTATTATCCCCATTTTATGGATAAAGAAACTGAAGCCTTTGAGAATTTAGGTGACTTACCTAAAGTTACATAGCTAGTTAGTGGCAGAACTGATCTTCTGAGTCCTAAAATCATATTTTTAAGCTGAATGCTCTGCTATTCTTTTTGGGAAGGAGGTATAGGCTGTCTCACATCCAAGCCTGAAGTTCTCTAAGGTCTGAAGTTCTTAACTTTTAAATCATCAAGACTCACTTACTCTTCATAAAGAAAGCAAGTACTCACCTTCTGTTGCCTAATGTGTCCAGGCTCTGGCAACTATATATAAAAAAAGAAATATAAGAGTTTAGTTTTGCCCAGAACTAATTGCTTTAGTATTTCTTTCATCTATATTTCAGGAGCAATGGAGATATTTAAGAAGGGTCTTAATCTCACACAGAAACTTACCTCTGAACTGAGGGGAAATGTACTTTTTCCCTTTAATCTAACATCTTAAAAAATGATGGATGAGCTGTTCTTTTCACATTGTGAATCTTCCTATGCAGAGAGAAAATTCTAAGCTGACATTCCATTAGTTGAGATCTCCTAAGAGCAGAATTCTTATAGAATTAGTCTGCTTCACTCATTGTGTTTTATTTTATGTATCTAGACATTGTTAGTGATTAGGAAATAATTTACTAAGAAATGAACTTTAGCAGACAAAAAAAGAAAGGGATATATACAGGTATTCTTTTTACAGATGATTCTAAAATTGGATTCTGCTGTATTATAGGTTAGTACAATTTTGTTTGGCAGAATTAAGATTTTTTTTTGTATTTACATTATAATGATAATCCTTAGTGTTTATTTAAAAATAGTCCAATATGGTCTCTTGTGAAATATATGTATAGTTCAATAATAGAAATGTTCATTAAATATAAATATTAAAGTAATAAAGAAAAAAGATATGACAATATTGATAACTACCAAAAAACATTTAGTAAAATTTAACAATCATTCCTAATAAAAATTGTTGGAAAGAGGAAGAGAAATACCCTTCGCATTAAACACACACACACATTCACATGCACAATTCAGAAATTAACATCAGATACATTTAATAGTTAAACATGAAAAGAATTCCATTAAAGTAAGACCAACACTAGGCTGACCACTATCAATGCTGTTATTTAACTTTGCCTGAACTTTTGAAAAGAAACTAAAGCATAAATTATCAGTAGACATACTATATGTTTGTTTTATTAGTGAGACTAACAGCATTTTTGGTGGTCTTGGTGTGTTTTATAAATGCAGCAGTTTATTAAGGACCTATGAAGGGCTGTGAAATTGGGGGTACTATCAGAACAGACTATTCCACTTTTCACTACTCACTGCCTTACTGGGCCCCTCCCAGCTGTTTGGTGGCAATGTGGCTGTGCCTGGTATACTGTCATTTTGGTTCTCTGTAATAGACTTTGTACTTTTGCTTCTCCAGATCAGAATAGCAACCCAATTTATCTTTTCAATAAAGTTATTGACTCTATATCAATGTCTCAGCCAAACCCAACCTCAGCACAATCACAATGCAGCTTTAGTAATGTCATTCACACAGAGAAGTGATACAGCGTAGTGGTTAAGCGTGCAAGTTCTTTGGAACCTGACAGTCAGGATCCTAATCTTGGCTCTGTCAGTTACTAGCTTTGTGACTCAGGGCTTGTTACTTAACCTCTCTGTGCTTCAAAGCCCTCATCTGTAAGATGGAAATGACAATAATAATAATATCTACTTCATAGTTTTGTTGTAAGGATTAAATAAGTTAATATAAATAAAGTGCTACAAAGTGTTTGCCACTCATAGTCATAAAGCTTTTGAAGAAAGTGACTGAGTTGGGTAATGTAGTGCATTTGTGTATAATGCATTAACACTTCCTTGTACAACTTCTATAAATAACCCTCACTGCTGACCATCCTGACTGTACCAGGAGTTAGGATGAGCCACCCCTTCACATATGTCATGGGCACAGGGATGCTGAAGATTGTGTAATAGACTAGTGGATACCAGAGGGCATGGGGAAGGGGGAGGTAGATGGGTTAAAAGGGGTCAAGTATGTCGTGACAGAAAGAAATCTAACTACAGGCCTACAGGCAGTGAACATACAATGCAAATATATACATGATTTATTATTGAACTGTACACTTGAAACTTATTGCATTTCATTAACCAATGTCACCATAGTAAAAGCAAACAAACAAATAAATAAAGATTGTATAAACCAATTCTCATTTTACATATGAGGAAGCTCCAATCTAGAAAGGTGAAGTCACTTGCCTAAGCTCACAAATTGGCAGCAAGTTCAGACTTGATATGTGGTTGGTTACATAAACATCAAACAATCTGAATATTATTTTATTCCCACTCTTTTAATGAAGTTTCTGCTCATAAAACAATAAAAGTAATGAACAATAAAATCAACCAGTCTTACTAGGCTATTTCCCTTGTGGGAGAGTTGAATGTGACATATTCTCTAACTCTAAATTACTTGGAATATGTAAGCAAAAGAAATAATGACAGGTATTTTCAGATTTTTTTTACCATTTATTATTTCTTTTTAATTTCTTAAAACTGAATACAAAGTGCATTTTGATTCACATCTCCCTTAGTTTCACACAAGGTCAGATTCATTTAATACTTGATGAATGTCAAGGGGAATGTAATTCCGTCACCTATAGCTCATGTAATGTAAATGTTAAATCCAGTGTCCCAACTCTCAGAACCAAAAAAGAACCAAAATTCTCTAGTAATAATCCTTCCCAAACATTATTTCCCAAGAGACTCTATATCGGTCCCATGTCACACTAAATTTGAGTCTATAATCATTATTTTTATTTCCATTCTTATTATCTATCCATTTTTAAAATTACGATGCTGACTTCCAGCACAGATTCCTTTTTAAATGTTGTAATAAACACTAGAAGCAAGTTTCTAACTGATGTGGAAGATGGTCTTAAATAGAAATTGTTTTAATGTTCGTAGATACAGTCAACTTTAAGGAAAAGAAAATACTAATTCTCTGTGGAAGATCCATCATTTATTTTTTGGTAATTATAAAACTGGCTAAAGTAGGAAATTGAAAGCCAGATCTTAAAGGTGATCAACCACAATTATTTTGTTCTGAAATTGCAAAACACACTAGTCTCGCTCCCTGATTCCCTGTAGTAAACAAATTTAAAGTCATCACCACAACCTTATGACAGCCTTGCCAGAAAAATCCTTTGACCCATTCATTGATGACTAAAATCTACAATTAAAGAGTCATTCTTTAGATCAGTGTTTTCCAAGTTTGGTTATTTTTCAGAGTCACCTGTGTTTCTTAATCCCACCTGAGATCTGCTGAATTAGAATCTTCAGGAGAGGGATTTAGGAATGTGCATTTTTCACAAGGATTCAAGATGTTTCTGGGAGTTGTTATGTTTGAAAAGTTCTGCTTTGATTTCAGATTTATGTTCTCTTATTAGGTGGCACATCTCTGGCAAATTCAAGATAGTTAAATTCTTTAGTGAGCTGGTTTACAGCTAAATCTGTGTGATCCTATCCTAGGAAAAAACTTTAGAAGCCAGAGCTGTGAAAACACCATCAGTGAAGGAAGATAAGAATAGTGAAAGCAGGAACACAAACTTCTACAACAGCGCCCAACAACGGGCTTGTAGCCTTCTGTATCATCTGAGTAGGAGGAAATTCAGCTCTACTCATGTTTCCTTCTGGAACACTCAGCCTTGTGATACTTTCTGGAATAAAAGTGACTGGATGGCTTAAAGTCTGCATATTTTCATTAGAGTTTATAATAAAATAGGTGCTCCTTTTTGGGAAAAAAAAGGATAAGCAGAATAAACTAATTTTTATGTATGTTTTATATGCACTGAGGATGTGAGAACTTAACTGCTTAGGTAAATTATACACTACAGGTTTTTATTCTTTAGGTAAAAAAATATAATATTGAAGTGCAAAATAGTTTCTAGGGTATTCTAGTGTGTTTGTGTTTTGTTCTAAATTTGTATTACATTATATATTGAAATTCAAAGCATACATTTCCTTTGAGTGACTGTGGCAATCCAGGATTGCCACACGTTTATGGTACATGAGTTAACCTCTCAATACTGGAATGAGAGAGTAAAGATAGGATTAGATAATGTAGCAAAGTCTTTTCCAGTAATAAAAGAATGCATGGACAATCAAATTTTAAGTAAGCATCTGTGTCCGTGTCTATACTTCTTCAAGAACATCATCATATTTGGACTTTTTATAATACAATAAAACCAGAATTACTTGTACATGAGGTATAAGAGGTTCATTTTTAAATGAATTTTTAAAATTTTTGAAGGCATGGGTTTATTTAACTTCATGTAATTATATCTAAATCTAAAATCTGAACAGAGCATGAAATGATTAATGCGAGTGCAGGCCTTATCATCCAATATAACTTTTCTTTAAATTATAAAGAACTGAAAATGTATTTTTAATTTTTAATTTTCTATTTTGTGATTTGTATTGCCCTTTGAATAATACACGATGTCAAATGATATCAAACTACAGAGCCGTGTTATAAATCAAAACAGTGGAAATGACCTGAGACAATATGATGAAGAATAAATAGACAAGTAGATAAACAGATAGATGAGTGGAATTTCAGCAGGAGACAGTACACAACTTCTTTCATATGTCATAAATAGCACGATACCGTTGGTCCGAAAAATGGACTCAAAAGGAGATAGAAGACCAATTTCAAAAATGACTTGATAAAGAGTGAATAACATCTCCCTAAAATTCATGGCCCAAGGAGCATTTTGAGCAAGAGGACCTCACTGAGAGGTAAGCTTACTCTGTGCCAGAGATGTAGGATCAGTGTTTGTATTTTACAGTGACTACTAGCCTCTGTTAGTGTGTGCAGCATGACATCACAAATTAGTGCTGACTAAAAAATTTTAGACCAGGTTTCTCTGACTCTAAAATCACAGCACTATATCTACATGCTTTTGTGTGTTTTCATATTCTATGTTCATCATATGGTATTCTAATTAAACTCTGAGAATTGGTAAAGCCGTTAATATTAGTAACATACTTTATTACGTGAACTCATTGCAAATAAGAATGATGTGACTATATATCATAAAATTTTACTAAAAATTAATATGACTGAAATAAACAATGAAAATCATTATATCAGACACTAATACTAATTTGAGTTTGGCAGTTATTCATATTAACTATAGTTAATGTTAAATAAAAATATGTCTGAATGCCTAATATAAAATAAATAATATATGCAGAGAGATTTTTCTCTTGCAGCAAAATTAAAGTAAAAGGTAATCATTACATATAAATTTTTTAGTGTTCAAATTATCAAAGAGAAATAATATCCATGTTCTGAAGGATTAGCTGAAAAACACTTACTACACCACTGATTTCTTTGCTCTGTAAAATTATGTGAGTACATGCCCTTTACTGAGCAGATTTATATTATGGTAATATCATTATTTTTGTCATGAATATAAATTATTCAAAGCTAGTCTTTCAGTCATGACTAATTTTGTACTACGGTGACTCATATGTATCATAATTAAATAAGGAAACATACTTTTAGATTTTTTAAAGATAACTAAAGCTGAAAATTCGCATAGTTAAAAGTTTGCTTACATTTCTGTTTACTTAGGTATATTGAAGTAAACATTTTAAGTACAATATATGAACTGTTTTGACACTATTTAAGAGGGAAAAGTGTGGCAGTTGACAGTGCCAGAGGTCTCTGTGCTATGTTTACCCTCAGGTTTATTTTCTCCCATTCGGAGTCTCCTCTCAGCTGCTAAATTGCCAACATCATGACTCAGTCACACAGACTGGTCTCAAAATTAGGTCATATGTTTTGTAACTCTAACGAAAGTGAGCCCTTTGGACTGCTCTTTCTGCCCTAAGTATCAAGAGCGTACCAGAAAGCCCCAACCCAAAAAGAGATGAGGAACACTGCTTCAGACAGCAGGGGTTTCCCATGAATCTGTGAGGATTAAAGGTTTTCAATTTCTCACAGCTTCTATGAAGAGGTAGAACAAGTTTTACTGACTTCTACACCTCTAAAGGAAAGAGGGAATGGAGACAGATCAACAAGGAGCCCACTAGATAATGACTCCCAGTCATTTAGTGGGATCTCAAATATATAGGTATAGGTCATGCTGGGGTCCCCTGAGTAAGGTTCCAAGGTTCTGAGGACTGTGGTTGTCTGCTTGCTGATAGAACATCAGTGGGCAAAACAAGAACCGAATGGAAGGATCTTACTGACATTCGTTCTCTGTGTTAGATAATTCTATTGAATCACATGGTCCTGGGTAAAATTCCAGCTCTGCTACTCTATACATATTTGTCCTATTGAGTTGACTCAAAGACGCCTATATAAAATAGAAGTAAAAATAATGTCTGCCTGTCTCACTCGATCTACTTGGTTGTAGCTGGCATTAGACCCTACACAAAAGAAATATACAGTAAATGTTAGCCTCCATTTTAACACTCCATTTTAATACTTCACCAGGAATAATACTTCATCATTTTTATGCCTCAATTTGGTTTATTTTTCAAAAGGTTTTGTGATTTATGGAAGGTTTTGAAATTAAAACAAAGATTTTGGAATTCACTTTCTAATGGATAAAAGCCACTTTGATAATTTTGGACTTGTGCAATGACTTCCGCATTGAGAAATTTCTTTTTTTAAGGCAGTTGCCAAACTGACTTCTGCTGTTCTAATAAATTTTACTGATAACTCTATCAGTAAAATTAGGAGCATTATGACTATTTGATATTTGATTAAATCTATTTTAAATAACATTGCCTCATTGTACTAATAGGAGGTATTTAGAATAGGGATAAGATTTTACACCTGGAAATTATTAAATAAGAAAATACCAATTTGACATCTGTACCTGACTCTGTGGTTACAGGTTTGGATTTTCCCCACTTTCAACATCCGCTAATGGGATCCACTGTTTAATAGCTCAATCCATTCCACTTCATTTCAGAATCAGTGCCTATGGATTGCTTAATAATCTAGCAAAATTCTGTTCGCTCAGCCAAGAAACAGAAAACCTGCTTGTGGAAGAGTGGTAATGGCTTTTCAGGATGATGTAGTTTTGTACGACCCTCTAAAACTCTGACAATGAAGACCAGAGACTTAGTAAAAATCGCAGTGAGTTAGTGGGCAAGGCCGAGGCTAACGCTCAGGTTTCTTGATCGTTAAGTCAGTGAACATCTACCACAGACATCCCATAGCTTCTGATTTAATATGTCCAGGGTAAAGGACTTCAGTGTGACAACCCTCACCCCAATAAGTAATCCTGCCTTGTCATCACCAAATTTAAGTGCAGAGAATATGACCCTCTAATCTCTAACCCTTGCAAAGAAGAGGGAAAGTTACTCTCCCAATACCTGTGTAGGTAATTTCTAACTCACATATCCCTTTTTACTTGTTCTTTTTTCACCAGGAACTTGGCCTATGGTCATAGATCATTTTCCTTTCCTCTGGCTATAGACTCTGTTTTCATTCTGACTTCCTCTCCCAATTTCAGCTTATTCCTCCACCTATGATCCCTTTTCTTCCAGGTTTGTGTCATTGTTTCTCCACCTTGTTTTATATACTTATGGGTGGCCAAGAAAAATATGTAATTCGATACAACATTGAGATGGGCGTTGGAAGAACCCTGGGAAAGATGAAGGAAAAGAAAACCTTTCTAATGTGCCATTTTTGGAAAATACCTGTCAAGGTGCACTTGAAAGTCTGGCTGTTTTGTGTGGAATAAATGATTTCACTTCATCCCTCCCCTCTTTGTGATTTTCCTAGCCCAGCATCTACCCCCCACCACAGGGCTTCTTCCCTTCTTCCCTGGAGGTGTCCCTGTCCCAGGTCAGCAGAACACAGTTAGTAACTTGAAGCTTCAGAGGTGTACAAGGCCACAGTCTGGAGCAGATTTTGTCACGCACTGTGAAGTAGATATATCCCAGGCATTCCAATGTAGAATCGAGAATCCATTTTTATCTATCATTAAATATGAGTGCTCCACACTCGATCATGCAACAGGCTGATTAAGACCAGCACAGCTGTGGTGCAAACAATGAAAAGAATCCATTTGCACTTTGAATACACTTACTTAAAATATTTGCAGTCATGATTTGAAAAGGTTATTTTGATTGTTGGGTATAAATAAATTTGTGTCATTTTACAAAGACAATATATTATCTTGAGTCATGTATAAGGGGATCAAAACTTGGCAGTACTTAAGGTCTTAACTGCAACCTAGTATTTCATGTACACTATGCTTAAAAAAACCTTTTTGTGGGTAGATCTCTGGGCCAACCCTATATGTCTCAATTTACAAATTTGCCAAACTATTAAAAAGGTAAAGACTACCTCTAACCTATCAGATATTTTATCCTTTCAATTAAAATGACTTGAAATTACTCAAAGAAGTAATATGTAACTTAGCTTTTAATTCCTAAGTGAAAAAAGTCATAATAAGAAAAATCTATTAAAGGCAAAATGATAAGAAATTCTTTTTCTTATATAAAATGTATTATAACTGCACAAGTGTTTTATGTATCTTTAGAATTATATATGTTCTCATCCAAAAGCCATTATTCCCTCTTCTAAATAGTGCTCTAAAAGTTCCATTAAAAAAAAAAAAAAAAGCAGACTTCATTTAAATGGTTTTTGTTTTGGAAACTGTCCTGAAACATAACCAGAAAACTCTTTTGTTGCTCTAAACACAGGGTTAGAATGGCGTAGCTTGTGTAAATGAGGAAGACGTAGAAAATTCTCTTTTCCTGCCAAATTCTCCCATTGGCCTAAATGACATGGAATCACCTTTCAGTCACCGGTATCCTCAAATACTATGACAAGGTCCACAGGGCAGAACTTCCTTGGCTCAGGAAAGCTGCACAGATGATGTAGGGGTGAACCAGGGTGGGTGTGATGATAGTGAAAACTATTTCCACCTGCTCCTCCTACCTACCGAGAGAGAATTGCCAGCAATATTTTAAGTTTCAAAATGATCTCATAAATTCCCAGCAGTGAATCAGTAAGGCAAGAAAATAGCTGCATCTGATAGTCACCTTTATTATGTGAAAGTGGATATCATTAATTAACAGAACTAAATTTCTTTTTAAGGTTTGGGCTTCGAGCTCACTTTCCATAATTTTCTTATAATATAAAAATGTACATGCAAACTAATAACTGTTTTTCAATAACTGAGATTTAAACTCTTCTGTTTAACTCTATTTGAAATGATTTAATGAAAGAGATAATGGAAAGACATATTTGTATCCCTGATTGCATGTGCACATGGTGGCCCATATTTAATGTATTTATATATTATGGTTCTAATGACTTATTATACCTTGAATAAATCTCTTCTGTAGTAGCACATTCTTTAAAATTTGGAGCATGAAGCTCCCTGTAAACTATGCCTTATATAATTCTATGTCATTTTAAATATAATAATAGAATTGGCTTTTTAACAACATATTATCTCATAGAAATAGGATTTTTAAAGTGATAAATTTTTTTTTCAAATATATGTCAAAATATGAAAGATTTAAAATTTAATAGGAGTGCTTGAGGGTATCTGTATGTACCTCCAGTAGACCTCACTGTTGTATAGTACAATCCATTAATTCAGATGTTAGATTTTTAGATCTAGAACAAAGTTGGGAATTAAACAGTGGGCAAAAATACCTCCTGAGATGAATGCCTTAAAGCAATGTGTTTTCCTGTGCCAGAAAAGAACACATTAATTTGCTGCACTCAGTCACCCAGCTACCTAGTGTCTACTGAGCAACTGTAACATGCCAGGCATTGCACTGAGGGTAGGATAATCTGTCCTTAAGAAGCAATGAGTTAACTGGGAAAATACATGGGACCAAATATTAGTGATAAAATATTGAAGTTATGTAATGAAAGTATATATAAAATTCGAAGAAAACATAAGAGAAAGTTAATTTTGCTTGACAAAGGCTTCACACAGGGGATGATATTTAAATGGGAGTTTAACTAATGAGTAGGCATTTGGAAGACATGGAAGAAACAGTTGAAATGTCAAGCACAGCAAGAATCAAGCACAGGGTGTTTTGCTCAGAAAGGGGCAAGAAATCTGTGTGGCTTGGGTTTTAGGTGAATGCATGGGGCAGGGATCCTTTCTAAGCAGAGGTAAATGAAGAGTAGCATTCTCTCCTAAGAAATCACTCATCATTCATTCCTCAAATATTCACTGAGTATCAACAAGTACTCACTGAGTGGAATTCTTAGGCCAAAGCCCTGTCCTATATACAAAAAGTAGATTTGCTTCTTGTCCACCAAAGATTTCAGTTCAGATGAGGAGATAATACGCAGTGTGTTAGCTGACCAGCTGGGGCCAGGGAATGGACAGGACTGGGAGCAGAAGGGTGATACTAAGTGAAAACAAAAGCATACAGTCTGGAGCAAGGCATTATAGGAAAATGCAGCTGAACTCACCCTGAAGACCCTGAGGACCTCACTGAACCACTGCATGCTCCACTCACTCATATTCATCATGCTCCTTTGAGTCATCAAGAAAAGGTTACATCACAAACTTTTAAAATCAGAACAGAACTTAGAGGTCATCATGTCTCTTCCATCCCAAACCACCACTGAAAACTAAGATCTAGTTTCTCCTTTCTTGGCTGAAAATGAAGTGAATTTCAGTATTTGTGAGGCAGTTACTCTCCTTTTAGACAGCTCTGAGGGTGATAAAAATCTCCATATGTTTCACTGAAATCTGTGTCCCTGTTAATTTCTTCCCAGAGGGAATTGCTGAGAGGATGGGATAAAACTACTATCTTCTCTTCAAAACTTGGAGTTTTATTTGATGTTAGAGAAGGAGACAGGAAAATGTGTCTTTAGGAGCCTCCAGTCCTCTAAGATCTCTGAGGTGCAAGGAATTTTTTAAAATACTGAACATCCACAGTGATCTCCCCTGTGGGTGTCCTGGCACTTGTTTTATACCTGACTGCATATATGCCAAGCTACAGCCATGTCAGCCAGTTTCCACAGCGATGTGTCTTCTGCATATTTATGATTTATAATTCATAGTGACATTTTCCCTTCTTGAGGATGCAAAACCATTGTGCCAATGTGACAGCCATTCTTAGGCCCATCCTAAGATTCGTCTTGTATAATTTATAAACATGAGAAAAAAAAATCCCAAACCTCATCCTAGAATAAAAGTGGAACTCACCTAGACCCCAAATCTCCTTTTGTGATGAGGGAGGAATAAAACCAACTTGAAGTTCTATCCTCAGTAAAAGAACTGGGCTTCTACTATGCAAATTGGTTATAATTGCTTATTACTCTCAACTATTTTCTATTTTTCCTAATTCTATTAGCTTGAAGGTTCTCTTCCTTATTTTTATTTATCCACATTCATGGAGCTTCTGACCAATTTTGTGAAACAGATGTGTTTCACGCTTTGAAAACCTTTCAGCATCCTATTCTCTCCTTCATATGTCCCAGGGCGCTTCTGCTGTCTCTAGTGGCTCAGAAAGGTGCCTCCCATTGCACACTACCTCAGAGAGCCAGACTGGTACCTAAGTCAGGTAGTCAGCTAACTCATGCTTGAGTCTATATAATGTGTCAAGGATTGAGCTGGTATGTAAGAGAAAAAAAGGAAACTTAAATCTCTGTTCTTATAGGGCTTAATAGTCTAACGGCAGAGGCAGAAAAATAAGAAGGCAACTTTAAGGGTGCATGGATATTGTGTTTGAGGAAGTGTATGAGATGTTATAAGGAACCTATAGAGGGTAAAGGTACCTGGAAGTCTTTCTAGAGGAAAAAGCTGAAACCTGAGGACTAATCCTCATAATAACCTCAAGATATAGGTACAACTATTGTCATGGGTGTTTGTATATTATGCCCATTTCAGGCCAAAGGTGGCACCACAGATCAATGAAGAAGGGTGAAGGAGAATGAGTGCTTATAGCTAGAACAGCCTATCATAGCTTGATTCTTTTAAGTTTTTAGTTCAACTCACTTTGCTTGTTTAGACATCATACTCTGACAGAGAGTGCTAATTGTCCTTTTCGTAGCAGACCCTCTCACCTCTGCTTTACATTTATGTTTTAGCTAGATGCATGGTCACCTTTTTGAAGACTACATTTTCCAACTTTTTTGCAAGCTAGAGGTGATCCTGTGATAATGTTTAGAGCAATGGGATGTGAACAAAGTGCTGTGTGAAATTTCTGGTAATATCTCTAAAATAAAGACGTGTCTCTCTCTCTCCTTCCCGCATCCTTTTTCTCGTCCCCTTGCCTCAGGCTGGAGGATGTAGGTGGTTGTGAGACAGCTCCAGCCAGGTGGACAGAGCCATTCTGTGACAACAGAATGCTACCATGGCAGAATATGGGTCCTAGATGGCCTCCTGGAGCAGAGTAGCCTGTCTGTCCTGAACTGTTATGTAAAAGCCATGGTATTCTGGAGTGAGTTAAAATAAAACAGAATGGAAACCAACCTGAAAATCTCCCAAGCAAATAAAACTATTTAAGTCACATAAACGAAACTAAATCTAGCTTACTTCATGAACATAAGTGAAACTAATCCTAGGTTATTTCTTGTAAATGCCTCTGATACTCAGAAAAGAAATGTAAGACATCTTTCTAAAATAGTGTAAGATAATCACTTTTAATCAATCCCCTGCCATCTGGAAATCTACATTGTAATAATCAATCATCGTAAAGGTTAAACAACTTCCTCATTTATCCCATCCTGTGAAGTCATGCCTCTGAACTTTATCTCAGCTTTGGAAGATTCCCAATTTGCAAACTATTCTTTTGTGAACAATAAAATCTTGCTAAATACTATTTTACTAATCAGGTTTTAATTTTTAGTATTTCTGGACTTTTGACAGGTTTCAGCAATATAATATATTAGACTGTACACTAACTAATGCAAATAATTAACAGTCAATTGTCTAGTAATTAATTGGCTTCCAATATTGGTGCTCCAATAGAAAATTAACATTTTTCAGAATTTTTGGCCTTGTACCAGCTATTAAAAATTATTAACTAATAAATTGATATTATGATTATAATTTCATTTTCCATGTAATTCTGTTTCTGGAGAAAGCTAAGCTGATCTTGCAAATGTAGGTGTTCTGGGTTCAGACCATCATTTTGGAAGTCTGGTTATTATCAATCCAACTCTAAGTACTCTTGTGGACAAAATTTAGTCTCTCATCCTGCAAGACTGTGGACCAGACTGGACTACAGTAAAAAAAAAACAAAAAAAAAACCCCAAAAAACAAAAACAAAAAAACACTAAAGTTTACTTTTAGAAGGCAGTGAACTCACCTTTCCTTTATGGACCAGTTTCACTTCTCCAAAGGTAATAGATATTACTGAGTAGCCATCATGAAGGCTATGATTTTAATTTATTTGATTTCCTATGTAAAGAAAAAGGAATAGGGGAAAGTATAGTATTAGTAAAAATCATCATTATCAATCACTTTTTCACAACAAATCTTGAGTTTGGCCTGATTCTCTAAACTGCATGTTATTATTATTCTGAACACCCCAAATTTTGCAGTGTTATGACTTTAGCTTCTTTTTAACTTTGCCTTCTTGTTTTAACCTGTTTTGTTGTTGTTGTTGTTGTTGTTGTGTTGTTGTTGTTGTTGTTGTTGCTACCTACCTACTGGGTAGGCTACAGGAGAAAGAGAAAAGTTATTTATGTCAATTTTTAGTTATAATAAGGTAAAGAGTTTTATTTGGCAATAAAAGCTGGACAACAGCTGGCAATATGAATTCACTTTCAAATAGTCTTGGCAAACAATTGAATCCAACCTCCATAATCAAATTTGAGCAGGCTTCAAATGGCTGCTTTGGGGCCCACTGAAAATTTTGATGTTCTAAATTACTCTTAGAAATCACATGCTGTGAAACATTCATTTTATTTTGCGGTAAAACAATATAGGGAGGTGTACTAGAGTGTGGTGTTAGCGACTATGTAGGGGGCCAAACATACAGCAAACTAAAGTCTTTCTCTATCTCTATTACACTTAAGAATAGACTTTTGATGAAATGATTGTATTACTAAAGAAGTTCTATCAATCACTGTTCAGATGTTTAAATATTTCAAATGGAGGCATTGCAGCTTACACTGCATAGTTTCACCATCTGTCTCAACAAAGAACATTTGGGAATTTTTTATGTGCTGTGTAATCTTCTATTGCGAGGGGTTTCCCACAAAGGACTATTATTTGCCTCTCAACTGAACCAAATTTCATAATTTTAATCATCCAGTAAAAAGAGCTAGCAAAAGAAATTGTATAACTAATTTTCTCAAATCAAAGGAGCAGTTTTCAATATATGGCAATGTTTTTATCATTTGGGGAAGCAAAGCAAAGATCTATTTATTTCAGAAAAGCAAAAGTTTATTCAGAGTACCAAATGCTGACTGTTTTGTATAGAATTATGTCAGTGCTCTTTTTGAACAGTCAAAGAAGCAAATATAGACCCTTGGAGAGTACACTATTCAAAAGTTCAGTAGAATGAGCAGTAGTGTCCAAGATTTAATAGTTATTATTTATGTTACAATAAACATCACTAGATCGCTGCAGGAGGCTTCATATTCTGCAACAATATTCATCCATGACTATGATCTCTGAACTGAAAGTGGGCTCAAGTCAGCTATCCATTATTGACTGAGTTGTTTTATAATTTTGTTTTCAAAACATTAGTTGTTAAGTTGCCAATATTTAAGATTAAAATCTTTAAAAGGTCTTTTTTTTTTTAGATTTAAATTGTTTAAGAAGTTTGCTGAGAGCTTCACTGTGAATGTACAATATGTTTTCTTTATATGGAAGCTTCGCTTTGTTAAAGCAAGGACATCACACAAAAGCCTTGTGAAAATGACAGATTTCCCAAACCACTGGGAAGGTGGGAAGGCCTTTATGCCAGTCAAATAACTGGACCACAAGAAGTTGTTGTCTCAAGGGATTCTGTGAAGAACTGGAAACCTATTATGAAAGTGTGCCAGTCTCATTATAGTCATCGAAATCCAGTCATTCTATCAATTAGAATGCTAGAAATTGATTTTAGCTAAAAAAAAATGGAAGCATAAATTGTATTTAAACTAACTATGCTCAAATTTTCGTTTACTTGGTGAGTTGCACCAATAGCTAAAACTTCTCTGAATGCAGAGATGAAAGAAAAGTTTAAATAAGTAGAGTTTATAAATTTTCCCACTTCCAAGAAAAGGGCCTTTATAAGAAAAAAAGAAAAACAAAGCTTCTTGATTAACAGTTAATATTCAGGCAGTTTCTATAGTGCAATTTCCTGCCAAAAGAAATAGAAGGCTCACATGCTTCAAAGAAAGGCTGAAACTATATGCCTGTGATATGCTAGGCAGTGTGCTATGTAAACACTTTACATAATTGCATTTAATTCTCAGAACAATCCTATGAGGCAGAAATTACCACCACTTTGCAAATAAGAAATGGAGATTGAGAGAGTTATGTAATGTTCAAGATAACTCTTAAAATTATAAGAACTGGTACTCAAAACCAAACCTAGAGGATTCTAAAATCTCTTTTTCTACTATATCATAAAATGAATGTCAGTATATAGTAGCTAGAAAGTAAAAATGACTTCATAGAATTTAATTTAGAAAGTTAATATGGCAGAACCCTAAAAAACTTACCCATTTTAGCAAGCTGGAGGCTAAGAGCAATTTAACACAATTTATAGCTACACACACTGAGTGAGTTTATTTGGTCCCCAGTCCCTGCTCCTTTTTCCTTCCCCCACAGGCGGACAGACACCCCACGCCAGATCAGACACACACTCATTCCTAAGGCTAGTCCTGGCCTTTGTTGGACAGGTTTCAAGAAGGTAGCCACAAATCTGTGTGTGGTAGATGAATAATGCACCCTTTCCCTCCAAAGATGTTCAAATCCTAATCTCTAGAACCTGTGGCTATGTTACCATACATAGTAAAAGGGACATTGCAGATGAGATTAAGGATTGTGAAAAGGATTATTTTGGATTATCCAAATTGGGCCCAAGGTAATCATAAGGATCCTTATTGAAGCTAGAAAAACAAGGGAACAGATTCTTCCCTACCACCTTCAGGAGTAACGGACCCTTACCTTGATTTTAGAACTTCTGCCGGCTAGAACTGTAAGATAACAAATTCGTGTTGTTTTAAGATACGAAATTTCTGGTAATCTGTTACAGAAGCGATTGGAACCGACTACACTGAGTCCTTGCCTCAACTTCCCTTTGCTAATCTTAGCTCTGATTTTGTGTTCCAAGTGTGGTAAACAGGCCTTTGCTTTGTCCCAGTGTCTGAGTATGCCTTACTGAATATCCCAGATCTTAGACTTCCCAGAGATCTCTTTTTGTCCACTTAAAAAACAAGTGCAGCTGGAAAATGGAATATACTTAAGAGTTTTTATTATGTGTTTCTCAGTGAACAGATGTAAAAGCAAAAATAAATCATTGCTCAATATATTTTGTTAAGGACAACCTTAGGTAAAGTGAGCTATTTCCTAAGATGTACTGAATTATTATTATTATTATTTAGGTGAAACTATAGCGTGCCTAAACATGGGTACAATGTAAGGGCTAAAACACAAAGTCCCACCTAATACCCCTAACATTTTAGAGCTGGGCCTCTGCTTAGGGTTTTAACAAAAGCTTTTTCTTCCTAAAAGATTTTCCAGCCCAACAGCCCAATTCTGATTTTCTCGTGGTTTAACAATAGTGTTTTTATTTCGAGGTTTGAATTTTTTACTTTTTATCAGTGCAAAGTGCTACTGTTTTCCCAAATGTAAATCATTTCCACTCAACAATGCTTACCTCCCCCCAAATCCCTTTTATTTTATGAAAATAGTGAGAACATTCTTTCCTTTACTGCTCTGTAAATCATAGTACAGTATTGATCTATATAAATCATGAGAGGAAATGTAATTTCTCTGTAATTTTGCTAGGTCCATGGTTGGTGTCTAACTTGGACAGTTTTGATGATAAAATGAATATCTACTTTAACAAGTTATTTATCTATAACCACAATACACTGTAATTTAGTCTTCTGACTTGGCTGCTTGAGCAGAGCGGCAGATGCTCTCCTGAGGTTTATTTTTGTCTTAGGAATAAGATAATTTCAAGCTCCAGCACAAAATGCAGTTTACTAAATCACTTAGCTGAGAAGTCCGGGGGCTTTAAACTTGGCTGAATTCCAGGGCTTAAACCACATCATTGGGCTTCTTGCTCTTTCTCTCCAGCTCCTTGGTCTGTTCCCACTGTGTGCTGATCTCATCTATTTTTCCTTCAGACGAGCAACTTCTGGAGAAAAATGGCTGCTGACTGCCTCTGATTAACAAACCATCCCCTCCTCCATTCGTTCTCTGTATTGAGCAGAGAAGCCTTGCAACTTCTTTCTGCTAGCATCCTTATCAACTCCAGGGAAATCTGATTGGTCTCACTAGTCTACATGCTCATTCCTGAAATAATTAGGATTCTAAGAGAATGAAATATTGTGGTTGGAAAAGGTAGACCTTTATCAATGCCGATCTCTTGGCTAGAATGAAGTGATAAGGTGCGATCGAAACAAGTACATCAATAGGATGGGGGCGGGGGTGAGGGGTGGTGATAAGTCCCTGAGTGTTTGATGGCCACTCTTAGGAGAAGACATATCTGTTTCATGTGTGTGTGCATGAGCGAGCGCACTTATGTGTTTATAGAGCTAAACACAGTGCTAGACCAATAGTGGTGTACAATAAATGTTTATACTGAATTAAATTGAATTACATTACATCTTAATCTTCACTATACTGGAGTCATTGTAGTTTAGTGTAGTTAGTAGTTAAGATCATTGCTTTACAGTAAACTAACTGGGTTTATATCATGGCTGTTTCCTCATTTGTGGAAAGGCAATAATAACAGTATCTGTCCTTTAGGGTTCTTTGTCCAGAGGAGTCAATACAATTAAAACACTTTACATAAACATTCCAAAGAATGGTACATATTATCTCTCTATTGTGTGTCTATGTATATAAACATACGTAAACAGAGATTTTCTTATATCTGTGTATGTATACATATGCTTATAGTGTATATGTATGTACATGCATATACTTATACATACATATTATTCGAGTGGGTGAAAAACATACATATATTATTTGTAATCATTCAAAAGTCCCATTTATTTCCTAGTAGAATATCAGACTATTTTTCATGTCAAGAAGTTCTAGTTGTTTTTATTTCAAAATTGCTTTTTTTTTTAGGTAGAAATATTTCTAAAGCATTTTTCGTATTTCCTTCTCTTATTAGAGGTATAGGTTCTGGATGTGAGACATAAAGGAACCATTTTCCAGTTTATCTGTATAAAATATTTTCCCTTGTTTCCAATATAAATAGCATTGACTAGACTGCTCCCCCAACACACACACACACGCACACACACACAGGTATACACATACACATACCATGCATTTATACACAAAATTTGGTAGTTATTTTCTATAATAAATGTCTCCATCATCAGAAATTTAGTTATGTCCATATTAGTTTGCTGGGCAGAGATCTCTCACTCTGGTGAAAGGGAAGAGTGTCAAGCACACAAAAAGAAGAATCGCGCAGAGCCATATGTTTGTTCAAAATTCCAGGTCATGCAAGGTGCATCCACTAGGTTACTGTCTCTTACAATGAGGGTGGAACTTTAGGCTTGAATAGCACAGAGCCATGTCACTGGGCTCAGACTCATTTTTCTTTCACATGTCCTTGTTCTTCTAGGTTTTACAGCATCATTTTTTCATCTTTATGAGTTTATTCATGAATAAGCTTTATAGTATTTCATGTATAGAGAGAAATTGAAAGAAATTTCTTCTAACAATGAAAGTCAATGTTCGCACAGTAAGAAAATCAACTGGAAAATCTTATTTATAGAAACCTATTGACTTGGCTGCTAGAAAAATAATGCCTGGACATTATTATTATTTTAATAGAGGACTGTGGGTGCAGTCCTCGATTATTTTTTTATGCCCCTCCCACCCCAGTTTGGGGTTCCTTATAGCAGATGGGGCCTATTCCTTAGGAGCTTTCACTGGGACACAGCTCAGCCAGGCTGGTCAAAACAGTGAGACAGGAAGGAGTAGTGTGCTAGAAATTTCGTCGCCGAACCTCCACTGACTTGGAGATGCTTGTTGGTCTCACCCTTAGTCTATTTTTAGTTTCCTTATCTAAAAATTTCAATCACTTGAGCAATCTAAATTCGAGGTGGAGTTGTACAATTTCAAGAGCTATCAGTTTTCAATGTTCTTTATCTTCATTTTCTTCCCCTACACTTTGCTTTACAAACTTTGTAAAATTATTTTTTCAATTATGGAGTGTTTGTGTTGATTTTTCCTTTTGCCTGTCTTTCTATATTTGTCAACTAGTGTGAATTTTTATAATTATTAGATCATTATTGGCACAGCTTGTAAACTTATTATTACTATTTTTACTGGGTACTGCTAAGAGACATTTTGAACCACATATACAAGACCTGAGCATTGTACTTTTGGGTTTTACAAACACAGACTTATTGTTTCTTCCTCAAGTTTTCAAATTTATTTTTAATAAAATATTAAATGTTAATTGTAATATTTACTCATTAAAAGTAGCAAATGGTCAACTAATCCTTGATTTAGAATGAACCAAACCACAATAATCACAGGCTAAATTCTAATAAAAGGAGAAACGAATAAATCATATATACTGATTCTTTTAGGCAACAAATTACCATTAAATAAATTGTCACCTGAGCTTGAAAATTTCACCTGGTTGACCTAAAAGAGTCCCTGTAACTCTGGAAGAAAAACAGTTTATTCCACACACACGAGAATAAGAAGGCAAGTATAACTTAAAATAAAGGCAAGTGTAACTTCAGCTGAGGATAACTGAATGCCCTTGTAGATCTGTCTCAGATGTTATTCTTCAGTTCTTACTAGCATATAAGCATGGAAAACAAATGAATGAGTTATTCCAAAAGAGTTAACTCAGTGCCCGAGCATTTCTAAAGGCAGGGGTGCTTACCTACTCAACTTTTAACGTAAGCCCTAGTGTAATTTTCTAATGACCTTGGTGACCTTAAAATGTTTATGTAACTTCCAAAAGTACCTGGCTATCTCCCAGTGGTTCATAATTTGATTCAGTGAATCTAACATTTCTATATGAGCATATGAAGCTTACCCTTTAACTAGCTATTCATACTCAAACCAAAGTACTGACACTATCCTAATTATTGGTCAATAAAAAGTGTACTGCACCAACTCCACCTCTCAAAGCTAAATGTCAATAAAGACTTCAGTTAGTAAGTACTGTCATTATAATATTGAATTTTATTGATCTTTTTGCATAATCCATTTAATATTATAATTCATCAACTGAGTCTACATATTGCAGTACCAAAAACAAAAGCACAGAACTCATTCTCTATTGCTAATGCCGTATTTACAGACACCAAAAAGCGTGGTTAAGATTTGCTTTAAATGTATGAATCCTATTCATTCCTCATTAATATTTGCAAATAAACAGCTAAATTATTTGGCAACTTCTCTTGGGGTTTTCTCTTTTCGCACTACCAACTATTATAGTAGATTATTCTTTGACTTTGTTCACTTTTCATTTACAGCTTTATTTAATGAAATCTTAAAAAGGATCATTACTTTTCTAATGTATTCCAGATGAAAATGGTAGTGTATTACCACTTTCAAATTTGTCTGGCTTCAACTTTCTTCATCTTCATAATTTGGTACTTTTAAATGAAATTTTAATTATGCATAAAATTAATAAAGGGTAATTTCTATTACCATTGGGTGTCGACTGGTCTGGTGATAAATAGAAGGCTGGATCCTTGATGGATTTTTTATAATAGGAAAAATAATTAAATGGTCATTTCATCACTATCAAGGAGAAGTTATTGAAGTTATTGCTCCTTACACAAAAGTATTTTGCTCAACTGTTTGAAAATGAAATGCAGAAAGAGTTGTACATAGGGAATTGGTGGGGCAACTAGTCCCTAAGCTTTATATACCGAATTTTCAGTCAACTTAACAGCCTTTGTGTGGGTGTAGGCCTTAAAATATGATGAGCAATATATTGTACAAGAAAGAATTACAAGTACACAGTTTCTGCACACCAGGAGGTTGTGCCGTGAATGCAGAGGACAACATCAATACACACATGTAAGGGAGAAACCTGTTAGGTTGAATTAAGTAGTAGAGAGAAAAATGTTCATCTCTTTAGGATTTCCAGGCTGTGAGAAAAAAATGGACTATGTCCACTTGAATATGGACATAGTGGTAAGCTGCAATATCACCACATCTGTGATAGAATCAGTGTTGGCTTTATATTCAAATACAAGGGATAATACTTTTCCTTTTTTCTTATTATAGTTTTTCTATACAGGGAAGATAAAACTTAAAACCTACAAATTTGAAAGGACAATTTCAGTTTTTAAACATTTTGCCATATGTGCAAGCATATGAATTATCCATTCTGTTTGAACCATTTTAAAGAAAAAGATAATTTGAGAAATGCAATATTTAATCAAACTTTAATCAGTTGTTTTAAATTTTGGTATCTAGTCCAGGGTGCCTTTCATTTATTCATTCACGAGCTAAATATGTATTGATGACTTACTAAATATCAGGCATTCATAGTAGGTTTATGTTTATTTGATTTTATTTGATTTAAATAACAATGAGCCATCTAGCTAGGAACTCATACTCTCCTATTAACAGGGAATAGAAAATTTTAGCCCATCTGTGACTGCATAAAAACTTGAAAGCTTAGTTAGCATTTATTTTTTACTTGGAGGAGAGCATTATAGAGCTCAGAAGATTATCCTTCTAGTTTTTGAAACATGTCAAAGAAAGAACATCTCAATGAAAACACAAATACAATATTTATGGAGGAGAATAAAGTAAAAGTATTTGGTAAAAAAGCATTCTCCAACAGATAACAAAGAATCTGTTGAAACCGCTTTCTCCAAATCACTAATCCTATAGTTGCTGCCTCTGCTGGGTCATTTTTCATTCTGCATCCACTCACAACCACCTGGTGGATCACCCCAGGCCTTTTTGATGGAGCTGCAGACAAGATACATAGGCTGGGAGGAGGCTGATGGAGCAGAATGGCTTGTACTTCCAGTTGCTGCTGGTGTAGACATAAAACTCACCCAGGCAATCTTTTTCTGCTCTTCTCTCAATCTCTTCTCTTTTGACTATTCCTCAGTCCAAAGAAGGTGGCTTCAGTCCAGTCAGCCTTAACACATAGATTCTGAGACTAGACTTTAGAGATGTTTTTCCCGTTTCAGGCCATTCCAGAAATTCTTGTTAACCTAATTATGCTTGAATAAAAGTATTGATGGGATAGGGAGAGGAGCTGTTGCCTTTCTAAAACATTTCCCCGGAAAGCTTGAAGTCCACCTCATGCTTGGGAACCCAGGGGGTAGGGGTTTGTGCATGTATTGTAGTAATTGGATGACAGTTATACCCCATTTGTTTTATTCTATTTTTAAGTTTTTCTGGCCAAACAAAAAGTTATACATTTTTGTTTGGCTAAGCCAGTGTAATATATAGAAAAATTGGGGCCTCTATATTTATTTAGAGCCCTTTATTTTGGATATAAAGCCTGGAATTCTTCAGTTAGTGCTTCTGATCTTTTACTAATATTGATAAGGGAATCTTAAAAAAAAAAAAGCCAGAGAAATGAGTAGAAACACACACACACACACACACACACACACACACACACACACACACACCAAGTGGGCTAGGTATAATAAAATAACAAAATTCAGAGAATTCAAGAAATCCCAGAAATAAGAGAAAGCATTTCTTATGCATAAAGGAGCCAAGATCATCTCTCTTTCTGGGATCTTACATAAAGTGGGAATAAAGGTTTTGGGAGAAGAGGAGGCTGAGGAGCTTATACATTTTGTGCGTGAGTCTGTTATGAATTAGCTGCATATCCCTGGAAAAGTCACTACCCTGGTCTTAGTTTTCTTGTTTGTAAAAACATTGTGACCTTTAAGATTTCTCCTAGACTTAGTAATAATGATAATAATAACTCATCATAGTAGCTATTATTTACTGAGAATATGCTGTTTATCTGAAGTAATTTGCTCAAGCAACAATCATTATTCTGACCAACAGATCAAGAGATTGTGGCTCAGAGACACCCAGTACTTACCCACAGTCTTGAGTTTTACATTTTAGCAAGATGCAAAAAGTTAAGAGAAATTCATAACAACTAATAATTAGCAATCCATGAATTATTTCTACATTTAAAATGTGTTGCCTAATCTTATTTTAATAAATGCTTATGTATGAACCTGTTATTCAGCAAAGTTAAAAGTAGTGTGGCATAAAGCCCTAGAATGAGAAGAAGGAGACCTTTCCAGGAATACTGGGCAGGGTATCCCACCTCTGTGGGCCATTTTTATCACCCCTGAACTAGATCAGAGTTTCTGAATACAGACTACAAAGATCGAGTTTGTGAAACTCCAGATATTATATGAGAAATTATAAAAGTTTGTGTATGTTCTGTGTAGATATATCTGATATTCTAAGAAAGGGCTCAAAATGCTCACCAATGTCTATCTAGCAGAGTAGTTTTTTAACCAATAAAGGTTGAGCACCACTATTCCAGATGATCATGAAGGAACTTTCCTTCTCTGCCTTGGTTGTTTAGGTATGCAGATTATCTTCATGCTCCATGGTTTACTTTCTATTTGTGAGCTCTATTCTGCGAGGCAGATTTTTTTCAACTCCCTGTCTATATTGGCCCACCTGGGGGGCACTATTTTCTGATATTTTAGAAATGTTCTTCTAAGTCCTTCTAATGTAGAGAGGAGCAAGAGAAGTAGATGTTAAATCTAGCTATATTCAGAGACTGCAATGTACTTATTAATCTGCTGTACAGCCAGACAGGAGGAAACTTGCTGAAGGAAGAAAGATGTCTGCTGAGATTACTAACAAACCATTTATGCATACCATGAAGGGAAAACAGTCTTTAAGTCAGCCATACACAAAATAAACACAATCATTCATTCCCTACTTGCTAAAACCAAGAAGCACCTATGGACCAAAGGCTGGAAATTGCCAGCAGGCTTTTTCACGCTACATAGTCTTATCCTTTCACAACATATACCCATAACATCAAAAGAAAATGGGTAAACAAAGTCTTTAAACTGTAATTTACAAAAACTAAGAATGATATAGTAACTGAATTTCCTGAACGCTGGGGTCCCTCTCAATGTCCTCTCTGTCCCTTTCATTGTTTCTGTCTCTGTTCCTAAGTCTGTCTCAGGCTCTCTCACTCTTTCTCTGAGAGGAGACTACCCTCTGTCTATGGAGTGTTATCCCTTCTCTAATGAACTTGCAATTTAACTCTAATTTTGGCTTGCACTTAAATTCTTTACTGCTCTTCAGTCAAGGACCCTTACTCTCTCCATGCAGGGTCGCCTGGGGAAAATTTGCCCTGCCCTCCATCACTTCCATTGATACTCTATAAAAGTCCACCTGAATTTTATCACAAAGTCCTCAGACGAAAGATATAAACAAAAACACCAAATATCAAGTCTCCTATAAGGAAAAGTACATCCAATTCTAACAACGTGTTCCTTGCTTCATGATGTAAGAATGGACCATGAAGCAGTCTAAAGAGACTGGTTATATCAATCATGCGTGAAACATATATACCTATTCCCATTTTCTAAAAAGATATATCAATGAATAAAACTCCCAAAATGGGAGTGCAGCATACCCAGTAGATTTGATAATTAGAGGAGATCTTTTTTTTGTTTTTTAAGCCTACAGCACCCGGTATTCCTAGGTGGTCTCCCATCCAGGTACTGTCTCCCATCCAAGTACTAACCAGGCCTGACCCTGCTTAGCTTCTGAGATCAGACGAGATTGGGCGTACTCAGGGTGGCATAGCAGTAGACCAGAGGAGGTTGTTTTTTAACAATTTTTTCTCTATATGGCAAAATAATTTTTTGTAATAATTATAAAGTGAAATAAATAGTATTGATGGCCAGAAAATAAATATTCATTTAAAAATAATAAAATATTAAGTCCCAAAAAGCAATGTGTTGGGTTAATAATGTTTAATTACAGTGATGTCTTTTTGAAAGGAAAATAGGAGGTGCAAGAAAAAAAAAAACTTCTAGGTGAAATCCTCAAGGTTAAGAGAATGATTGTATGTAGAATGACAGGATTGAAAAAAAGTGCACGTTCTATTTATTCAGCTTTACAACCACAGTAATATCATTGTTTATTCCCAACAACTGTTTAAATGTAGAAATAAGTAGTACCAGAAAAATTGGAGACATGGACTGAGATTGAAGCAAGTTTGAATAATTCTGACCCCTAACAAACTTACTCTTGTTTTGAAAATGTGAAATTGAAAACTAAGTCTCGGAGAGAAAGAGTATGATCGTTAATTCAGTCCTCTGAGCTAACTTCCTTGCAGAAGATAGTTTTTATTAAATGATAAGTAATAAAAATAATAAAATTGTGCTAATTCAAACTTTACAGATATAGTAGTAAATTCAATTATCACTATAGCAATTGTTTCTACATAAACCAACATGACTTTTTTCATCACCGACAATGCTTAGCATTGATGG
The DNA here is from genome assembly GCA_003508835.1 of Eonycteris spelaea. Lineage (NCBI taxonomy): Eukaryota > Metazoa > Chordata > Mammalia > Chiroptera > Pteropodidae > Eonycteris > Eonycteris spelaea. The sequence goes on from PUFA01000122.1 coordinate 4,336,507, forward strand.
CACATGGTGATACTAAAGAGCAGACCAATCTTTTTTGGTTTTATTAGTGTGAAATTTACTACAGTCAATGCATTTCCTTGGTGTCTATAAACAGTATGGACCAGTCTGCCCATGATATGCCAAAAGGGTAGGAGAAAGAAATTACTTTCAGTTCTTTATAATAAATTATCTTTACCTTAAAAATGAACATATTACCAATTATGTTACCAGACTGCCTTTTATACTGCCCAGGACACTGGTTTGGTGAAAGCTTTTCCAGAAGGCAGAGCTATAAAAACCATTTGACTTACTTCCAATGAATATGTGATGAAATATCCTCCTGGGTGTTAGATCAGCTGATTTTGTAGCAATCAATTCCTTCTGTTTAGGAAGGTATCACATGGATGCCACAACCATTCTAAAACTGTCCCTGTAGCTTCTCTAGGCCATGACATTTTAAATGGTAGGCAGAAAATTATGCTTATCATTCCCGTTTAGGTTCAGAGTTAAAATGAAAATGTATGCTGTGTTAAGCACTCTCTTCAGTTCCATTGAGTTAACTAAATGAGGGAGATTCGGTGAGAAGACTATGGAGGTTAACAATCCAGGCAATATCCTCGAAAGACAGCAGAAAACAGCTGCATTAACGGAACCTGTACAATCAGGCATTAGTCGTGTTTTCATTAAGTGTGTGGTTAGTAATTTAGTGTTGCTCCAGCACTTAAACCAAAAGTTGTGCTGAAAGATCCTCCGCCCACACCAATCTCTTCTGCGAAAACAAATTCTACCACTACATTAGAGACCAGAACACAGCTCTCATTCTGACACTTTGAAAAAAGGTCTTTTCAAGTTTTTGCTTGAAGCAGGTTAATAACTGAAGTCTTTGTGGGTCTGGGGAGTCTGACCTATTCAGATTCTTGCTTATTTTTTTGTAATGGACACCTAGCAAAAAATATATCCTAAAATACTGGGAATAGTTTAATAGTTACAATTAATTAGACTTGTATAGTCAAGAGGTGAATAATACAATTTGTCTGTGTGCATTTGAAACATAGAATGCACCAAGTATTTCTTTTTGTGAGAGGTTTTATTCTAAGATGGTCTATTTTTGTCTGCAAAAAATAGCAGTTACATGCAAAAGGGTTTCCAAGAGCAAGGAATTTAGGGTATATTGAGGGGTTTTTTTTTTGAGGCTAACAAGTTCTCTTTCACTCTTGTGTTACTCACAGCTTTCAATATGCTAATTTGCATTCAATATGCTAATTGCATCCAAGAGGGGGATAGGGTATGTTTCCAAATTGAATACAGAATTTTTTTTCCATAAAATATCTTTTGGAGCTTAGCAGTACATAGAACATGCTTGGAGAAATTCCTGTTTCTCTTTACTAGGTCTCAGGTAGAAACCAGTAGAAAATGGTATGTTTCTGCCCCTGAGATCTCTCTTGTTCCCCTCTATCAGATTCCAAAATTCTGCCTAGAAACTTGAGTCCCACATTTTCCTGAGACCACTAAAAGGAGACCACCAGATATAATCTGCCTATCTGAATTAGACCATCCCTAAGATGTTCCCTGAGGAAATGTGATACCATGTGAGAACATGTGCTCAAAATAACACTTGAATGCCTTCATTGGTGCTCGTCACATCACAGATACACAGTAAATGTCAGTTTGGTCTTCTCCCCAGTTATCTGTTTAAAGAATAAAGATTTCTTTATGTGAATTTGCTTCAAACAGAGTAGGTATTGAGTACAATCCTAGGACCTTACTAAATGCTATTTGTTATTCCGTGTTAGATAAAGATATATTTAAATGATTTGGTAGTAAGACATTCTCATCTATAAGGCAAAAATAATCAACGGACATACAACAAGCCAATAATACTCATAAACTCTGTCAGTGCTAGCTAAAGTGAATTTGAAATAATAGGTGATAGTTTGACTTAGTCTCCTTGCCTTTCCTGGTACAAAAATGATTTGAAGCTAAGACATTTATAAGAAAAATGTTACTCAAAAATAATGAGTTACTTGATTTGAAGCAAGTGCATTATGTTTCTGACTTTTACTCAAAATCTGCACTATGGAATTTTGATGTGCATGACATTTGGATTTGTTCCAAACTTTAAGATGTATGCCCTATAATTACTCACATAGGGCAGAGTGTGGGAATTATCAGGAAGGAAGGAAGTTACAGCCATTGTGCATTTTCTATATATGACAAACATGCATGTTTTCTCTTTTAACCCTAGTGGCAACCCTATGGAAGATCTATTATTATCCAAGTTTTACAAACTTGGGCCACAGAAGTAAAATGCCCAAGGTTACATCATTATTAAGTCTGGGCGGAGTCAGGATTGTAACTCTAGATCTATTAGTCTTCAAAGTTCATACCTTTTCCATAAGTAAGTGGTCTTGAAGTAAAAATGCAATTTTATTTAACAAGATATTTTAATAGTCTTTAAAAAACAGTAAGTTTCCAAGTGGATTTAAAATAAGTCAATTGCAAAAAGTGAGATTTTCCATGTGACCCTTAGATAACACTTGACATACTAAGACTATCATATTTTAGATGGCAGAATCCTGCTACAATTGATTTTTTTTTTGATTCCCCCACATTATGGACAGTCAACACATGTTTAAATAATAATACACAGACAATGCCCAAGACTGGCACCAAGTGCTTTGTTTGAACAAACTTTCCTCTTGCTGATTTGTGATTTTATTAGCTTACATATTTTATGTTTGCTGATTGAAGGTGACCAAAGCGTCAGGTATTTTTATCTTGTTATATAAAACACTCATTAATGTAGAGTCACAGCAGGTTTAAATTTGCTTAATGTTCATCCTCGCTTTTTCTCTAGCTTTCACATGGCATTTTCCTTTCTTCATCATATTTTTAAAAAAAATCATATTTTTTTAATTTAAGAACCTATTTATAGTGACTTGAAAGTTTTATTATATAAAATAAATAGGAAAGAGGAATTATGTACTACAAGAACAAAAAAGGAACGTTTGTTTAGTGAATCAGAAACAAATTGAGGTAAATAGAGAACATAGAAAATAAAGCAGCATTTTTACAGTACGTACAACATTACATATATTTCTGTCACTTTGAAAAATGGCTTTTAGAATTTGCTAATAGTGTTTCCAAATTGCTAAATTGATCTTAATTTACTAGGCGAGTAATAATAATAATAATAATAAACTTGTTCATTTTGCAATGTTTACTTGAAGCAAAAAAGAAATGAAAAGGAAAAACTATGCAGATCTAAGTCTTTCTGGCATAAGGGGAATGACTAAGAAGAAAATATATTGCATCTACTCTCTACCATCCTGACCTGGAAGAAATTGGTTTGTAATTTCTTTGAATAAAAACTAGAAGCATGTGTTCTCTTAGTCTACAAAAATACCAAATTAAACATTTATATGTGAAGTTAAGAAATGTATATATATATTGTAAAGAAAAAAAATACTGTGTGCTTGATTAAAATGAGAATGTAATATTACCATATTTCATTACTTCTAACCAACAAATTTTTCATACTTTAATATCACTGAAGTCAAAGTTTAATACCAAGAGCTATATGAAAAGATCAGATATAGAGTTAATTCTTATCTGTGTTACCAAAGGACTAAAATTGGACAAATACACACAACAGCAAATAATGTGGACTATTTCAGAAAAGATGTTCAGCTCTCTCCACAAAGTATTTTGCCAGTGCTAGTCGGCGGTAGCAAATTTAAGACACGCCAGTTTTAGTCTCTGTACTTGTACTTCTCTAGCGAGGGTGCCAATATTCTTGAAACTCTTCATACCTGTAAGTGTTTGTCCTTACTCTCTTGATTTGCCCAAGAATCAGCTGAGACAGGACCTCATCTTCAATACTCAACACAAGAATTTACATACCACTCATCTGTAATCACTTGGCTAAGTCTTCATCTCGTCTCCACTCACCCAATTTGTCACTGGCTACGTGGACCAACCATGCTACGTCCTTGCCGATTATTTTTGCTTTTCCTCCGCTTAGTACCCACAGCCACACCGCAGACAGGGCCCTTTCCAAATCCCTTCTGTTTTTGAAGTCTTGAACACTTACATCTTTCTTTCTGTCAAGAACTTTGTATCCTTCCATTCCTTTCATGTTTTTTGCTCACACTATTTCTGTTCTTTCACCTTATAGAAACTTCTTGTCTTTTCCCCTCTTCTTTTCCTCCCAATTAGCCAGTTCCTTACCAGAATTCCTCCTTTATTTGAAATAAAGCCAATACTTCATCACGCATAGCTTATTTTAGTTGCTAAATATTTTTGTTGCTAACACTCTCAAATCCCTTATTCCCTATTCTTTCGTCTAATACTTTAACTGGTTCAATTCATATTTGCACTTTTTATTTTTTTTATATCTAAACATGTGACCTCTGGAAAATAAGTCATATAAGAAGTTGGATTGATTATGTCACAAAATCTTTGGCTTCCAACATTTGTCTAGTATATAAACTTAATAATTAGGCTCCCTGCTCAATTAAACTTAAAATAACTATGACAAACCTTTGATTTTTCTTTTTTTGCTTCTGCCCCAATAATTCTTTTTATTTTCAGTATTACTTATTGTTTACAATTTCAGATTAAAAATAATAGTCATTGACAACAAACTAAGAGTTTGGCTTTCCACTGACTAATTTATTTCAATCCATACCACACTCCAAACTTATTTCCATTATCTGTGTTCTGGGTCTCATGCTCAATAGGAAACTTTCTCTGTTCCTTCTCATTCTTTCTCAGCATTTAAATATGGTTAGGTCCCTCCTCCATATTCCTGCTATTTACAGTCAAGTTCTTGAAAACATTGACCTCTCTCTTCCTCTTCACCTTAACTAAAATGTTGCTTCTGCGTGTACATTTCAGGAAAATTATTTTTTGTAATTTTCTTGGTAATACCATTGAATATATTTAAATCTTTGTCTCAGTTGACTTACTACTGAATTAAAATGGTAGTATTCTCTAGAATTCTCTTCTTGACTGAATTCTCATTTTGTCTACTTTCTTCAGGTGAATTCACTGACTTTTTTAGCTTCGACTATAAACTATTATGCTATGAGTTTCCTAATATATATTTATTTCCCTTCCTATGGATCTAAGTATCAATCTATCTACTGGACAGTTCTTAATAAATGTCCCAAAAGAATATCAATGTTTCAAGTGAAACATACAATCTTCTCTCTAAATCAATTGTTTCCATATTCCTATAACTAGATTACTAGTTAACTGAGAGACTAGATTAACAAAATCCTGTTTCCTTTACATGGTCTTAAAAACTGGAGCCCAGACTTCTCTCCATTCTCTGAACTGTTTTTGCATATAGTGTCAATATTCTTCGATTTACAGTGACTACCATTTAATCCAACATTTGATCATTTATTATTTGTAAATAATATTATTATATATACATAGTTTTTTCTAAATGTTTTCTAAATATTTTCTAAATTTTTCATATGTTGAAATCCCAACTCTCCATGAAAGCACTAAACTCCTCAAATTTAAGAAGGATGTCTAAAATTAATATTTATTTTCTGCAGAATTAAGCATTTAGTAAGTGCTTAATAAGTATTTTCTTAACAGACATGAAATGATGTATTAATGGCTCAGAGAAAACAAGTGATGAACTTAGATAAATCAAATCAATCTTTTTCTAGACAACCAAAGGTCTATTATTGAGATACTGCATTGTAACATATAAACCAAAATTCATTTATTCATTCATGTACACCTTCTTCATTTATTTTTTAAAAATCAGAGGGTAGCAATTAAGATTCAAAAATCTAACAACTGAGGCCCTGAAAAATTTTGGCTTATCCAGTTGCTCTCAATGTGTTGACAGGACAATCCAGGCTTCCCCTCCAGCCCCCCAGTTCCATATTCTTTCCACAATACTGGGAGATCAAGTCACAAGGATATTGGTCTCTATCTCAATCTGCATAGCAGCACACTTTGCAACTTTTAGATGACAGGTAAAAGAGGGAATCAATCTTTTATTCTCTCATAGTCAGAGCTTTTGAAAAATGTTATTTAAAATGTTTTGGAAAATGTAGCTACTTTTCTCACTGTATTTAGAAGAGAAGTGTTACTTGCATTTATTTTCCTGCTAATGTTACCAAGTGATGTTTGAGAAGTTGGTAGTGAAAGTATGTAACAGCTGTGAAACATTTAAGTAACAAGCATGCAATCTCAATTTACCTGAACTGGGATGAGGATAGGAACAATATTAAGAATATTTAACCCAACTATTTATTGGGTTGGTCATAAATAACAATCTAGCCAATATTTTAAGACCTTTCTCATTTTCCGTGTAATGCTGTCTTTGAATTATGGTAATATATTTATTTGTTTAGTTATTGCTCTGAAATAGTCTCTTGTCTGCGAGAAACCATTTGTGTTTTCTTTGCTGCATTGATTTGTGTGTGTATTGTTTTTACTTTTCAACTATCTTTAACATTTTTAGCTGCACTAATTCATTCCCTAGAGCACAATAGAAGCATTTCAAGATCTCAGAAAAAAGGAAGATAGGGTTTGAGGGGAAGGATTTAGCAGTGGCTTATATTACTCCCACACGAAATAAGTGGCACTCGTAACCCTTATAGTTAACAGCACATTATTTTTTTACCTAAATGGTGCTAGAATTTTTAGAGATTTTCAAGTCTATAATATTTACTTCACAAACTTTCTCTTCCTAGACACATTCCTCTCTTCATTACCCATTCGAAATAAATTAAGATCTAAAACAATTATGACAACCATAGATTATAATGTATTACATGACCACAATTTCCCTCATGAAATGCTTTATTATTTTATTGGTAAAACAAAATCTTATTGATATACCATAAATGACTGTATATAAGTAGTAGCAGTAAGTGCTTATCATAATCTCTTCTGGATTATAAATTCTTTTAAGATAAGGGTTGCTTTATTTATATTTATATTTACACATTTATATTTATATTTATATTAAGTGTAGTGCTTACCCTCAGCTCGGTACTCCTCCCACATTAGGCTGGCTCATTCATTATAATCTTCCTCTACGGTGGTTAATTGGTTAAGGATCAATCTCTTCTACACTGTAAGCAGGAATTGGGCCGTCACTTTAGCTAGTCAGAAAGGGCTAAGCAAGGGAAATGGAGGAAAGCACATCACAGTCATATAAAAACTGCGCAAGCCAGAGTAGTGAGGCACTTTGGAGAAAAGAACCAATATCTACAGAGGACTCTGAATGTTTCTATTTAGCATAGAGTGACATCCTGACCATAAGAGTGGCTACAGGAAGGCTATGTAGAAAGTTAAGCTTCTATGAGGTCCACCGTAAACGAAGGCTGCTTGTCTTTGCCTGTTCACAAGCCTGTATTTCTTCTAGACTGTAATCTACTTCTCAGTAATAACTATGTCTTTTCATCTACACTTTTTCTGTACTTACTCCAATTGTCTGGCACCGAGTGCTTTTTCTTTTTTTCTTTTCACAAGAGTTATTTGAGGCCGAGCGAATTCATTTATATGGAGTCTTTTCTGAGCATGTGCATGTGTGAGCCCGCTCAACAATCTGAAAATATCGATTGAAATGCCAAAAATGTTGACAATCTCTCAACTTCATCATAACCTACAATCTACTGATCCTACCGTCTTTCACTTTCCTTCACTTCCTTTATGACCTTTGCCCCTCCTTATCCGCTTGAATTCCACAGTCATAATCACACCCTTTCAAACTCCCTGAATTCCACTGCCTTCTCTTTGTTTCACTTGTTTGACTAAATCACAAGTCTGTTTAAGATCCATCTCCCAGCCCACTCCATGACTCTACTCAAATAGTTAAATGCATTTAGAGTAAAATAATCAGACAAATTAATTTATTTTAAGTTCATAATCATTAAACTCAAGGGGGTCCTTCATACTACTGGGCACTTATACTTCATGGCATGCACTTTCCTCCTTCCCAAGATAGCTATTTCATCTTTTCGCCTCTCTCAAGCTCTGAACAGCTCTCTCCATCCTCACTCTCAGCTGAAGGCCATATTATCAATTTCCTGAGAAAAATGGAAGTATTCAGAAGAGAACTTCCTCAAGCTGACACATACCTATCCTCATTCAACACTCGTGACATTTATTCTTCCTCCTATTTACTGTGGATGAACTGTTCATGCTCCTCACTAAAGCCCAGACTTGGTGCATCCCTTATTACTTATTCAAAAAATTGCATCCTTGATCCTTCATTCTTCCTTTCCCTCTCTAGGATTATTCTCATCAGCATGAGAACAAGCTGCATTTTTCCTATCTTAAAAATAACCTTCTGGATTCTATTTTTCCCTCCAACTACCTCACCATTACTCCATTTTGCAAAACAAAACAAAACAAAAACAAACAAACAAAAAAACCAACCAAACTCCTTGGAAATCAGTGTAAACTTTGTGTCTCCAATGTAATTCTTCCCCTACTCTCTTAAACCACATCAACCAGATGTTTGCCTCTTCCACTCCACTGTCACAAGTGATCTCCATAACGTAAACTCCAGAGCTGGTTCTTAATCCTCATTTTCTTTGATATGTCAACAATATTTGCCTTGAAGAATGTTATTCTTTGGTTTCTGAGACCCCATATCTTCCTGGCTTTCTTCTGTGGCACTGGCTGTTCCTTTCGTGTCTTCTTTTGTGGTTCTGCTTCTTGTCTGACTCTTTACATTATTCATTTCTTTGGCATTTCATCCGTTCTCACAGCTTTAAATATCGTTTCTATGCTGATGACATGTAATATTATATCCCCAGCTCCTGCCTCTCTCCTCTGAACTCCTAATTCCTATATCCAATTCCTACCAACATCTCAGATTGATGTCATATACTGATGTCTCAAAATAACATATCCAAAGCAGAATTTCTGATTTTCCTTTCAACCAAACCTGTTCAACATATAGTCTTTCCCATTTCAGTTAATAGAGACTCTTCTCCTAATTTCTTAGGCACAGATGTTGAAACCATTCCAACTCTTTTCTTTCTTTCATACTCTATGTCCAATTTGTCAGCAAATTCTGTCAGCTATACTTCCAAACCATTAGGAATGTGACCACTTTGCCACTTCCCCTCCTACCATTCTGGCCCAAATGACCAAAATAGATTTGCTAGATTGCTGAAGAAGCCTCCTACTTCATCTCTCTGCTGTCATGCTTGCTCCTCTTCAGACAGTTTTCAACACAGCAATCAAAGTGAATTTTTTAAAATGTTCATTGCTCAAAAATGTTCTAATGGCTTCCTATCTCTCACAGGTGAAAGCTAAGGTCCTTACAACGGCTCGAAGGTCCTACATCATCTGTCTCATTTCTTATCCCCTGACGGACCTCACATACTACCTTCCTCCATGTTCACTTCACTCTAGCCATAATGACCTCCATGCTCTTCCTGGAACACAAGACACTTCTGTCTCAGGACCTTTTACGTAGAGTTCCTACTTTAAGAACACTCTTCTCCATGTGCCTTTGCATGATTCACTCCTTCACTTCTTCCAGATCACCTTATCAATGAAGTCTTACCCAACTCCTTTGTATGAATTATAGTCTTCACACTCTCTGTTCCTCTTCCCTCCATATTATTTATCACTTTTTAATATACCATATACCTTTAAACTTAATTTTGTTTTTATCTCCCCCCTCCCCCCCAAATATAAGCTCCATGAAGACAAAGACGAAAGTTTGATGTCTGTTTTGTTACCAGGTACTTTCAACAGTGATTGGCTTATAGTAAGTGCTTGATGAATATTTGTTGAGTGAAAAATTAAAGTAAAAGATGGCAGGCCACAGCAACAAAGAGAAGGGAACAGGCTAATTCCCTGAACACTTAAACATATAAGAAAACTGTGAATAGGGAAAAACTTGTGGCCAAGAGTTGATCTTAGCCCACAGGAAGTTTCTTTTAGTTAGAGAAGAAAAAAACCACTCAATATGTAATTTTTCCTATAGTGGGGAAGTTTCAGTAAATGGGGCTAATTATAAGGTCAGAGCTATCCTCAAATAGCAGATCTTTACCATTTTTATCACCCACATAAAGAAAGCAAAGTGAATTTTGTATAACTCATATAGTAGTTGCTCAATAAATGTTTGTCGACTGAACAAAATCAATGAATAATTAGCAAAAGAATTTATTTGGTATAAGTTCCTGGCCTCAGGGAGAAATACAATGATTAACTAAGATACATAATCTTTTATATGATGGTAAGCCTCTAGGCAAAATTCTACTTGCATTCCTTGACTTACAAATTTTCTTTAAAAACAATCAAAATACAATACAACTGGCAGACTTGGAGGGCAAGCTCTTCAACTTTTGTTAAATCCATAGTCTTACTCTAGGACTTGATAAGAGAAATCTTCACTTTCTTTTATTTAGACTTCAACTCTTAGTCTGGTATAAAGCTATAATAAAAACAAAAACACTATCCTGCAAGCATCCATTATACAGCTCATAAAAGTAAAATTTTAACAAAATTCAAATATTCATTGGAATGCTTTCAGCTAGATTGATGGAAATGTTATCAAGCCCTCAATATCTTCAGATTACATAAAAGCATGATAACTTCACTGCTCATCTCAGTTCAAAAACTAATTTGTTTGTATTACTGAAAGACTTTTCCTTCAATCTCTTCCTTTATGAATGAAAATATGCCCTTTAAGCATGATCTATTCATGGAAGTATTCTAGCTTAGCAACTTTCATGATGCCTATGTACAAATTTTGCTCTATGTGAATAAAAAGTAATGCATTAGATATATTGGATATCTGGGGCATTGGGCAGACTGAACTTTACTTAAATGATTAAATTTTTATGTTTTATTCATAAATGTTGATGATATAAAAACAGGCTAAGAACTATTATGGTGGTAATAAGGTTTCACTTTTAATTAAATCCTATATAACATTTATTCTCATGAGATCAATGCAGTTTAGCCCCAACATCATACTCTGTATATCTAGCATGGAAGAACAGAGGTTTTTAGAGGTCTTAGCAGTATAAAATTTAGTCAGAGAACTCCAGTTTAATTTAATGTAGAACATTTTATTTATATTCACTGGAAAATGAGTATGTACTGAATATCTTGCTAGCAATCTATGGCATAGTTTGGAATTTTATTTTAACATTTTAGAACTTTCGATCTTGTCTGACCCATGCCTTCATACATAAAAGAAGATCGAATTTTGCTTAACACTGTGATGAAGTAAATGGTACCACTTTTCCTCCTGCCATAAGAAACTATAAAACTATTCAAAATATATGAGATGACTGTTTTCAAGCATGAGCACAGACCGCTTAGGACTGCTATCATTGAGAAAAGCAAATAACACAAGATAAGCATCATATTTGTCTGGCCAACTGCTCTGGGGCACTTTCCAGAGGACAGCTCAGGGAGGTGGAGCCCAAGCAGAAACTAGTTGCCTCACTGAATGCAGGAGGCACAATAAGGGTTTGAAACTACAAAAGCTGCTGGAAACGAAGGGATAACGTACTGAAGAGGAGGGGTCTATGTGGAAATGGTGTCCCCTAAATGCACACTAGAAGGTTTTCTGAGGGTTGGTTGAACAAGTGTAGGGAGAGATACCCTGTGGCCAGCCAACCAGAGGGTGGCTGCTCTGGGACTGAGAACTGTCCCACAACAGAGATGCAAGGAGTCCTAAAATGCCAGATGTTTGAATGTTATGCTACCCTCATTGTGTACCTCAGTCATTTAGTTGGAATCCCCAAATGGCCACATCTAAAGAATAAGAGCTAATCTCAAGTAATGGGCGGCTTTATGAGTAAGGAAGAAAATAAATGAATAATAATTATAAATTTCAAAAATTTGGTAAAAACATCAACTTACAGATCTAAGAAACTTGGGAAACTTCAAGCAGGATAAGCTAACCATACCCAGGCACAGCAGAGTCAAATAGCCAATAAAGAGAAAAAATTAAAAGTAGTTATATAAAAAAAAAAAAAAACAGAACACAGTACACACAAGCAAACGAAGATACAAATGATGGCTGGGTTCTCATCAGAAAAAAATGCAGGCCAAAAGAAAGCAGAATATATATTCAAAAAGCTAAAGAAAAAAGAAAAACATTAACCAGAGTTCTATACATGACAATTATGTCCTTCGCAATGAGAATAAAATAAAGACATTTTCAGACAACTGAAACAACAAAAATTTATCCCAGCACACCTGCCACTACAAGAAATGCTAAGGCTGATTATAAATGATACTATGTGAAAACATGAATAGATAAGAATGAAGAGTGCTAAAAATAGTAAATATGTGGATGAATATAAATAATTATCTTTCTCCTCTTAATTCTTTTAAAAGATTACTAACTGCTTAATAAAAATGACATTTATTTGATCAGGTTTATGAAATATGAAAAAGTAAAATATATAGTAACAACTGCACAAAAAACTGGAGTAATGGAATTGCACTCTTGCAGGATTCTCTCATATTACATGAAGTGGGACAATATTAGCTCTAAGAACAACATCATTAGGTTATGAATGCATAATCTCTACTAAAATGACTAAAAATTAGTAATAAAAGAGCTTCATAAGGGTCACATCTTCAGATCTAACAAATTTGCCTCAAGATTATCTTGAAGATAAACTGTCAAGCCAAATCAAAGGACTTCAAGGAGAGATTAGATTGAACCAGGTACCATCAGCATGGTACTACTTTATCATAAAATAATTTCTGCCTCAAATTATATATGGCTTTTTCTCATGTAAAAATAGCTACAGATTTCTTAGTTATTTCTAATAATTGCCTTTTTCTTGTTCCTAAGAGTGAAAACCACATCCAAAACAACTTAGAATGAAAAGGATTATTTTCGTTGCAGAAAAAAAAAAAAAGTATTATTGACACTCTTTCTTTCATCCTTACGTTATTTCAGAAGCAACCAAAAACAAAACAAAACAAACAAACAAAAAAACATGACTCTAACTGGAAATTATTTAATAGACTGAATATTATACTAGGTAACTAATGAATTTAACACTATCATTAGAAGAACTAACGATAGTGTTAGTTAGGAATGGAATATTTTTCTTTCGGATTTTTCTAACACCTTAAAATATTTTCTAATTGAGTTGCATAGTAGTATTTTCTATTCTTTAGCTATTTTAAATAACAGCGAGTTTCACCTTCTGAAGTGCTGCTTGTTGACGGAATTCAAGCCTGGGAACTCAACATCAACAGAAATCCCTATATATTCATTTAACTCTTGCCTTTTAGGCATAATCTTTTATATTTTCATTTCTAGCTATTCTTTCATTTTTTCAGGGGTAAGGAGAGAGATGAGTTGTTATAATAATTCTGTTAGTCAAACTAATAAGCTGACATCTGCCTTTGAGAGAAGTTTTAATCTTCCTTTGTGCTGAGATAAATCAGATGACTGCCTGTCAAGCCATGAAATATTTTACAAATTCATTCATTTTCTCCCTTAGTAGAATATGTATTGGCTTAGGCAATAAGCCTTTACTTTAGAGTACTATGTCCTTCTGAAGTCCAATAAATTCTTGAATGCATTATCACCCAACGCATAGAGTAGGGATGCTTTAGAGCAGTATTTCTCTGGAGACTTTTCCGCTGATAAAATAAAAACTTTTAAAAAGTCATGTTTCTCAAAAATATTAAGTGAAACCCCATTTCCCAGACCAAGGCACTTGAGGCTACTATATTGTGCAGAAGCACACCAAACATAGAGGAAAACATTTACTCTTTCATTTATCCACCATCAAAGCATTGCATGTTGCCTGGTGTCTGACCTCAAGGATCTCATCTCCATTGTAGGAGACGCACAACTTACAATACAATGTGGAAAGTCAAGCAAGCACTGGCTCTTGGCTTCTGGAGGTAATCTCTAAACCCTTGGAAGGTCATGTCTTTGGCCTGCTGCCTTGGGAAAATCAGGTGAATAACAATGTGATTTGGGGTGGGGGCTTTAGGTCACACAGTATTAGATTGATTTCCTGAAGGTCTAGAGATAGAGATGAGCCATGTGGTCAGTCAACTATGGTTATGTGATGAAGCCTCAATAAAAAAATGTGGACACCAAGACTTAGGTGAGCTTGCCCAGCTGGCAATACTCCATGTATATTGCCAGACATCAGTGTAGGGAAAGTAAAGCTGTCCTTGACTTAACAAGTAAAGGACAACTTGAAGCTTTGAGTTTCACGCTTTCCTGGACTTTGACCTGGGTAATTCTTCCCTAGGTTCATTTTAATCTGTATCCTTTCCCCATAATATACCATAATGGTGATGATAACAACTTTTCAGTAAGTTCTGTGAATCTTCCTAGTGAATTATCAAAGGTGAGGATCGTTTTAGAAACTCAATTTGCATTTGGTCTCCAAAGTGAAGATAGTCCTGTAGACTGTGTTTTCTTTATCACCACATCCCCGACATCTTCCATGTTTTCTCAGGTCTTTACCTGGCTCTGACTTAAACCTGGCTTTTTCCTAAGAATACTTCTTCCCTGGGCACCCTCTCAAACAGTGGTTTCTCTCCCACTTTCCTCTAACTTCTGGACCTAGAAGTGAGATAGGTGCTCTCATTCTCCTCACTCCTTTATGGATATTTCTCCTACCTGCTTCAAGGAAACCTACACTTTGAATCTCATGCTATCACTGTTACCACCCCCTACCTTTCAATGTTGTAATCATCTCCCTCCCTATGCTCCAGATCACCCTCCCCTCAGAGTTACCAGCTGGCCTGGTGACTAATTACTTTAGCTGTCTTGAGAATGTATGATTTTTGTTAGAGTAGCACCATCCTAAACAAAATAGACCCCAATCTGCAGCAATCCAGAGCCCTGTTCAAGCCAGGATCTCCCCACCCCAAGTTGATTTTTCCTTAGAACTAAGGCCTATGGTCTCTAATGTGATTTTTATTGAATTCTTTGAGGTAATTTGACCACATCACATGCCAAAGTTTGGGTTTTATATAACTCTGTATTTTTTTTTTTTGAGTCTTTCGTTATTTCGTGAGACATATCAGTGGTCAAAGACTATTCCTGGAAAAATCTTTGTGATCTATTCATTTTGTTGGTTATAATTTAGTTATTAAAACTGCTGTGTGACCAGGAATGTGTTTTTTCACTTAGGAAACAAAGATAAAAGACATTATCCTCGTTCTCAGTAAGATCACTGTCCAATTGGAGGGTAGGACAGAAACTTAACTATACATTGTAGCACGATGTCAGACATACTCAGACTAAACCTATTGGAGCACATAGGAGGGAGTACTGATGGAATCTGTTTGTGGTGGGGAAACCAAAATCCTGCACCAAGTTGCTATGGAAATCGAGGAAGAATAAGGATGTGGCCTCAGCTTTAAGGAAGAGTTAATTCCATCAATTGGAGCACAGCAAGAGGACAAGAACCTGAAAAGAGGAGAGGGAATAAAATCATGTCAGTCCAAAAGAAAAAAAAAAATGAAGCCTTAAGCCCAAGAAGGAAACTTGGTGTGGAAATGATAGCTGAGTTTAAGTGTGAGAACTGCTGTCATTCAGGAAGACAAATGTGGTTCTTAGTAGCTCCAGACTACAAAATTTGGAAATTTTCAAAAGTACTAGATTTCAAATCATCTGGAGTAATTTTGTCTCAATTATAGCCTCTTAAAATGCAATGGCTGTTTCATAAGGTAATAAATCCTCTGTCACTGGAGAGGCTAAGGGACAGTTTGGATATGCTTTCTAGGACTCTCGTAAAAAAGATCAAATAATCATTTGATGATTGGACTAGGTGGTTTTTACAGCATCTTCTCTTTCTGAGATTCTATAGTCCTGTAACTCTCCTGGTTCTCTATCAACTGGCACAACCCAGGAAATAAATGAGGGTGGGGAATAGTGCCCTTCCAGAGGTGACACAATTAGTTTGCACGGCCTTTCTGCTTGTCTTTCCTCTGTGGCATTTCTTCAACTAATCTACACAGAGCATATGCAATCATCAAACTTAAAATGTAGAGTTATTTTAGTACAGTGGAAGAAAATGTCAGTATAAGTAAGATAGAGTAGGTAGGTTTGAAGTTCATAGTCTAACATTATTTAATTAGCATGGCAGAGATTTAAAGAATTAAACAGCTTCTTGCAGACAATCCCTTTTCACCATCTCTATTCACTTGGCTCCTCTTCTGTATCACCAGATTAAGAGTGCTGACAACACAATTCTCTTTGGCTGGTCTAGGGAGAAACAAATTTATTAAAAAATAGTACACGCAGGCATTTTATATAAAATATTTAAAAAAAAACAGAAGAAAGATTTTTTTAAACACACCTTCTTCACACAGGTGCAATATACTTATAGAACCTTTTTACTTTATTGTTTCTTAGGACTGCTGTATGGGTTACTACAACTTGGTGGTTTTAAACCACAGAAAGTTATTCTTTACTCTCCGGAGGCCAGAAGACTCAAGTTGAGGAGTGCCAGGGCCGTGCTCCTCTCGAGGATTAGAGTGGAGAATCCTTCTTCCCTTCTTCCTGCTTCTGGTGGTTCCTGGTGCTCCAGGGCTGCGGCGGCATCACTCCATTCTCTGTCTCTGTGTTCACGTGGCCTTCTTGCCTGCGCGTCTCTCTTATGGACTTACCTCTTCTTATAAAAAAGGACACTTGTTATTGGATTTAGGACCCGCCCTAAATCCAGGATGATTTTATCTTAAAATCTTTAACTAGTTGCACCTGTAAACACCGTATTTCCAAATGCTGTCACGTTTGGAGGTTCTGGATGGATGTCAATTTTGTGGGGATAATGTTTGCCCACTATTACTACTGTAACTGAAACTGGGCCCTA
The DNA here is from genome assembly GCA_003508835.1 of Eonycteris spelaea. Taxonomy (NCBI): domain Eukaryota; kingdom Metazoa; phylum Chordata; class Mammalia; order Chiroptera; family Pteropodidae; genus Eonycteris; species Eonycteris spelaea. Next base: position 4,353,312 of record PUFA01000122.1, read on the forward strand.
CCCTGAAAACCCTGAATTCTTCTCTCTTGTTCTTACAACATCACATCTTCAGGAATATTCTGAAGGAACATTTTTTCTCAAAACAGATTCTCTCAGTAGGCTAAGGTCTTATGGAATAAAAGCCAGGAAGCCAGCCATATACCACATTGAGGCAAGAACAAATTAGTTTGTTGCCTACTGAACTGGGAAAATAGAGAGATAAAACATCAGTTCAAATATTAAAAAAAAAAAAGTACACAACATCTTAAAGGATATGATTAGTTTGCTGATTATACTGTATGAGAAAGGATATATATATTTACTCAAGGGTATGAAAAGTTTCACTTATTGGCAAAAAAGACTGAGTTATTTGTGTGCAGAAAATCACCTCTGAAAACAGTAGAAAGGAAAGTGGCTGTGCTAGAATGAGCACTAGTGGTATTTTTACCCTGTTTCTCAGTTCTAGGGAAAAAATACGCAAAACTATAGGTCTTAAACTGAGTCTTCGGAACACCTCCACGCATTAGCAAGAATTAACAAACTTTGGAGAAAACATTTCATCTCAAATCCCATTACAATACTCTTTCTTGAGATTATTTCTTTAAAAAAAAAATTACTGGAATTTTGCTGGCATCAGGTTCTTACTGCTTGATACAAACAAGTGAGTTACAGTGGTGTTGGTTATCCAAAGATTTTTGTAATAATATTATGTTTTCCCAAGTATAACAGGTTGTCTCAAAATCATCCCTTATATACATTCAAAATTTGTTCTTCTTTTATCATTCTTGCAGAGCATTGCAGTGTTGTTCTACAAGTCTCAAAGCTTGTCCCGAGGAACCACATCAGAGTATTATACATCAGTAGAAGCCAGGAATTACTGACAGTATACATAGCGGCGATGTCCTGAGATTACTCTGTGGTCTGATTCTACCTCTAGAGAAACAAGGTCTCATCCCATCCACACCCAGCTCCCCTCCCACATGTCACCATGTGTATTCTCTGACAAGACTGAGCAATATCCATCAGTTCTCCCTAGCCACTCAGTCCTGGTTTTAATATAACTGGAATATCTTGGGTAGCTTTATCAAGGTGTAAACCTTATCATTAAGACTTAGTTCAAAATTTAAGTTGTTCTAGCTGTCAACTGAAATGCAACTACATCAAATCTAAAACTTTCTGTGTTGAAATTTTTAATGTTCAAATCTCCCCCTGGTGGACTTTAAGAGCATGTGTTTTCACAAATAGAATTGGATAGAATTTTCCAAGAAAATAAATAGGTGCACAGATTTTGTAGGTGTGGAAATCAGATCTCTCAATCTCTACGTATAGAGAAGAAAACATTGTAATTATTTAAACTCTTACCATCAAAAATTCTAATATTAAAGTAGAGTCATTTCGGTTTACTCTCACCTCAGCGCAAGTGTGAATATTGAGTTTTACAATTTTTTTCTCTTTTGTGACTACCCTCTAGTGAGTTAAGGCATTTTTATAGACCAAAAATGCTGATTTCCCACTTAATTGTTTAGTGGAGAGAGGCATAACATTTCAATTAGGAAAAAATTTGCCCCCATCTGAATGAATCTGGCATCTGTATATTCTCATCTTTATTACAACTGTCAGTCAAATCGACGAAGTCCCAAGTACAAAGCCCTAGGGCCACTTGAAATGTGCATGCACCTGCTCTAGGGAAGGGGACTTTATTTATTTTTAATTGATTTTGTTTCAGCAGCACTCCCTTGCCCTTTCCCGGGAGTACATTTTGGCTGTAATTTTGTGGAGTCAGTACAAATTCCAAAGCAACCCTTTGTCCTGCTCCCTCTATCCGGTGACTCTGCTGGTCCACTGCTTGGTGCACATTTGCCTAAGGTGGGCAAAAGTGAGGCATGGTGACAACACAGGAAAAAAGCCGAAAAATGACTACAGAGAAATACTCATGCAAAAGAAGCTAAGCGGCCTACAGTGATGGCCATCACACTTTTAAAACTGAGAAATAAATGGTGGTCAGCAGTTAATGGAAAATGAATTTTCTTTGGAGCAGATATAAGAGTAGCTCATCAGTCTTCAACTCCTTGCAATAATATTTAATTAAGATGAACTTTTTTCAAAATATAAATTTCTAATTGAGAGCAAATTTGGAACTTGCATTTATTGTGGAAGACAGAAATCACACACACACACACACAAAGATGAATTTGCTGTTCATGTCATTTCTGGGCATCAAAACTACCCTTTTGTGAGGCCAGTGAGAGATAAGACCACAGCAGTATGGTACAGTTGTAAAGAGCATAGACCCCAGGTGGGGTGGCTTTCAAAACTGAGCTCTGACATTTTTTGGCTGTGTGACTTGAGCCAGTTGTTTAATCTCTCTGTGCTTTCACAAACATCATCTAGTGATTTATACTACCATAGCAATTACAAGAGGTGGGTGTAGCCAGTTCCAGCACACTTAAGAGACCACTTAACCATGGGAATATAGGGGTTGCCTGCAAGACAACAGATGACTCCAGCTCTCTCTCGGTTCCTTCTGCCACCTTCTCCTGGGTACATTTTGTTTACTCTTTAATTTGCATGTAATGTTAATTTCTAGAATAAATTTACTGGTGTTTTTCTGAAAGTAAAAATAATTAAGAAGGAAATAAGTCAGTGAATGCTTCGTTAATTAGAGCAGACACTTTATAGCCTGGAGTCTTCTCAAATTAACAAAAAAAGTTTTTATTACTTTCAACTTTTTAAAAAAGCAATACACGCTCATGGCTGAAAAATTAGAAAATCTCTCTATGTAAAAGGAGATGAAAATATCCATAACCCAACTGCCCAATGATAACTACTTTAAATATCTCAGTAACCATCCTTTTAAGCCTATGCATATACTATATAAACTCCTTTTGGGATGTGTGTGTGTTTATTTAATGGGCTCACATAGTATTGAAATAGACTTTTCACACTTAGCAATGTTTTGAATGTCTTTTTATGCTAATAAAAATTCACCTGCAACATCATTTTTAGTGTTTAATTACTATTCTATTATATTAAACAAGAAACATATTAAATGCTTCTTTTGCCCCATTGGGTTTTTCATTGCTAAAGTCTATTGTTAACTGACAAATTTGGGGCCCAGATTCCATCAGGCCAATCACACTCCCATAACACTCCACCTCCCACTCTTTCTTGCAAGGGCCTGAGCTACATTCTGTGTCATTCTTGTTTGCATCAATTATTATATCATATTTTGACTACGAGAGGAGCAAACTTTTATTTTGGAATGAGGGGTAAAGGCGATGGGCAGAAAAGGATACAGTGGTTGCTCTCTCCATCTTGTCAGTGGCCTGGGTTGAACATCTTTGCTGAAGAATTTCCCAAAGACCCAACTTTTTGTTTGGCTGGCTTACATTCTAAGTTATAATTCATATTCAATTCTGTTCAATAAAATATATCCTATCATTCTATCTTCATTATGACCCCCAAGACGAATTGAGACTCCAGAATGCCTCACGAGCTCTGCTCTGGAGGCTGCCACAGCAGCATATCACTTTTCAATTTCCACCCCTGGCTCTGCACATAAACTGCCTCATGCACTTGCGGCTGGATACCCTTGTGCTCCATGGCCAAGCTCACTCCTCATCTGCCTCATCCTTCCCAAAGAGCCACCTCTTGGCCTCTCAGTCAGCCTGGAAGTGCTCATATCTGCCATCTAGTCAGCTCACACGGCCCTGGAAATGAGCAGGGAGTCACAGGGTCTGTGCTTTCTAAGAAGTGCTGATTAAAATGAATTATTAGTTATTTATATCCGAGTCTTTGTAACTTATGTGTGGACTTAGCACTACACCAATGAGAGAAACATGTGATGATTAAAAACCAGAATTTTCTTCCCAAAATTGTTGTAGTAAACAGCTGCATATAAGATAGAAGACGACACTAAGCCCACTTGTCTTACAAGTGCCAGAAGTTGTCCCTCCCCACCCGAGCCTCTTCCCCAACTAGCCTGACTTCCTCTCCTAGTTTCCACAATCTGAAGCAGATCTTTATTTTCGCTTGTTAAATCCTGGACAAACAGCGGGCACATTAGCACCATTCTCACGGACAAGCTAGGGTTCCCACACTCTTCTCTGCTGGATAAAGCAGGGCATGAGCAGCTGCGCCTCACCACTCAAGAAGAACAGAAGTTTTTTTTTTTCCAATTCACTGAGAAAAAATAAATGCACTGTTAAAGTTTTCTGTTTTAGATTTGTTCTTCACATATGTTGAGCTCCTGGCCTTTCTCTCCCTTGTCAGCTAACAGATGCCAGTGTAACAGGAAGCACAGCCTGAGAGGAGAAACCTCACTAAGGCAGCACTCTACAAAGGCTATTGTTTACCTAATTTGCTTTCCTCTGCTTGAAAAATCTTGACTAAAATACTCAGCAAGGTTCAAAGAGCAGTCTAGATGAAACCTAGAGGTATTCTCTAAAATTTTATGACTTTAAGAAGTAAAAAAAATAAAATAAAAAAGGAGGCATGTAACTTAAGTGTGCCTTGTAACTACATGAGCAGGATCACCACTGCTTCACAAGTGTTGCTGGAACACAGTCCCCCCATGTGAGTGCCTTTACCTTCACGTCATTCAATGCTGCTCAAGCATCATCTCCTTCCCTTCTCTTTTCCATCTAACTGAGTGCTTGCTCTCTGGTCCCTCATCCTTACTTTTCTTCTTAGAACTTATCACTAAATGTGATTATGTTACCCAGGTGCCTATTTGTTTACTCTCTTTCTGCCTCACTAAGATTCCACAGGAAGCTAGTTAATCTTTGCCACTGTATTTCCAGTACCTGCTACACCCCAGGGGGGGCTTGATAAATATTTGTTACATAAGAAAAGATGCTCTCAAAGGCAAGGGAAATGAAAGCAAAAATAAATGAATGGGACTATATCAAACTGAAAAGCTCCTTCTGCACAGTAAAAGAAACCATCAACAAAACAAGGAAACAACCAAGTAAATAGGAGAAGATATGCAAACAATGCCTTGGATAAGGAGCTAATATTGAAAACATACAGAGAACTCATACAACTCAACAACAACAACAACAAATACTAATAATCTACTTTAAAAATGGGCAGAGGATCTGAAAAGACACTTCACCAAGAAGATATACAAATGGCCAACAGACATAGGAGAAGATACTCAACTCCACTAGCTATTAGGGAAATGCAATTTAAACTCCAGTTAAGATCCACCTTACACCTGTTACAATGGCTATCATCAAAAGGGCAAGTAAACAAGTATTAGAGAGGTTGTAGGACAAAAAGAAACCCCCATACACTGCTGGTGTGAATGTAAATTGGCACAGCCACTATGGAAAACAGTATGGAGGTTTCTCAAAAAATTAAAAATAGAATTACCATATGACTCAGGAATCCCTCTTCAGGGTATCTATCCAAAAACCTTGAAAACATTTATCTGTAAAGATATATCTCCTTGATGTTCATTGCATCATTATTCACGGTGCCCAAGACATGGAAACAACCAAAATGTCCTTCAATAGATGATTGGATAAATACATGATACATATATACAATGGAATATTACTCAGCCATAAGAAAAGATGAAATACTTCCATTTGCAACAACGTGAATGGACCTTATTTTGCTAAGCAAAATAAGTCATACAAAAAAGTTGAGAACTATATGATTTCATATGTGGAATATAAAAAAAACAACAAATGAACAAGACAAACAAACAGAAACTCATAGACACAGACAACAGTTTAATGGTTACCATAGGGAAAAGGAAGAGCAGGGGAGAAAAATAAGGGTAAAGGGGGTCAAATATACAGTGAATGAAGGATATTTAACTTTGGGTGGTGAACACACAATGCAATATACATATGACATATTATTGAATTGTACACTTAAAACCAATATAACTTTATTAACCAACATCACCTCAATAAATTTAATAAAAAATGCTCACTGTCATTAATCATCACAGAAATGCAAATTAAAACCACAATAAGATATCACCGCACACCTGTCAGAATGGTCATCAATAAATAAAGAGACAAGTGTTGGTGAGGATGTGGGAAAAGGGAACCCTCATGCACTGCTGGTGGGCTTGCAAATTGGTGCAGCCACTGTGGAAAACAGTATGAAGTTTCCTTTAAAAAATTAAGAATAGAACTACCTTATGACTCAGCAATTCCACTTCTGGGTATCTATCCAAAGAAATCCAAAACACTAATTCAGAAAGATATATGTATTCTTATGTTCATTGCAGTATTATTTACAATACCCAAGGTATGGTAGCAACCTAAGTGTCTATTATTAGATAACTGGATAAAGAAGATATGGTACATATATACAATGAAATATTACCTGGTGCTAAAAAAGAATGAAATCTTACCATTCATGACAACATGGATAAAGCTAGAGGTTATTATGCTTAGTAAAATAAGCCAGACAGAAAAAGACAAATACCATATGATTTCACTTATGTGTGGAATCTAAAAAAAAAAAAAAAAGATAAACAAAAAAACAAAACAGAAACAGACTCATATGTACAAAAAACAAACTGATAGTTGACATATTAAAAGGGGGTTGGGTGCCTGGGTAAAAAAAAAAAAATGAAAGAATTAAGAAGTACAAATTTGTAGTTACAAAATAGTCACAGGAATGTAGAATACAGCATAGGGAATATAGTCAATAATATTGTAATAAACTATGTGTGGTGTCTACAGGTGCTGGACTTTCAGGGAGATTACTTTCTAGGTTGTGTAGATATCTGGCCATGTGCTATACACCTGAAACTAGTGTAATGTTGGGTGTCAACTTTAACTGAAAACAAAAAATTAAAAATAAATAAATATTTCTTAAATTAATGAGTAAATTATTTGGATTTGTAAAACCAGTATTATTCATACATAGTGGAATTCTGGTATTAATTTACAGTTCACTCTCACTAAGAAATAGGGGCAAAAAAGTGATCATGGTGACGTCAGAAACATGGCGAATGAGAGACGTCCCCAGATCTCTTCCTTGAAACAACACAAGCTGAATATCTAAAACTCAACAAAAAAAACACCCAAATTGCACATCAGCATGTCTGCACATAAGAGCTACCACAGGTCAGAATCCAGGATGTCAAGAGGTGGCCTGGGAGAAACAAAGAAGCTGCCTCTCTCAGCCTCTGGAGCTCCTTGTAGGAGGAGGGGAGAGGAAAAGATAGGGCAAGCTCCCTGAACATCTCTGCCTGGGACTGCTGTGAGATTCATGTGGCTGGCAGAGGTGCCCGTCATCAGGACATAGAGCAGAAAAGCAGGGATGGCAGAGAAACAACAGTTGATTTGTACTGGCCGCAGTTGCAAAACTAAGGCTGGGCCACAGCTCCCATCCCCCAGCCCAGAAAGCCCCTTCCCCCTTACCCTCTAAAACCTAACACCTTGGAGCCCCAGGGGAATCTGAGCAAACACTACTGAAACTGTCACTAATACAAGAACTGAGACTGAGGGTAGCGAGTGTGATTAAATATCTATAAGAAAAAAAGACATTATTAAGACTTTATATAAAGCAGAGATCCAAGAGGTTTAGATGCCACCTACTGGAAACCAAAAGAAAAACATCTTTGCAACAGGCTACGGACCATTATATAATAAATCTTTCTGGAAAAAAAAAAATTCAGATTACACTTCCATTAATGTCCAGGTAGATAAATAGTCCATGAAACACATGAACAATCAAGGTGACAAAGCATCTCAGAAAGAGAAAAATCTCCAGAAAAATAAACATATAAACATAGAAATATGCGATTTAAATGATGGAGAATTCAGGATGGTATTTTTTGAAAAAACTCAGTGAGATCTGAAATGAATCATATAAGCAATATCAGGAATTGATAAAAAAAAAAAAAAAACTAGATGAGCAGAATGAGATTGAAACCCTCAAAAAGAACGAAATAGACTTCTGGAGATAAAGAACATACTAGAGAGCTGAAAAAATGAAATACAAGTTTGGTAAATAGAGTTGACCAAATGGTGGAAAGGACCAGTGATATCAAAGACAGAAATCTAGAAATAAATCAGAAGGAAGAAGAGAAAAACTAGACAATGAAAAATAATGAAAGAGAAATACTAGAACTAGCTGGCACCATTGGGAGAGGAAACATAAGAATAATGGGAATTCTCGAAGGAGAGGGAAAGGAGCAGGGATTAGAAAGCATTTTCAGACAAATAGTTCATGAGAATTTCCCAAATCTAAGGAATGAGCTAGAGTTTGCAATTCAAGAAGTCAATAGAACACCCAATTATCTCAACCCAAAAAGACCTTCACCAAGACACATTGTATTAAATTATCAAAAATCAATGACAAAGACAGAATTCTCAGGGCAGCCAGGGTAAGGAAGATAATAACCTATAAGAAAAACTCATTAGTTTATCACCGGACTTATCAACACAAACCTTACAAGCCAGAAAGGAGCAAATCAAATATTCAAATGATTAAATAAAAGGAACTACCAGCCAAGAATAATGTATTCGCTAAGCTGTCCTTTAGATATGAAGGAGAAATAAAGATCTTTCCAGATATACAAAAATTGAAGGAATTCTCCACGACGAAGCCTGCACTACAAGAAATACTGAAAGGGGTCAGCTCACCTAAAACAAAATGACAAAAAAACAAACAAACAAACAACAACAACAAAACCCCATAATCATGAGTAAGGTGGCTAGACTAGCAGGCTGAAAAGAAGCAGAGGAGTCAGCCCTTACTAGGAACATAGCATTATAAGCTTAAAAATAAGAAGAGATTTGCTATAGCATGATAGTAATGAATGTTTAGCATACATAGGGACAAATTGAGACAACAATGATTATAAAGGGGGAGGATTCGAAGAACCAAATTTGCAAAGGGGAATGGAGATAAGTCACGCACAGAGAAAAAAAAATGACTGTATATATATAGCTATCCTTTACATATTCGTAATGGTAACCACACGCCAAAGATTCAGAACCAAAGTATATAACATAAAACAAGAAAGACTAGAAGGAAAACCCACAAAAGCCAACTGAAATAAAGAAAATAGAAACACAAGGACAAAGAAGAAATAGAAACACTGAACTGCATACCAGAGAGCAAAAGGTAAAAATGGCTGTAAGAAGACCTCACATTTCAATAATCACCCTAAATGCAAATGGACTGAACTCACCAATAAAAAGGCACAAAGTTACATAATGGATCAAATAACAAAACCCAACCATATGCTGCCTCCAGGAGATACATCTCAGCTCCAAAGACAAATAGAGTCTCAAAGTGAATGGGTAGAAAATTATATTCCAGCAAATGGCATTCAGAGAAAAGCAGGAGTAGCAGTACTAATATCAGATGAAATAGCCTGCAAAATAAAAAAGTAAAGAAAGATACTGAGGGATACTTCATACTGACAAAGGGAATCATGCCACCAAGAAGACATAACATTTATTAATATCTGTGCTCCCAATCGTGGAACCCCAAAATACGTAAAGCAATTACTAACAGAACTAAAGGAGAAACAGACAAAAACACTATCATAGTAAGGGATCTAAATATTCCACTATCCGATATGGAGAAATCATCCAAACAGAAAATCAATAAGAAAATAACATCCTTAAATGATACATTAGACCAACTGGACATAATTGACATTTACAGAGCCTTTCCATCCCAAAACAGCTCCTTTTATATTCTTCTCTAGTGCACATGGAATATTCTCAAGGACTGAGCACACATTGGGACACAGAGATAGCCTCAACAAATATAAGAGGGTTGAAATCATACCAACTGTATTCTCCGATCATAATGCTTTGAAACTAGAGATCAACTGTAAAAAAAAAGTGGAAAGAACCACAAATACATGGAGATTAAACAAGATGCTACTGAAGAACAACTGGGTCATAGAGGAAATAAAAAAAGAGATCAAGAAATACATAGAAATGAATGATAATAATACTACAACATATCAAAACTTTTGAGACATGGCAAAAGCAGTCATAAGAGGAAAGTTCATATCATTACAGGCTTACCTTACAAAACAAGAATGAGCCCAATAAATAACCAAATGCTTTATCTTAAAAAAATTAGAAAAGAAAGAACAAATGAAGCTAAATTTAGTAGAAGGAATCATCATAAAAATTAGAGCAGAAATAAATGAAATTCAAATAACAACAAAAAATAGAGAAAAATAAATGCAACAAAGAGCTGGTTCTTTGAGAAAATTAATAAAATTAACAAATCTTTGGTTAGACTCACTAAAGAAAAAGAGAAAGGACACAAATAAACAAAATCAGGGATGAAAGAGGGGAAATTACGACTGATATTGCAGAAATACAAAGGATCATACAAGAATTACTATGAAAAGAATTAACACCAAATTTAATAACTAGAAGAAATGGACCAGTACTTAGAAAATACGATCTTTTAGACGAATCAAGAAGAACTGAAAAAATCTAAATAGACTGATCAACAGTATAGAAATTGAAACAATCATCAAAAACCTATCAAAAAGTAAAAGTCCAGGACCAAATGGCTTCACCAGTGAATTCTACCAAACATTCAAAGATTTAATACCTATTCTCCTCAAACTCTTCCAAAAAATGAAGAGAAGGCAATACTTCCAACTCATTTATGAGGCCAATATTACTCTGCTACCAAAACCTGGAAAAGATGATAACACACAACAAAAACTATAGACCAATATCTCTCATGAACACATGCAAAAATCCTAAATAAGATACTAGCGAACGAATACAGCAACATATTAAAAAGATATACACCGTGATCAAGCAGGCTTCATCCCAGGGGCTCGGGAATGGTTCAACATATGCAAATTGATGAACATGATACATTACATAAACAAATAAAAAAATAAGAATTATATGATCATATCAATTAATACAGAAAAAGCCTTTGATAAGACACAACATCCATTTATGATCAAAACACTTAACAAAATCAGTATAGAAGGAAAGTACTTTAACATAACAAAGGCCATATATGACAAACCCTCAGCCAACATTATACTTAATGGTGAAAAACTAAAAACCTTCCTTCTAAGATCAGGAACAAGGCAAGACTGTCCACTATCACCACTGTTATTCAATATAACATTGGAGGTCTTAGCAAGTGAATCAGACAAGAGAAAGATAGAAAAGGCATCCAAATAGGAAATGAAGAAATCCCTGAAGACTCTACAAGAACACTACTAGAAACAATAAGCACATACAGTAAAGTTTCTGGATACAAAAACAATGTTCAAAAATCCATAGCATTCCTATAATCTAATAACAAAGTATCAGAAAAAGAAGTGGGAAAAATAATTCCTTTTGCAATTGCAATAAAAAGAATAAAATTACCTAGGAGTAAATCTAACAAAAAACATGTGAAGGACCTAGATAATGAAAACTATAAGACCCTGTTAAAAAAAAATCGAAAAAAGATACAAAGAAATGGAAAGATGTTCCATGTTCTTGGATTGGAAGAATCAACATAGTTAAAATGACTTAAAGCATTATACAGATTTAATGCAATCCCCATCAAAATTCCATTGGCATTTTAAAAAAAAATAGAACAAAAAATTATCAGATTTGTATGGAAGCACAAAACACCTCAAATTACCAAAGTCATCCTGAGAAAATGAATGAAGCTAGAGGCATCACTCTGCCCGACTTCAAATTATACTACAAAATGACAGCAATGAAAACAGCATGGTATTGGCAGCAAAACAGACACATGGACCAATGCAACAGAATTGAGAGTCCAGAAGGAAACTCATATTTATATGGGCAAATAATTTTTCCACAAAGAAGCCAAAAACATACAGTGGAGAAAGGAAAGCCTCTTCAATAAATGGTGCTGGGAAAACTGGAAAGCCACCTGCAAAACAATGAAACTAGACTGTTGTCTATCACCACACACCAAAATTAACTCAAAATAGATTAAGGACCTGAATATAAAACCCGAAACAATAAAATGCATAGAAGAAAATACAGGAATGAAACTCAAGGACCTTGGACTTAAAGAGGATTTTATGAATTTGACCTCAAAGGCAAGGGAAGTAAAAGCAAAAATCAATGAATGAGATTGCATAAAAACTAAAAAGCTTCTGTTCAGCAAAAGAAACCATCAACAAGGTAAAGAGACAGCCATCCAATGGGAAAATATATTTGCAAGCAACACCTCCCATTAGGGCCTAATATCCAAAGTATACAAAGAACTCAAAGAACTTGGTAACAACAAAAAAAACAAACTATGCAATCAAAAAAATGGGCAGAGGACCCGAACAGACACTTCTCCCTAGAAGACATACAAATGGCCAATAAACACATGAAAAGATGCTCAACATTGCTAGCTATTAGGGAAATGCAAATTAAAACCACAATGAGATACCAGTTCAACCTGTTAGAATAGCTATAATCAACAGGACAAATAATAACAAAGGCTAGATAGGATGTGGAGAAATAAGAACCCTCATACACTGCTGGTGGGACTGCAAATTGGTACAGCCACTGTGGAAAACAGTATTGAGGTTCCTCAAAAAACTAAGAATTGATCTATCATATGATCCAGCAATCCCTCTACTGGGTATTTACCCCAAAGAACTGAAATCTATATCCGAAAAGATATTTGCACATCGACGTTCATAGCAGCATGGATGGACCTTGAAATAATCATAGTAAGTGAAATAAGCCAGACAGAAAAAGTTGAAAATCACATGACATCACTTATATGTGGGATATAAACCCAAAAGCAACAAATGAACTGGACAAACAAACAGAGACTCATGGACATAGACAATGGACTAGTGGTTACAGAGGGGAGAGGGTGAGGGGAGGGAGGACATAGATGGGGGGGGATTTAAGTCATTTCTTCAATTAAAAAATTTTTTTAAAGAAAGTAATGAAAACCTACATAGGAATAAATTTATTAGGAAAGAGAATGGCAGAAGGAATAATAGATACAGGAAGTAGTTATCTAAAGAGGAAAAAAACAAGAGAACAGGCAAAACTTTGCAAACCCAACAACAAAAGTGTCCATTTAAATCATGAGAAAGTGTATGCTTAATTATAGGTCGACAAATTAAAAAAAAGATCATATACAATATGATTATGAAATTAAATCTGTCCTACTAGTCTGAATTTTACTTCCATTTAATTTTTTTATCACATGATATAGTATCAGAGACCAGAGATCTGGTTAATTGTATAAGCAGTAAAATTTCGGTTCACCCAGGCAGTCAATAAAGAATAGTGACTTCCTAATTTAGGCCAGGTGGCCCTACCTGGACTGTGCTATCTTCTTACCTTCCTCTTCTCACAGGAAAGGAAAGGTCAGACTGTCACACAGGCTGCTTCCTCAAGAACAAAATAAAGTACCATCACGCTGCGTGGAGAAAGAAGAGCAGAGGCAGGGCCTGGTGTTGGTCAGCCTGAGGCAGCCCGCCCTCAGGAAGAAGGAATGGGTGATCCAGGCATTCCCTTCTCGAACAGTTCCCAGAGACTCTGAGCCCACAGTTCACAGACACTGCCCACCGGCTCTTTCCATACTTCCTACCTCCAGCAGAGGACAGGGATGCATTCAACACAGAGCCACCACTGACCGGTTCCATCTTCATTGTGGAAAAGAAAAAAGATCAATCATTTAAGTTGCTTCATGTCATCTAATAAAGCAGTATTTGACTGATGGAGCATGTGCCTAGGCTCCTACCTCAACATACTTAAAATGGAACAAAGTGACAATTTGATGATGGCTACATTTCAATCACTCTCTAATTATATGCTTTTTATAAAAAGAATATAACTTTTTGCATTTTAAAAAATAAAGATGACTGTGTAGCTTTCGTCGACAAAATCAGCTCTGCTTTTCACACCCAGTCCTTTGCTGTCTGTGGGCTCTCCCCCAGCTGATGAAACTAACTGTGACAGATACAGCCCGCTCTAAAGGAACATCCCTCTGTTTACGGAATGAGTGATTTGCTGTAAGTGTTTAAATACCATGCTCAAAATTAAACATCAATTAAAAGAAATAAAAATATGGTTCTGTGTCTCTGAAAGCACCTTTCGTTTTGTAGTGTCTGCTAAAAAGAAAAATGCCCCCAATTTTTTTTTTGGTAATCCTTGACTACCAGAGACAACATTACAGAAAAATGTATTACTGGTAAAAACTATCAAAATAATACAGGTAATGTGTGGCCACTTTCGTTCTACTTTTATTGATTCATTAACAATAGTGAATACTTTCCTGTATACGTGGTGAATTCTTGTTTCTAGAAATATTATTCAGTAGTAGTGAATCCACAGGGGAAAAATGTGAGTTGTTGCACTGTGTCTTTTTTGAAAGCATAAAAAAGACTCTGTCATTCTGTTTCACAGAAGAGGCAATAGGAAAATCAGCAGGCCAGGGTGAGCTTGCTGAGATTGGTGATGAATTCAAACATAGGCTACCAGGCTGCTGTGAAGCGATGGGGAAATGAATTCCGGGATTGATTCTTAGCACTTTACCCACTTTTGTAGTCTGCTCACTTTCTTATTAGACTGTCATGTTAACTTCTTAGTGGCAGATGGTCCTTAAGTGACACATACTTCTGCTATGGGTCTTATTGCTGTGCGGTGCTCACCTCTCATCGCTAGCCTGGTTCCCATCTGTCCAGATAGGTGTTTGTAAACACAACTCTGATGACATTGTGCAGAGTATGTTCCAGGAAGTGCTGCCTTTAATCCCTGGCCAAACCAGCCTTTTACCACTGGCATGGATTAGAGATCATTTGAGGATCACCATAGGCTCCACCTGGAAAAACCACATTAATAATGATTTTGACAGATGCAGAGTTTGAGCTCCTGATAATTACTATCCACCAAAGCAACTGAGACTCAGGACTGCAATTAAGAAGAAACAATCATCCACATATAATGGCTTCCACACTGCACGATACTAGTAAGACCAAGAGTGATCAATGGATGAGTGAGTAATCAGCATGAAAACTTTGATATAGGACATGTAAATAGAAATTATCGAGAATGATTTAAATGTATAAGGAATTACTACAGATGATGGATTACACTGACGTTAAAGTTTTTCTTGCAAGAGGCCCAAAGGTTTTTCCTTTGCATCCACATCTATGGGTTAGAAAAAAAAGGTACTATCCATGGGATGCCTTGGAAAAATTTTTTTAAAGTAAGTATTGGCTAATTTTCCAGGTACTGTGCTAGGTGTTGGGGATATAACAATATATATATATATATAGCTCCTGTTCTCAACAAACTTACAGTTTTATAAGGAGGAACAGATAAGTACACAAAAATCACAACACAGTGTGATAAACAGAGTAATCAAAGTGTGCACCTGGTACCTGGTAGCATAAGGGAATGTAGCTTGCAGGAGAGAATTGAGACGAGGGAAGAAAATCAATCTGGTTAAGAATTTGCCTTTCTAATTTAAGACTTTTATTCTCCCCTTCATGGAAGTTATCTTTAGTCTCTTATGTCTAGAAATGTTCCTATCACATGTCATAGGAAGGATAGCAACCAAAGAAGGGTAGACTGGAGGACCAGTAACTGTAATGGTGAAAACAAGCTTATCCTAAGCTTTTCAAAGCTTTAGATTCATTAGATTCAGATTTGTTTTTTTAAAAGTTTTAAACAAAATATGAAAGTTGTTTGACTTATAGGCCATGTTCCTTAAATGTTATAACAATCCCGTGCCTATATCAGTGTTCCTGATTTATTAGGAAATGTTTACATTAAATTGAGGTCTGAGGGGAAGGCAGATTCCTAACTGGGCTCCTGCTCTTAAAAATAATTTAAAAACAGCTATAACACCATTACATGTTGTTTAGCCCAGAAATGTTGTCTTTTGCTTGATTGTTTTGTTTGTCCATGGATTAGTTCACAGATACAATGTTAAGAAATGCACAACCGAAAAAATTGATAACATTGCATGGTTCAGATCCATCTCAATCTCTTTTCTTATTGAAAGTAAAATTGGCATGACATAAAATTCATAATTTTACCCGTTTTTAAAGTGTACAATTTGGTGGGTTTTAGTACATTCATAATGTTGTATAATTACCACCATTGTCTAATTCTGGAATATTTTCATAACCTGAAAAAGAACCCCATACTAATTAAGCAGTCATTCCTCACTTCCTCCGCTCAACCCCTGCCCACCTCTAATCTGCTTTGTCTCTGCAGATTTGCCTGTTCTGAAGATTTTATGTAAGTAATATCATGCAATATGTGTCCAGGCATCTTTCACTTTGCAAATGTTTTCAAGGTTCATCTATGTTGTAGCATGTGTTGGTACCTCATTCTTTTTATGGATGAATAATTTATTGTGAGGATATACTACATTTTGTTTACTCATTCATCAGTTGATGGATATTTGGGTTGTTCAACTTTTTGGCTATTATGAATAGTGCTGCTATGAACATTCACGTACAAGTTTTTTGTTTCAAACACCTGTTTTGAATTTGAGGGAATAAATACCTAGGAGTGGAATTGCTGGGTCATAAAGCAATTCCACTTTTAACTTTTTTAAGGAATCATTAAACATTCTAAAGCTGCTGCATCATTTTTTATTCTCACCCAACATATAAGAGTTCCAATTTTTGTATGTTCACCAACATTTGTTATTTTTCTTCAATAAATATTATAGCTACCCTACTGGGTGTAGAGTGGAATCTTACTGTAAATCTCTTTTTATGGATAAATAATTCATCATAGGAACCACTTCAGAAACAACAAAAAAAGCATGCTTATTTAAGGTCTTAAGTTTTCTTCTTTTGATTATGAGGCTACCACTAAATTGAGGACATATTCTAAAATGAGCTGCAAAGTGAACACACGTGAGTCTAAACAACAGAGTTGTGTTTTACTGACTCCCATCACCACTCCACCTACAGTAACCATGATCAACACCCACCCCCAGGTGTCTAAATGATGACTGTTGAAATGTCAGCCCCTTTAGTCAGTGATTGGTAAAGAGGCATCTGAACCATTATAAGGCTTAGCTAGTGAAAAAAGCTCTTCTCGGGCAGTGGGGGAGGGGGAACATTTTTAAAAACTCAATAAACATTCATTTTTCCCTCCATATGTGCTGTATTTTTAAAGGAAAATGAAATGCAACTAACCATCAATTCCACATTCCATTTTAGATAAAGTAATTTGTTTAGATAAAGCAATGAGTTAAACAGCTTAGGCCTTATGAAATTTCAAATTCCTTCCTAACATATTTCTCATTAATAATTCAGAGTCCATTACACATATTTCTATGAGAGTCTGTCATCATTTATTTTTATCTCTGATTGATATTATCAACACATTACAAAAGTTATTCTTTTCCTTGCAGGAGCACTTAGTTTTGAGAACTAAAACACATTTATGCAATGATTTTCCAGATAAAACAGGGAGCAATAGGAATTATATATATATATATATGTATATAATTCAATTTCTGCATCCATTTCTGCATTCCAAGCCGTCTGGTACAAATAGTCTCCATGAGGAGTTTAGTTTCTGTTTAAGTTTTCATCTTAGTGTAAACTGATGGGAGAGACAGCTGAGTCTCAGCACAGTGGGTACCACCTGGTTCAGAGGAAGCAGGAACTAATAAGAAACTGGAGACAAAAGCTAAAGGCTTGAAAAGGCCAGCACTAGGCTGCTGCAGGTCAGTCTTCCCAAGAACCTTTCAGATCAAAACTGAATGGATCTTGAAACTGAATAGGGGAGTTAGTGATTCTTTCTTGGACTGGAACAGTTGGAAAGCTAAGGGAGCTTAGACTAGGGCTGGTGGGAAGTTCCAGAGGTCGTTAAAAATCATGGTAACTGAACGTATGTTCTTTTTTTTTTTTTTTTTACACAGAAACCATCCAATTTTCAAGTGAGCTTTAGACTTGCTGATATCGATTTCTGTGTCTTAAAAAGGTTTAGGCACATAGAGATGAGTCTCACGTCCAGAGGCTCCAGAAAAGGCTGAAATCCTAGTTTCAGGGAAAGACTCGACGTCATTCTGCTATTCCTGGAGTTGATTTCAGGTCTAATTACTTGCATTGTTGGCCCAGCGTGGGCTTAGAAAAGCTGGCATCCCGGCTAGCCCAGGTCTTTACACTCTCCTCCTCCAGGGTCCGCCAACTCTCCCGGGTACAAAGTACAGCAGGGACGCGGGCGGAGCCTTTCCTAGCGGCGCAGCCGTATCTTTCCCCAGTGAACACCTAGATGAATTTTCCAATAGGGTGCCTAGCACATTCGGGAGGGAGCCTCAGGCTCCTTCCGAGCTGCCAGCCGCACATCCTCCTTTCCGTAGTCGATATTCCTCTGGGAGACGTAGGGGGTCTGGGTACTACAAGCTTTATTAAGAGATTCGCAGTGGTTTGCCCAGGCCTCTGGACACTCCCGCCCGCGAAGAGCTGCCTGCGGTGATGTAACGCAGAGCCCCTAACGCACGCTTGTTGTCCCTCTTCTTTCTAAGGCTCGCGGCTTAGGGTCAGTTTCCGTGAATACAAGAGTATCTGTGTGGGAGCCTGTGCTGGGGTCCAGCCCAAAGAAAGGAGTTGAAACGCGCAAAAAAAACGTCACTGCGCTACCAGGCTGCACAGGCACTTTGCACGGGCCACCTACGCGTGGGTCTGGAGGTAGTGCGCCCTAGGTAAGTAAGACCGGGAGCTTCCGCGGCGGGTCTGAGAAGCGAGGCAAGCAGGGTCGGGAGGTGGGGGTTTAGGGCTCTGGAGGATTGGACCCAAGTGGAGCTGGGGTCCCTCAGGGCTGGGTAGCAGCAGAGGGAAACTGAGAATGAACTCCAGACATCTATGCCTGGGGTCAGCTTCAGTCTTTGCCTTGGACAGGAGCTGGGGGGAGTGGGACAGAATCTACACCTTTAGTTTCCACTCACCCTCCAGGAAAGGCGGAGAAACTCCCCAGATCCGCCCGAGGGATTGGTAAAGGGTGCTGCAGGAGAGCCCCGGAAGCAGCTGCTCGAGTTGACTGGAGCGCAGGACTGGGAAGGGGAAAAAAAAAAAAAATGGGAGAGGGGTGATAAGCCTCCTCCTGTATCGCCTGCCTTCCTCTTTTCCTCCCCCACCCCCTTCCTTTTCGTAGCTGCTGACGCGCTGGTGGTGCCTATTAATCATTCACCAGCTCAGAGCCGCGCCAGTTAATGGCTGTGCGGCGCGGGGCTCCAGCCTCTCGGCCTCCCCTCTCCAGGCTCGCTTGTGCCCAGGCGCCCCGGAGCTGCAAGCGGCTTCGCGCAGGCAGCTGTTGGGCTATGCGCCCCGCCGCGGCTCCCCGCAGCTGCTGTGCGCTACTCCCAGGCGCTCCGCGACAGTGAGCTGTGGGCAGGCAGCCAGGGTGCAGAGTGAGGGCGCAAGCGGCGGGGGTGCGAAGAGAGCGCCCCAGCCCCGGCAGCCCCATCAGCCAAGATTTCGCCAATGGCACCGCCTCCTCTCCCTCCTCTCCTAGCCCCAGCCCGGGCAGCTGTGGCGAAGGCGGCGGCAGCAGGGGCCCCGGGGCCAGCGCCGCGGACGGCATGGAGGAGCCGGGGAGAAATGCGTCCCAGAATGGGACCCTTGAGCGAAGGCCAGGGCAGCGCCATCCTCATCTCTTTCATCTACTCCGTGGTGTGCCTAGTGGGGCTGTGTGGGAACTCCATGGTCATCTACGTGATCTTGCGCTACGCCAAGATGAAGACGGCCACCAACATCTACATCCTCAACCTGGCCATTGCCGACGAGCTGCTCATGCTTAGCGTGCCCTTCTTAGTCACCTCCACGTTGCTTCGCCACTGGCCCTTCGGCGCGCTGCTCTGCCGCCTCGTGCTCAGTGTGGACGCAGTCAACATGTTCACCAGCATCTACTGTCTGACTGTGCTTAGTGTGGACCGATACGTGGCGGTGGTGCACCCCATCAAGGCAGCACGCTACCGCCGGCCCACCGTGGCCAAGGTGGTGAATCTGGGGGTGTGGGTGCTGTCCTTGCTCGTCATTCTGCCCATCGTGGTCTTCTCGCGCACTGCAGCCAACAGTGACGGCACGGTGGCCTGCAACATGCTCATGCCCGAGCCCGCCCAGCGCTGGCTGGTGGGCTTCGTGCTGTACACATTTCTTATGGGCTTTCTGCTGCCCGTCGGGGCCATCTGCTTGTGCTACGTGCTCATCATCGCGAAAATGCGCATGGTAGCCCTCAAGGCCGGCTGGCAGCAGCGTAAGCGCTCAGAGCGCAAGATCACCCTGATGGTGATGATGGTGGTGATGGTATTTGTCATCTGCTGGATGCCTTTTTATGTAGTGCAGCTGGTAAATGTGTTTGCAGAGCAGGACGACGCCACGGTGAGCCAGCTGTCTGTCATCCTCGGCTACGCCAACAGCTGCGCCAACCCCATTCTCTATGGCTTCCTTTCGGACAACTTCAAGCGCTCTTTCCAGCGCATCCTGTGCCTCAGCTGGATGGACAACGCCGCTGAAGAGCCGGTCGACTACTACGCCACAGCCCTCAAGAGCCGCGCCTATAGCGTGGAGGACTTTCAACCCGAGAACCTGGAGTCCGGTGGCGTCTTCCGTAACGGCACCTGCACGTCCCGGCTCACGACTCTCTGAGCCGGGGCCATCAGGAGCCCCGCGCAAAGTGTGGGGGAAGATAAGGAGAAAGGGAGTCTGGGCACGATAGGTGAAATTATTGTGGGGTCAGGGTGCAGTGGAGCAAAGTGGGGCTAGGATACAGTGCGCTTCGCGTGGAGCCCCGGGAAAAGTGCGCGACATAGGTGGAATTGGCAGGTTTTGCTTATAAACTAGGAAGGTTTTCGGACCGCTTTCTCCTGTCTCTACTTTCACTCCTTCCTCCACTGCGCTTGTACTTCTGCACCCCTCTGTGTTCCCCACTCTGTAATTCGATCTGTCCTTCGCCGCTCCTGCTGGTACAGATCCTGAACTCTTTAACGTTACCATCTCAGCCTGACCCTCAGCTGCGCCAGCCGTTATTTCTGTTTATTTAAACTGAGCCACGGTTATCGCCACGGGTTTTCTTCGGGGTGAGTCCCCAGCTGGCCCTCAGCCCCGCCCCGCCGCGTCCCTCTGCTCGCCAGATTCTGCCTGGTGCCTCTAGCGGAGACTCGAGAACTATCGCTCTCCCTTTGCAAACCTCTACTTCAAGGGAAGTACGACTTTAGAATGAACTGGGCAGCTAGCTGGTCTTTTCTCTTACTAGCAGAGGAGGATGTGTCCTTCTCAGAGCCCCTCAACCACTCCCACTCCACCCAGAGCGGAGCCAGGTGCTTAGTAAAATTGGTCCCGCGCTTCGAACCCCAGACATTCTGCAGTCCCCACCCAAATCTCCCTTTGGAGCAAAAAGGAGCTGAGAAGAACAAGGACCGAGGGGGTTCTTTGAAGATTCCGGGGTTTGGGGGTTGTCATGGAATCTGCCTCCAGTCCGGCGCACAGCCGTCGTTTTGGGTTTCAAAGACATCACTCCCGGAATGCTGGTCTGCTTTAGGCCACGCAGGACAGGGCGCACTTTCCCCCGGGGCCTTCCCGGAGCGTGGCTGCACCTCTGCTAAGTTTCTCCCTCACCTAAGCTTGTGAAGGTGCATATCTAAGAGTAACAACAGACTCAGTTTCCTGCTCCGGTTTATCTCGAAGACAGGCACGGGCTGGGACTTAAGTGATGCCTTCAGAGCCTTGGCCAATCCCGACTGCGTCGCTGTCACCTGCAGACTAGAGAGGGGCCTGTCGGACACTTGAGGGTTGCTGCATTTCAAGCGGTGCCTAAGAAGTTATTTTCTTGTTTAACATATTTATTTATTTATTTATTTGTACTGTTTGAAAACGTGTCTCTGCTTTCCTTTTCTCTGCTTGCGTAGCCCAAGGCTCCCCCCCCCCGCAGGACACTTGGGATGGGGGTGGGGGCCTCTCTCCCCAAGACCCTCCCAAAAGCTCTTCTTATTCCTGGATTCTCTTTTCTTATCCATTCCTCTAGGCTTTCTATTTTTGCTTGTCTTGTAATTATGAGTTAGCCCCCTCTCCTGCAGAGTGGGAAGCCCTGAATTCCTAGCTTTCAACTTCACCCTATATATGATTTGAATACATTATACATATTCACATGTTATATATGTTTGTTTATATTGCTCCATTGTCATGAGTCCATGAAACAGTTCCCAAATATAGCCACTAACAGCGACAGGTATGAGGCTGGTCAAAATGCTTTTAGATAAGGGGATTCAAGCAGCACTCAAACCTGCAACTGAAAAACTTGTTTCAGACAGACTTTACTCAGCGCTGAGGATGTCCCTGCTTATGTCTCTGCTTCCCCTAGTGTCCAGCATAGGGTGATTCTAACATATATCTAGTTCATATCATCATTCTTTTGAAGACATTGAAAGTAGAGTAATTTGTGTCTGTTTAATCTTACCAACTACATTAGAAACCTGAGCAGGGCAAGGACCAACAATTTTACTTTTTCGTATTTCCCGTATTGCCTGATTATGCTGGCTTGTACATAGTAGGCACTAACTACTTTTTTGTTGGTTGATTGCTTAAGTGAACCAGAGTGTATATAACAACATCTTTTGGGAGATAGTCAATCTGGGGCTCTCAGGTTCTCTCACCGACATGATGACATAATGGTCGACATCACTATGGAAAAAGATATTTGGTGTATTTGCTTCAAGAACATGTGCTTTCCCTGAAAGCAGTAACTAAGAGTTTAAAATGTTTCTAATGTGTAGTTTAAACTAATGAACCAAATATGCTTTTGGTCATGAATCAGAAAGTTTAGTTTTGTCCCTTAATAATAATGTTATTACTCCTTTGGAAAATAGCTTTTTAATGGTTACAGTGAAATTTACAAATCAAAATCTTGATTATTAACCTCTTAAAAGGATACAAATCTAGTGTTCTTCACCTGTTACCATTGTAATATTAACTAAATAAACAAATGTACTATGTTGTTGCAAGTTGTCTGACTTTGGTATTTGAATTTTACTGTTTCAAAGGATTCCTTAAAGCCACATGTACATTGGCATGGTTGTTTTATATTTCACTTAGATTTCAAGAAAAAAAGTTTCCAATTATCTTTGGCAATTTTACCAAAATTAAGGTTACACTTAGAATTATCTCTTAAACAGGAAAAATCCATTAGCCAAGTGGTGTGGGGGGGGGCAACTTTGAGTAATTGTGAATAAGAAGCAGTGCACTGGGTTGTACTCTCTATGGTTTGCTGTGGCTATCAAGCTAAATGATATTTTAATCACTTTAAATTGCTGTATGCTCTCATTTATGACCTCAGACTTGGTTATGGGAGCTAAATAACTGGTAACTTATATCCTAGGGAAAGAAAATAGAAGAGAGAGGGTGAGGGAGAGAGAGAGAGAGAGAGAGAGAGAGAGAGAGAGAGAGAGAGAGAGAGAGATTACTTAAAGGTGCTACTGAAGGCAATGGGTAAAAGAAATATAAAAATCAGATTTCAACATAAGAAAAGACATATTTATGCTTTGCTCAAAACGGACATTTTCATCCCTAGAAGAATTTTAAAGAAATTACTAGAAAAGTATTTATCAAACAGATGTAAAAGACTGTTTAGAGCAGTTTATTTTCACAGCGAAATGAATGGAAAGAAGTATTTTCCAAGCAGCAACAGCAGTGAGTGCAGAACCAGGTATGGGGTGGGGTGTGTGTGCTTCAGGGACCTTCAAATGCCCTGTAACTCTAGGTTTTATAGTTCCGTACATTATCTCAACATGAATAAAGATAACTGGCCTTTTGCCTTATTATTTTTGAAAGCTATAGCAAAGTGGCAAATTGAACTCATAGATGTGCAGAAAAAAAAAAACTTTTTTTTTTTTTTGTTTTGTTTTAGCTAATCTAAACATTATTCCAAGCCCCTTTCAAACTGGCTGGGAGAAAAATAAATAAATACATATTCAAACATCCTCTTAAGCTGATAATTTAAATAGCCATTTTCAGAAAGTTTCCAGATTTTATATAAATACGTTTAGACAGTCTCTTGGCTGCCTTCCTCTTCCTCTTTTTTGCACCCCTATAATCACTTTAGAGTGAAGAAGAAGAGGTTTTAACCATCCTAGTGCAGGAGGGGATGAGAGATCCTTGGGAGAGGGATCCTCCCTGCTCTTTGCTCTCTAAGAACAGGTCATTTGTACACCCGGATGATTCCCAGCTGCAGTTTGTTGAAATCTGTAGTTTCTGGAGCTTGTGTGTGGATCTCTCGGCTTCATGAAGGCTGTACCTCAGCTCCTGTGGGCTGCAGCTCTCTCAGAATCTTCCATGGCCCTCATACAGCCAATCAGCTGGGTTGTCTAACCCTAGCCTCAGCCATGGAGTGACCTTACCCTGCATCAGGCAGCCCCATGATGAGCCTTAGTGACTAGAAAGGATCTGGGGTAGCTCTACCCTCAGGGTCTCTCTGTCTGACATATTTTTCTATAGCTCTCTTAGATTTTTGCATGTCTCCTTATTTTTGTTAATTTCACTTAAAAATATTCCACGCATCTCTGATCCCCTTCACACTAGAGAAGAAACATAGGAGGTGGTCCTTTAGTCTTAGCCTTCATGTTCTGAAGCAGGAACAAAAGATTTTGCAAATCCTTGTGCAACCCCATCCCCACACTATTCCAAGCCTTTTTGCACTGCTTAGAACTTAAAGTTAAGCCCTCTCCTATCCTAAGGTGATGAACCTCACCTTAGGATAAGATGTTACAATGAAACACCATTTATGGACGAAGTGAAAATGTATCAGTTTAGTGTCCATGAAGTATTATCTCTCTTACTGGTGACTATGTTCTCAGGGCAGAATTTCTCAGGCCACCTTCTCGCACAATACTTTCAAAAATTATGTTTGAAAACATCTGATAACTCATTCAATTTTACCCTGACCACCGTACAGAATGCTGCATGTATGATTTTGGCCTGAGAAAGAAGGCAAAGAGTTCTCCTGGAGAATATTAAAGATGATACTTTTTAAAAAATGTGATGTATTTCCAATTTATTTTAAAAAATAATGGAGATGTCATACTTATATCAATTTTCTAAAAAAACACATTGGTAGTATGGTTTATATTTTACAAATCTTACTTATTATCTCCTTTATTCCAATGTACCATGTCGGAGAGGTTAAGTACTCAACTGAAAAGATTGAAAGCTATACACATAATTGTTACAGTGATGTATGCATAAAAAATAAAGTATTGCAAAGTCTATGCTGTTCGCTTGTTTGCACCATACACCTGTGAGCTAATGAGAACCTCTTCCACATATTCAGATGGATATCGTGGTTTGCATTCAACTTATTTCAGTTTGTTGAAATGTGTTCAACATTATTACATGGTTTTCCTAGAGGAAGGCAGGTACAGAGATAATGTTGCAAGTGATCATTTACCATTTTGTTAAATATCTGGAGACAGGGTTAGTGCACTAGTAAAATGACTGTGTTAGGGATGATCGGATATAGTCCAGCTTCTTATTTCAAGCATAAAGGAAAGGAAGATGTTTTTGTAATGATGACAAAGTTGAAGAGGCCTGTGAACAGAAATAACTAGTTCAAACTAAAATATCAAAATGCCCTCTTATCAAATTGTTGGGTAGAGAGAAGCATCTTCTAAAAAAGGAGATATAATGTTAAATAAAAGTCTTTTGGTGAAATGTTTACTTTGATAATAAAGTAATTATTGTCCAAATGTGTATTAAATATTATTAGCCAAAAGCTGGAAATATTATCCTCATTTAAGAAGGAATCTAGAGGTGTGATCCCAAAATTCTTTGGAATAATAATGAGCTCAAAATTTTAAATGTAGATATCTCTTAAAGCCATATTGATTCAAGTCTTTAACTTTGAGTGGACAGGAAGTATACAAGGAAATGAGGAGTGAAGAACGCTATCAGTTAACATCTTATCGCCACAGTAGAGTTCAACATTACACCCTTCCTCACGCCTACATAGCCAGACCAGTTACGAATGAAGAAATAAAGTACTCCAACTTAAAAAAAGTTTTAAAGAAAGATTTACATGCATCAGAGTAAGACTTACCACGTATCATATGGAAGAGGACACGTTATGTAGGCACTGTAGAATATCATTTACGGCAATAGTTTTGACTTTCACAGTAATACTTGTATCAAAAATAACTAATAACTACTTTTAAATTGAGAGGGGGAGAGAGAAACAGAGAGAGAGAGAGGAGACAGACAAACAGACACACACACATGCACGTGTGTGCGTGCGCGCACACACACATATACACACACACACAGACAGAGAGACAGACAGAAAAATTCAAGACCCAAAAGGCAAATAAGAAAATATTTTACAATAACACGTGACTTACATGACTATTCTGGGAAAGACTATCCAAATATTGATGAACAATAGCTCTCACTGTGTTCTTTCTGTCTCACAACCCTTGAACAATTCATTAATCTAGCTAATATTATTAGCAGTGGCAAAATGTCTATTCAAAGTCAATAATAATTAAATTAAAAATTCTCCTTCCTCTCCAATGAGCCACTGTAACTGACAAATCAAGCAGATGTCTGTATGCCTTTTTCAAAACACTCTGAAGTCTTCCTATATATAAACTCTGGGATCTGAACTTACACACCACTTTCTCTCTCTCTCTCTCACACACACACACACACACACACACACACACACACTCACACACGAAACTTAATCAAAAAGAGACTTCTTAGATAATAATTGCCGAAACAGAACTTTAGACCCTATTTTACCCACCCCTATTTCCTTTTAAGTTCCATTTACCAATCCTTTTCCCCACCCCCCAGTGCAAAACTCTTTGTTTTCTGACTTTTCCCCACTTTTCCTAATAGTGCTCTTCTCAGAAAAGGATTTCCTTTGAGTTGCAGTTTACATCGCTGCAGGGCTTCAAATGTTACCTTTCAGAAGCAAGGCTTTTTAATAAGGACATAATATCAGAATGCCAGGCAGCAGTATCCTTGAAATCACATATTTATCTCAGGTAAATATTTCTTAACAAGTAGTCCATGATTCCTGCATCAGACATCCAAGAATTTATAAAAATGCATATCCTCTGTGCTCCACCATAGAGAACTTGATTCATTATGTCTGGGGTGAGTCTCAGTGTTTCTCAAGTACACTGAAGTTTGAGAACTAATGGTTTACATGTTAAGAGCATGAAGCCTGTCATCAGCAGACATGGCTCTGTTTTATTCATTGTGTGATACTGGGCAAGTTACTCTCCCATGATGCATTATTGCTTATCTATATGATCAGAATAATAATACCGTCTTTAAAGGGCATTGTGATGAGGCAATGCATGTCAAATGCCAAATCAGTCAGAACTCTAGCTGTGAATGAAGGAAAACCTCATTAGCTCACAAAACTGAAAATTCTTGAGGAAGATCTGGCTTCCGGGTGTACTTGATTCATAACTCTGTACATACTTTTTTTCCATCTCCTTTTCTCATCTCTGACTTTTGCCTTGTTGGCTTCGTTTTCAGATTGGCTATTCCTTTGTAATTACAAGACGGCTGCAGAAACTGAAACATGACATTTTTCAAGGTTCAAATTTCAGGGGAAAGAGTAAAAGTTATTTTTTGTAATTGAACTGTCCAGGATCATTCATGTGTTGGGAGGCACCCCTCCATGTTTCTCTCGACCTCCACATCTTGCTGGGGATGCAAAGATTATGAGGCCCTGACCACTCTTTGCCTGGATTATTTCTCAAGTTTGTGTTTTCAGCAAGCAATCTTGAGTGATTAGGTAATAGTACTTTCAAGGACAAAGAGAAGATTTGATTACTGCTTGCTATAAAGTGGTGATTTCCCCAAGATCAGGGTTCTTCAGCTGTGTTACAAACCCATTGTTACATAGTATCCATCTGGGCTCATACTACACAACCCCCATGAGATTCAGGGGGAAAGAAACTAATGTAATAGGAATGAAATGTTATAGAAAGTTCTCAACCTGAAAAAAAAAACCCAACAAATAAATTTAGATCATGTTGCTTACCTGCTATATCATGAGTAATAAAGTCCTTTGTCTTTGAGCCAGAAATATTGTTTTTTTTTTGTTTTTTTTTTGTGTTTTTTTTTTTTTGCCAGAACCTACAAAGCAGCAACAGACTAGCTTATTAGTTTGTAAGTAAACTCAGATTCCAGGCTCTGACAGTATCTACTATTGAACCCATTAGCAAGGCCTGGGGAATATGTTTGCCCAAACCTGGGTAATATACTCTAGCCTTGGAGCTGAGGGTGTCAACTCCACCGGAAACAGGAGGGGCAGCAGGGTAGATTCCAAGAAGAAAAGTAATATACATATATCCAAAATAAATAATAATAAAGTTACATGTTATGTGGCAAAAATAAAAAGAACCATCTACAGTCTGGTGCATACCCAGGAGCCAAACACACACACACACACACACAACACAACACACACACACACATATGTATGTCTTCTTCAAAAGACATACAATAAATGACAATCTATTATTATTATTAATCGCTATTAGTATATCTCAAGAGAATTAAAGCGATTCAGGTTTTTAAATGCTTGTACTAGATCTAGTCATATAGTTAAGTGAATGGTGTTAAGTTAACTTTAAATATACAAAAAAATTGTGTCACTTCTTTAAACATATGCACATCTGAAAGTTGAGCAAAATGTATCTTCATTTTTGTAGTATATTTTTCTATGATAAAGAAAGTAATGATGTTATTTATTTAGGAAATTCAAAATATCTCACAAATGTTACTAACAGATTTCATATGACCTCAAGAAAATGAATCACTGTATCAGATTCTACATCTTTAAAATGAGAGTAATTAGATGTCAATCCAGATTTATAACAATATATTAAATTCCCATAAGATTAATGGCATTGTTTAAATATATTTTTAAAAGGTATAAAGGCATTTTAATGTTATACACAGCATACAGTTAAGCATATTTAAGATGACATTGAGATTAGGGATATATGTGAATAAAGCATGAAATGACATACAAAGGTTTGGTTGGGCCAGCTCTGAAGCTACATTTTATCATCAGAAATTGGATAAAAGTTTGTTTTAAATATAGTTTTAAGTCAGGGGTCTCCAACCGCCAGGCTGAAGACTGGTACAGCTCAGTGGCCTGTTAGGAACCAGGCCACACAGCAGGAGTGAGCATCAGGAGAGTGAGCAAAGCCTCATCTGTTTGCAGCCACTCCCTAGCACTAGCCTCTCTGCCTCAGCTCC
This sequence comes from Eonycteris spelaea, assembly GCA_003508835.1. Classification (NCBI taxonomy): domain Eukaryota; kingdom Metazoa; phylum Chordata; class Mammalia; order Chiroptera; family Pteropodidae; genus Eonycteris; species Eonycteris spelaea. Next base: position 4,382,497 of record PUFA01000122.1, read on the forward strand.
ACCTCAGATTATCAGCATTAGATTCTCATACGAGCATCTGTCCCTGATGCCAAAAAGGGTATGGACTGCTGTTTTAAGTAATAGAAATGAGCTCACCACAGCCAGAAATTGGTACCAATTATTAGCAAAACAATATCCAAATAAGTTTAACTGTGGCTTACAAATATATTTGTGCCATGTATTTGGGGCCTGACATACCATTGTGAAGATAACCAACTCCCATGAATTAGACTGACAGTTTCTGTTCCTCTTAGATTTCATAGCAGTTATATATAAACTGTCAGTAACTAGAGTTAAAATATAGTGCCAGGGAAGGCAGGCAAGGAAATAGAAATAACATTTATTCAATACCTACTTTGAAAGAGGTGCATTTTGCTAGGTGCTTTACATGCATATCTTTTTACAAGGAACCTTCCCAAGATTCCTATGAACTAGAAGTCTTTTTTTTTTTTTTCCTTTTACGAGCAAGTAAAGAGAGAGGGGAATAAACACCAAAAAAAACCCCATTCATCATGTTAAAATTTGTAGTTAGAGGTGGAAGCAGAACTAAAAATCAGACCTATTGACTCTAAGAACTATGTTTCTTCTACCATGTCAGTTAAAGTCCACTTAAATGACCCAGATTTCATTTCAGAAATGACACAGAAGTAGGAAAATTTTGACTATTGTCTCAAGATTTACAAATCAGTGACCCAAACCAAAGTGTCCAAATGTACCACTCTACTCACGGTCTGTGCCTAAAGCAGAAAAAAAAAACTGCCTAATATAAATAGCAGTTTTACCTCTATGTAAAATGTGCCTGTGTCAAGAACTCAACATAATACATCTAAGGCTGCACCATACATGCTTCTTTCAATGAACAAGAGATACCATAGCACAGTGATTGAGTAGAAGGGACCAGGAATCAGAATGCATGGTTTCAAATCCTGGCTTTGAAAATTACTGGCTATGTCACCAGGGGCTGTTCATTTATCCTCTTATGCCTCAGACTTTTTAACTTAAAAATGAGAATAAAAATAATTTCTGCCCCATTATGTTAGCAAAGTGACACATAAGTCCTTTCAGTATTTTTTACATGCTTTAATAATCCTTTTCATTTATATAACTTCCATAGAGATAACAGTAATTTAAGAACACTGAAAACCAAGAAAAAGTTTTTATTCATCTATGAAGTAAACATGTTCCAATTATTAAGAATGAAATAATTAAGAAACATTAAAATAATGATCAGATACTATAATTTTAATGGTCATTAGAATGGGGAAACAAGGCAAAATTCTAGATAAGCAGCATTAATTCAGTCCTATAAACTATAATAAATAGCTTTTAGGACATTAGTAACTAGTTGGGAAATTTTCCTCTATTTAAACTAGTAGTTGTTCTGTTGTAAAAACAGTGTAAAGCAATTGAAAAGCATTAAACCAAATCTTTTCATATGAACTCTTTCCAGTTAAGAGGTCATGACATTTATAGGATGCCAATTAAATAGAATTCACTAGATTATTCAAGTGATAGAGTCTAGTTAAGGAAAGATGAGAAACTCAGGGGAAAAAAATCACCCTTTCTAAATATTGAAAACAGATATTATAAACTATAAACAATTATTTTTTAAATAAATTCTTCTTGTGAAGAATCTCTATGAATCTCTTCGAGTAGGAATAGAATGCAAAACAGAGAGGTAAATATGCAAAGCACAATTTCAAACAGCTGTGGACACTTTAAAGATGTGGCGGACAAATATTTCTTTTAAATGAGTGCTGTCTCACCTGCAGCTGCATCTCTCATCTCATTTGCAAATCAAGAATGGATCTATAAGAATAAAACTGATGAGTACATCGAATCCTCTGAGAGTTAGTTCTTTTCCCATGGCAATATCTTCTCCAAAGTGAGATTCTAGAATCATTACAACTAACATCCAGTTACATTCCACTTCGAAATGAAATAAAACTGATTCCATTCTAAATTGAATATATTCAAATCTTCCTATCATTTTTTTTCTGACAAAAGCACAGGGATACCAAGGGGAAGCATTTGTAAAGCCAACTAATGGGTTCCTGCAAAGATGGTGAGTAGCAATAAGGAGGCTGGACAGTCAGCCAAAATCTGCTTGGGCAAGATTGAGTTTTTATTTTCTCTTTCTAAAGCCCAGATGGCAGGAACCTGATTTCCCAGTTGTTTCCATGAGTCTAACATCCCCTAAAGGCCATTTGTCTTTGATTTCTCAGTGCCTGGCCTGCCATCTAACACAGTTGAAAGATAGCAGTATACAGTTCAGCTATTAACAGGACTGTGGAGCTCAACCACTTAATAGCTATGTGACCTTGGGTAACTGACTTTGTATCTTCACCTTAGTTTTAGTTTCCCAATCTGTAAAATGGGAAAAATACTAGTATCCCCATCATAGAGTTATTATGAAAATTAATATTGTAAAATACTTAGAATAATACTTGGCACATGGTGAGTTTTCAAAGCACTCAGCAAAGTATCATCACATTAAATCGATGGGTTTATTTAGACAAAGCAGACGTTGATTTTGATATTGGGTCATTGTTTACCTCCTGTGTGTCTCTTTCCCTGTTTTGGTCTTCTGGAGTTCCTTGCATGAGCACATCATTCTCACATGTCAACTAATTTTTCTATTGTACAAGTTATTAGTGACTTCAATTATGAACCCCTTAATTTTAGTTGACTTTTTAATGGGAGATAACAATGGTTCCCTACCTAGGCTGCACATCAAATAGGAAGTATCTTAAAAACACAGATTCCTAGCACCCAGCTCAAGAAACTCTTGGAAATAAAGCCCAGGCATCATGTGAAAACAGGGTTTCCACAGGATTCTGATACAGGTGGTTTCCTCTCACTGGTATTTGGGAGAACCTCAACTATAGATTTTAAAGGTTTCGCAAAGGAAAGTACAGTGTTTCTAGTGAAAGTTTAGTCTATTAGCAGTGGGGTACTTTTTCTTTTTTTGCTGTAGGGGACTTCTTTGACCCTTCAAATCGTACCGCACCATCAAGAGCTTGCCTGGCATCCCAAGGGCTATTCAGAAGATTTCCATAAATCTCCCAAGCACAAGAGTATTATCGCCAATCCCTCTTGTACTAGTATCATTTTCAAGGGCAATGAAAAATACTTATCCTGACATTTTTCTTCATTGATATTCCTTTTGCAGACACTTCTCTTCAGGGGAACCAGACTTTGCAAATGTTTGTTTCTGTAGTTTTCCTTTCCACATCCTTCAATACTCCCTTGGGCTTGGTTCATGTTCCATCAGTTACTTAAAATTAAATAAAGAGTATATCATGCTTAAACTTAACCTCTTACTCTGCATCTTTTCTTAGTTATAACACGTGATTATCATAAGCATTATGAAAGTCAAATTTACAAAATGCTTCAAGATTCCTGAGCAAAAGGAGACTTTGTTGTATATTTTAGTTCATCAATCATTATATGGAATGGAGAATTTGCTGAGGCTTGAGGAAGCTGTGATTGTGACCAGGAGATTAATATGGCGATGATGATGATAACTATTATCTCAATCATTTTTATTATGATATCCTTGGCTGTGTAGTGTAGTTGAAGCAGCTTCAGAAGAGTGGTTTATTAGTGGTCAGGTGAGAAATCAAAAGGTCTCACTGGATATTTAAAGCCATGATAAAAAAAAAATGAAATGGAGGACTAATGACTTGGAAAAACATCAAATAACAGATGTGACTATAAAGAGAGAGTATAGGGTCTACGTTTAATATATCAAAACAATATTTAGTCTACATGTAAAAGTATCATAGCTCAACATCCAAGAATAACTCAAATAAATGTAGTGTTTCACTTGTTTTCCATAAGCTGCATGAAACTAGAAAAATAAACATTGATCAATAACGCGAAATATAAGACATTTTGCATAGAATGCTCTAATGCTTTTTTTTTTTTTGGTCAAAAGTATTAGAGAAGAAAAACCAATGCTTAAGAGCTCAATTTCACTTATTTCTCATAGTCTTTAATAACATATAATAATCTTTCTTTGTACTGGAAATAAATTTTTTTTGCAAAAGTCACATCTATGTACTCCTACTTACTATCATATTTACTTACTGCTTGAAGGTTACTTCTGAGTTAGAAAACATATATTTTAATACTGTGTCCAGTAAGTTAAAAATACATATAATAGTCTTAAAAGATCAAATTAGTGATAACATGACTATAAATAGCTTTATTATGCATCTTTGTTTCAATTGCTTATCTCCAACTATTTTATCTCTTTTACAAAAATGAGAAATTTTAGATAGCAAATTTACAATTGTGGATTCTTAAATTAATCTTGCTTGAAAGGATTGTATTTATTTTATTTTATCACCAGACTATCACTCTATACGTGAATTAACATTCTTAAACAGGTGACATTGGTTAAGAACTTTCCACAATAGAAATATTATGAATAAAATCTCCTTAAAAATGCATTTTTATTTTAAATTGGGATTTGCTTTTTATTAAACCAGCATGAATAATCATCTATACTGGCCAGGAAATCCCAGCCTTCGTTCTTGAGGATATAATATCGTTTTTCTTGTTTTATAATATAAATAAACAATCTTACAGTTGACAACTTTTTGTCATGAAAATGAGAAAGTATTGAGAAATATATACTTATTTCACATATTAAGAAAGATATTTGGCAATACCAGGTATTGTTATATTTAATAAGGAAATTCCTTATAGGATCTGTTTTTTATAAATTTTTATAATGTTATCATAAAAATTGCTCTAAATTTCATAAATTGTATACTGACTTTTTTAGTTAATTTTTCCTTTTGTTGAAAAATAACTAAATTAAAATTTTTTGCAAGTTTTCTAGATTCCTGTTTCCAAAACTGATTTTCCAACTTAGTTCCAGAGTTAAAGAAAATGATTAATCAATGTTAGAAAGGAAAGAAAGTTTTAGCATAATTTACAGAAAAAAACTAACATATAATAATTCTCATTACAAAAAGCAATGCCATTGAAAATAATCTAGAATTATATTAAAATAAACTTAATACATTTAAGTTTAAATCTTAACATTTAAGTTTTAATTGAAGATAGACAAAAAAATCAATCTTGTGGCATAGTTGTCTGTGATTTAATTAGAAATCTCTTTTTTAAAATTAGCTACTATCACTGCCTTTGAAAGATCTTTTCTTCTTTTAAGAGTGGCTCTTGTTCTATCAAGAATTAGTGTTACAGTTCCTAGGTTAGTATTTGAAAACAGAGATCGAAGTAAATGCAGTGCCTTCTAAAACTTTATTCTAGATCCTCTTTAGGTTTAAATTTATAAGCAACAATCTTATTTTGTGGATGAATGGAGAAATGTCCATCCATATGGCATCAAATATTTTGATAAACATGAAAGTACAATGAAGTTACAGTTATTAATTAACAATTATCACTGTGTAAACCAATGTTAACTTTCTTATTCACACAAGAAATAGTTTTAATTGCCTGAAACCTGGCACAAGACAGACAAGTTCTCCCACTTTCATGGAATTTATATTCTAGTGGGGTGAGACAGACAATAAAAATTAATTACAAATTTATGAAGAGCTATAGTAATGATAAAACAAGGTGATATGATTGTGTGTTTCCGATTAACTAAAACTAAGTTGTCAGAAAATGCTCTTTCCAAGGGTTGATCTTTAAACTAAGATGATTGATAGGTAGAAGATTGTCCTGGGAAAATAGAAAGAGAATTCCAAGATGAGAACCTAATATAGGAATGATGTATTCCAGGAACAAACTGGAGGATGAGGAGAGAGGAGGAGCAGGAAAGGAGAAGCGGCCAGTGAGGAAGAAGTAAAATCAAGAGAAGAAAGTGTTTCTATAAAAAGGATGGGTATGCTCTACCAAATGCTTATAAGAAATCGAGAAAGATAAGGAAAATCAAGTGACCATTAAATTTGACAGAACATAGGTTGTTCTTGGCCTACCATAGCATATTTTCAGAGGAATAGGGGGTTAAGGGCAACTGGAGTGGGCTAAAGAAAGAAAGGAATAGAGAGGAAATAGAGAGAGCAACTTCAGTCAGCACTTTTGAAGTTTTTCTCCAAAAGGGAGCTGAGTAATAATGGAGCAGAAGCTGGAGGAAGAAATCAAATGAACATGTTTATGCTAGTGAGAATAATTAAGTTCAGAAAGCTAAATTAATGAAAAGAAGGAATATTTCAGGAGAAGAGTCGTAGAGTAGAAAAGACATTTGAGAGCAAATGCCCATGTCCTGGTTTTGGTGGAAGCAGGCATGTGCCGTCTCTTGTAATGGAAAGTGTGAGGACATGGGTGCTCAGAGGGTGCTTTGCCTCTTGGACTAGAGATTGGAAGTTTGAGGTATGCAAAAATTGTGATATAGTCTTATTTTAGAGCACGAGAAAGAAGTATATATGAAAACATAAAGATAAGCAAGCAGTACTGAATACCCAGGAAGGATTTGTGGTCATGAGTTGAAATTAGAATCAGCGAGCAGACACGCATGCTTTCCTCCAGATTTCTTCAGCTGCCAACATGAAATAAGAGCTAGTGAGATAACCAGAGTTAGACTGTTTTGGGGGGAAAGTAAAATGGAAGAAACAAGGGGCAAGAGAGTCGAACTTCTAAAATACATAGATTTAATGATATGAAATAAGATGAATAAAGAAAAATGAGAAGGATCATGAAGAATGAGCAAGAGTAAAGTTTCATAACTTACATGACTTGGAATGATCAAAACATAGATGGAGTGGGAATGGGAGAGAAGAGTGGGCAGTGAGGTTAAAGAACTGGATGTAGAAAACTGGGGAAGTATAGAGTTGTCAGTGACAACAAGGTCAAGGATATACCTGCAGGAGTGGATAGCTGTTGTAAGACAGTGGAGGAAGTGAGAGCGAGGAAGATCAAGGAATCATGAAGCTATGTGAGGGATGAGTTTTTCACAAGGATATTAAAGTCACTAGTAAAAATGATAGTTATAGGAGTGGAGAACATGACAGAGATTCACATACTGAAATCTTTTATAAATAAAAAGAAAGGATGAAAAAGTTAGTAGATGTCAGCTATAGAAAAAGTGGTATAGCTTGGTATGAACTGTAAAGTTTTAAGGAAGAGGATCTTATACAGAAGCACAAAGAGAACAGCAAAAGCAACCTCACTATCGAATCTCAAGGGTTATCTGTATTAATGACCTAACTATTCTCTTTACATCTAAATTAGTGGTATCGTGTAGACAAGACAATGCCTGTTTCATCAATGGCCATAGCTAGAAAGGGGTAAGATTAACTTGCATTTAACCTTCTTGTTTAATTTTTATTCTATTATATAAAGGTATTTAACTTCAGCCACTCACAGAGATACTCTAGAAAATAATTAGTTATTACACATATTTAAAATTATAATACATTCGACTCCAACATTCATTTAAAATTTGCCTTGTATAAAATAAAATTTCATATCCTAGTGTAGTACACTGTAGGGGGATGGAGAATTGTGATATAATGACTAGAAAATATAAGACCGGAAAGAAACTATTTCTCATAGGTGATAAGATTGCATGCTTATACTTTCCTTTTCCCTCTCAAATGGTGAACATAACAATTTAACACTAAAGAACAAACCTTCCTTTGGCTGCATGAAGCTAATAATGCAAAAGATTCAGCACATCTGGGGGATAGTTTACAAGAACAGCCTGTAATCTCCACTTCTTCCACTTCTTTGGACAAATATATCGGCCTCGTTGACGTTCTATGATAGACCTATTTCTATCCATCTTTTTAAAATGATGTATCTCACAAGGAGGATAAGTAGAAAACATGATACAACACAACTGCTTGTTTTTTTCATTTTGCAATTATCATTACTTGAGTCATAAATGATATATGATTTAAACCAGTAACATATGTCTGTGCCTGACAGAGGACATTTTTCATCTTTTGAGTATGGGTTACATTTTCAGCAGCAGGTGCTATGAATCTAAGTGAAGTAAAACAAGCTTCTAAATTCACTTCTCAGATTCATCATACTTCAGAGTGTTTTATAGGAGCAGAAATAAAAGAAGTAGTTTTGCTGTTTTCTAAAATTTCTCTAAACCATGGAAGTCTTTAGTTTAATTCTAGACTCTATAAGCTTGGCCAAATCATTTTAATATGGTGTTTCTTCTTTTGATCAGAGGCTGGTAACCTGGCCCGCATTCCAGTTCTTTGTCCCACCCCTTTCCTCTGCACATCTTTAATCCTTTCAGATCACAGAAGTGTAGGGGCAATTTCTGTACACTAAATGATTGTTCATACCTCCACACCTTTCCTGATCCCTGGAATAGTCTTAGCTTCTTCAGCTACTTGGAACATTTCAACACTTCCTTTTAGATTCAGGTAAACTATCACCTTCTTTATGAGTCTTTCCGTCCACCATATTCACCTCTCTCACAGTTAGTCATTCCCTCTCCTTTCTTTCTATGTGCATTTGAATATACATCAGTTATTGTTAGTGTGGCCATGTAATGTATTGTCTAAACCAGGGCTCTTTTGAGCAAAGGGGTACAATGTTAATTATTATACTGGAACATCAGGCACAAAATATGACTGTCCTGGCTAACTAGGACATGTAGTCACCCTAATTATAGCACTTATGGCATTGTATTGTGGAACCAGACTGTGAAGGCAAGGCTGCTTTGTACCTCGTGCAATGGCTGACATATTTAAATACTTAGTGGATAGCTACTGCTTTACTATTACCTTTCTTCTAGTAAAGGTATCTTTAGGAGTCACTCTACTACACTCTTTGTTTGATTTCAATCCCCACCCATGTTATTTGGATGGAGCTGAACTCACCTTCCTTTGCTCCATGTGGCTAGAGACATGACTCAGATCCCACTGATCAAAGTAATACAAGTCCCTGGCCAGCCCCCATCAGTCAGTGATTGGTTCAGATTTATACATGGTACTCTAATTAGAGCCAGTCTTGTGGATTTTGTTCAAACTGTGAGAAGAGGAAGCTCAATTTCGTCTTCGGTTGCTACACTGTGAGCGTGGAACTGCCAGGTGACCCCTCGCCTCCAAGGAGAGCTACTCATGAGAATGAAACAAATACTGAAGGAAACAAAGCCGAGACATGGATTCCTCAAGAAATTGGAACTTTTTTCTCCAATGTTTCCTGAAGCTAGATTTTTTTTTACTCTAAATATTTGAGTTACGTGAACCCATAAATTCTCTTTTTGCTGAAGTCAGTTTGAGTTGTGTTTCTGTCCTTTGCAGAAAAGGAGTTTTATTTTCCTGCCTAATGAGGCCTGGGCCAAAGGATATGTTCAGTAAGTACGGGTGAATGAGTGGAATGAACCAAGTGGTCTCTTGTGGGCAGTCTCAGGACTGCAAATGACCAGAGTGAACTCTCCTACCTGCAGCTCCCTAGAGCCTGGTGCCAAATTACCTCAGCTCTCAAAAGTACTCTGTCCTCATGGTACTTCCTTCAGGCAGAGTTCCTAGGGCAGTCAACACGGGCTCTCATTTTTATTTCTTTGTCTATTTTACAGGCACGTTTTGCCATTGGTGACTTGACAATAATTTGAGGACAGCTAGTGAAGTTAAAAGGACGTGTTACTTCCAGCTATCAAAAGTTACTGGAGGTTTGAAATACACCATCAAGATGAAAACCATCTTCTCCCTAACCATTCTCCCACCATGTATTTTACCAAGACAAAGGGACGTTGTCCAAGTACACAAACACTTCAGAATGCCACACTGGTCTTACCTGCCCAATGAACACTACTTTCACATTTCCTCTAATCTAATAAGCCTTGTATAAAAATATATAGAAAAATATGGTTTAGGGATCCCAGGTACTGAAGCTTATGAAACATTTCTGGTAGGAAGAGTGTGGATTTTGTCATAATCATAGTGTAAACAGCCCAAAGAGACCCCAGTGTACTAGGCACTACATTGAACACAAATTCGTTCACTTATTAGTGGGTCAATTCATTTTAAATTTGGAGGAAATGAACTGGAGTGAAGCTGCCTGAAAAAATTTGACTTGAAAAATCTAGATTTCAAATATATATTTCTGAAAGCTGGAAGTGAGTAGAACATAAGACTGCCATTTCAGAGAAATTAAGAAAACAACACCATTTATGATTGCATCAAAAACAGTAAAATCCCTGGGAATCAAATTAACCAAGGAGGTAAAAGGTCTGTTCTCAGAAAGTTATAAGTCATTGAAAAAAAGAAATTGAAGAAGATACAAATAAATGGAAGCATATACCATGCTCATGAATAGGAAGAATCAACATCATTAAAATGGCCGTACTACCAAAGCAGTCAATCTATAGATTCAATGCAATCCCTATCAAGATACCAATGGCATTTTTCAGAAAGCTAGACCAAATAATCCTAAAACTTATATGGAATCATAAAAGACCTCAAAGAGCCACAGCAATCCTGAGAAAGAAGAACAAAGTTGGAGGTATCACATTACTTGATACCAAACTATACTATAAGCCTACAGTAATCAAAACAGCATGATACTGACATAAAAAAGATACATTAATCAATGGAACAGAATACCCTAGAAATAAATCTGCATCTATACGCTCATTTAATATATGACGAAGGAGGCAAAAATATACAATGGGGGTAAAGACAGTCTCTTCAATAAATGGTGCTGTGAAAATCGGACAGATACATGCAAGGAAGAAAGAAAGAAAGAAAGAAAGAAGAAGAAAGAAGAAAGAAAAGAAAGAAAGAAAGAAAGAAAGAAGAAGGAAAAGGAAGGAAGGAAAGGAAGAAGGAAGAAAGAAAGGAAGGAAGGAAAAGAAGAAAGGAAGGAAGGAAAGAGGAAGGAAGGAAAGGAAGAGAAGGAGGAAGGAAGAAGAAGAAGAAGAACGAAAGAAAGAAAGAAAGAAAGAAGAAAGAAAGAAAAAAGAAAGAAAAGAAAGAAAGAAAGAAAGAAAGAAAGAAAAGAAAGAAAGAAGAAAGAAAAAAAGAAAACTGGATCAACTTCTTACACTGCATATAAGAATAGACTCAAAATGAATTAAAGACTTAAATGTAAAACCGGAAATCATAAAAATTCTAGAAGAAACATAGGCAGTAAACTCTGATACTGTTAGCAGTAATTTCTTTTTGGATATATCTCCTCAGACAAGGGAAACAAAAGCAAAAATAAATAAATGGGACTACATCAAACTAAAAAGTTTTTGTGTAGCAAAGGAAACCATTAACAAAACAAAAAGACAATCGACTGCTTGGGAGAAGATATTCGCTTATGATACATCTGATAAGAGGTTAATATCCAAAATAGAGAAAGAACTCACACAACTCAACAACAAAAAATAAATAATCCAATTAAAAAATGGGCAGAACACCTGAACAGATATTTCTCCCAAGAGGAAATACAGATGGCCAATAAACATATGAAAACAGGCTTAAGGTCACTAATTATCAGAGAAATGCAAATTAAAACCACAATGAGATATCACCTGACACCTGTCAGAATGGCTATCATCAATAAATCAAAGAACAACAAGTGTTGATGAGGATGTGAAAAAGGGCGCTCTCATACATTGTTGGTGGGATTGCAAATTGGTATAGCCAAAAATTTTGACCCAGCAATTGCACTTCTGGGTATTTATCCAAAGAAAACCAAAACAATAATCCGTAAATATCTATGCACCCCTATGTTCATGGCAACAGAATTTACAATAGCCAAGATATGGAAGCAACCTAAATGCCCATCAACAGACAATTGGATAAAGAAATTATGGTTCATATATACAATGGAATATTACTCAGCAATTAAAAAAATGAAATCCTATTATTTGCAATGACATGGATTGACCTAGAAGTTATTATGCTGAGTAAAATAAGTCATACAGAGAAAGGTAAATACCATATGATTTCACTTATATATGGAATTTAAGGAACAAAAAGAACAAACTAATCAAAAACAGACTCACAATATAGAGGACAATCTGGTGATGGCCAGAGAGGAGGGAGTTGAGGGGCTGGGAGAATGGGGTGAGGGTTAAAGAAGTACAAATTAGTAGTTGATAGATGTTCATGGGGATGGGGAGCATGGCATAGGGAATGCAGTTGGCATTAATGTAATGTCTAGTGGAGAACCAGAGGACAGAAAGAGCAATTAGGGGGATTGTTTTATAAACTATATAAATGTCTAACCAATGTACTGTATATTTGAAACTAACAAAATATAAAAATAATACCATTTCAATGAAACAAGTAAAACAACTATTTTAAATAAATTGTATTCGAGGAATTGGGTAAAAATTGACTTCTGTTTCTTTGGACTAAGCACTAAATAATGTTACTAAGATATAAAAATACAAGCTAATGTCATCACATCCAACCATCAGTTTTTAACCAACTTGTTTAATAATCCACTTAGGCACTAAGAGTTCTTACAAGTGATAATTGTGATGCAGAACCTCTGGGCTACATTCCAGAGACATGAAGGACAATTTCTCCCTTTTTTTCTGTGGCTTTGCCTACTTGACTCACATCACCTTGTAGTGGTATTGACTTTCCATGCCCCAAAATGCATTCTCCACATAGCTGAGTGATTTTTTAAAACAGCATTCATTGTATATATTTTCATAACTTAAAACTCTTCATTGGATATTCATTCACTTGGAATAAAATAAAAACTCCTTACCATATTTTATAATGCCCTGTCTGGTCCTTCTGTCATCCATCACCTCATATGATTCATGCTTTTACTCACTAAACTCTAGTCGGAGTCTTCTAACATCTTAAATGTGCTGTGTCATTTCAACCTCAGGGCCTTTGCTCCTACTATTCCCTTTGCCTGGAAAGTTGCTCCCACCCCATCCCTACAACTCTCCTCCTCCACTTTTTCTTGCTTTAAAGCTCTTCTTGCATTTGGTGAATGTTTATTTATTTATGCCTCTCCTCACTAAAGTATAAGCTATGGGATAGCAGGTGGGTACCTAATATGTTTATCACTTTGTTCACTGGCACATAGAAAGTATGCAATAAATATTTGTTAAAAAAATCATTTGGATGGCATAGAGTTCATATGCCGCTTAGCTCAGGAACACCTTCTCATTTTAAGTGGCCTTTAGTGACCTCCAGGATAATTGTTCTCTTTTTACCAGTCCTGGGTACAGACCTGCCCTAAAGAGGCTTTTAAAAATCATAAATATTAGAGCTAAAAGGTACACTGGAGATATTTGTTTACATATGAAAAACTCTGAGGTTTATAAAGCTGAAGTAACTTACCTTGAGAGGGATCACTTTTCTATGCCTCTAGGTTCTCTGATGAAGGAATTATCCCTAAACACTCTGGTCTCTCACGTCCTCCATGGAGGTAGAATGAGTTAGATGATTATTAGTTTGGGAGAAGACAAGGCATATGGGTTCCACCCCTCAGCCCCTCTTTCACTTAGAGATCCATCACGGGACATACCTATTCTGCACTGCTCCTCCTTGCCCCAAGTGTCAGGTTAGGCTCTGTCCCGTGTGGGAGGCCTGTAGCTGTGTCATTGTGTTTCTGGCTGGGGTTAGTGGGGTCGATTTGTCTTTTTCTAAATTCAGTATTTGCAGAGTCATGGTACCTGCACACTTAAGCTCTGCTCTCAAATCTAGCTTTTATTAGTTTAATAATAAAATGATTTTCTGATTCCTTTTCTTTTTTAGTTGGTTCATAACTGGGTGAGTTTCATCCCCTTGTATCTCAACACCAAAGCACCATAGTTGGTCACTGGCAGTTAGGGACTAGAATTCGAATCTTCCCATGCTCCAGCTCTGACTGCCAATGGACAATCGTCTCGCCTCAGCCAGTTCCACCACAACGTCCTTGTCAGCCACCTCTGAAATGTCTCTGCTATAGTCAGCATGCCCCCAGTGCAGAGCTGCTGGGGCAAGACTGTCTTCCAGTCCATGCTTTCCCATGTATCATATTCATCATGATTTCACCACGAACATGTTTTGAAACCTATGAAATAGATGTTTAAAGAGCCAACTTAATAGGAAAAATGGGGTGATGATCAGATTAATAAGATAAACATAAATCCTCATCATGAATTAGTCAGGTTATAAGTACATTTTTATCATCATGTTTATTTATTTTTCTCAAATTATTTTGTAAATTCTCTATTTTTTTCTTTTGTGTTACATTGTTTCATGAAGAGTTTAAACCTATCATTTCAGTCTGATATTTATCTGGATATGAGATTAGAATATTAACCCTCTTCTGGTTAATTGATATTTCAGTTAATCATAATTAAGGAGAGAATTGTATTCTACTTTATTATTGCTATCATGTAATACTCATAATATAATAATCCTAACAGGCCAACGGGTAGACGTTTCCAATGTTCAAAAGGAGTATAAAAAATGATTGGGTATGATTATGACCTTATTTGTTGAAACCAATACCTTCTCTGGTCATCCTAGAAACAGAGAAGAGAAAATCACTTATAATGAAAAAGCAAAAGAAACGTACCCCTTTATTGAGAATCCTTAACCACTCTTTATTGTTCCAACTTAAGCAAAAAGCAAAAGAAATAATAATATAAATAAAATAAACTTAAAAAGCAAACAAACAAAATGTCTCCCATGTAGTCATACTCTTTTTCTCTGCCGGTGTTCAAAAGGGTAAAGCCATTTCACATCGTGCGTTTGGAGGAGCGAGGGGTCAATGGATGTTTCCATCTAGGAATCACATCCTTTTCCATTAGAAGACTAACCCTCTAAACATTTCTTCTGTGTCAAGGTGGTATATGTCCTTCTCAGTTTGGAGTCTGCATGCTGGATTCAGAGATTCTTGTGTTTTTGGTACAGCTAGATATAAAGTTTTGATTTCTCATATTTTTGTTTCTTCTTGCCTCCCTAGCCCTCACTTCCCTTGCCATGATGACCACAAAACACAAATGCTATGAGGTGCTATGAGGAAACCTGCAGAAATTTCAAGTGAATGCAAAGAAGTCCTCTGGGCTTCCAGCAGATTTTTGAGAGCAAGAAATAAACTTGTACTGTTTATTCCACAACATAACCTGTCCTCTTCTGACTATTACAGCAAATCATGTGGACATACATATGATTTCTGCCTATTCTATTGGTGAGAATACAGTCACATAGCTAATCCCAATTCAAGGGCTAGCTAGGCTGTTTAAGCTCTATTACTATGGAAACAGAGGGGGGCAGATAGTGGAGGGGGAGCAGTCAGTCTCACTTCCTTGCCTCACATTTCAGCATTGCACTTGCTTGCAATGCTCTCCTCCCACTTCTCAGTCTGTGCACATCCCACACATCCTCCGAAGCACAGCCGTCTGCAAACTCAACATTCTGATTTCTCTCTCCCCTAAACTCTGATTGATCTATGTTTGTAATCTTTTATTATGTGATTCATTCATTTAAAAAAGATTATGAACTACTTACCTACCTCCAGGCCTTGTGCTAGACACTAGGTATGAAATGACAACTTAATCTCCAACATCAGAGCTTGAAGCTTCCACCTGCCCTACCCAAATTTCATGGTTAATAAATAATCCTTAGTTGAATATATGAATAAGACAGTAATATGATGGCATGTGATTCCATGTCAAGTGGCAGAGCACTACTGACAGATAAGAGAGAAAATCCCAAGGTAGATTGTAGGGTGCATGAGGACAGGAATCATGTTTGTCTTAGATTCCACCTTATCTCCAGTGCCGATCACTGGGTCTGACACGAAGTAGGTTCTTAGTATGTTTTTGTTGTTTTTGTGGAAAACTGTGAGGTAAGTGGCCTAACAGGAGTGTCTTGAAGTATCTTGCGACAGAGATTGGACTAGTACATAGGATGGGACCAGATTTTGAGAAGTCAGTTTTGGTTTTTTAGCCTTCATATGCTAGAAAATGAGAAGCATAAGCTATTTTTCTACAAACGGGGGCTGTAAAAAGATTAAACTGGTTTGCTAGTGGATTTGGTTATAGATATTATAGTAACAAAGATAAGTAAGTGAAGACTACAGTGATGAAAACTCAAATTGAGACAGCAGTGGTTGATCTCAATACAAAGGGTTAAACCTAACGGACAATGCAAAGGGAGGATCAATAGGAATTGGCATCGCAGAATATGAAGGTTAAGGGGAAAACAAGGATTTAAAAAGGGTAATTGAGGGTTCCAGCCTGAAATGTTGGAATGCGAGTCATACTGTTAAAGAGATAAATGTAACATAAGGAACCTGTGATGAGTTTAATTTGAAGCATGTTGTATTTTCTGTGGCAGGAGGAAATCTAGGAGGGATGTTGATCAGGCAGCTGAGGCCTGGAGAACAGGTGTTTTCAGTAATGAAAATGTAGCCTTGGGAGCCACATTCTGTGGATGTGCAAGACCTGAACAGACCTCTGCTCCACTCTTATCTTTTCCAGCATATGTTAAAGTAAACAGGACCAGTGCTCAGTCCAACTGTCAAGTGAGCTTTGCCTTCTCGCAGACTCTTCTCCTGTCAGTAGAGCCCCTGGACCATCCATACATATTAATGTATAATAAGAGAGAGGAAGATATCAGATCATCTAGAGGAAGGATAGGGTAGCGGATGCCTGGAGGGATAGAGTAGTAGAAGGGGTGTATTCCAGAAAGAATGGCATGTCTGGGAAGCCAGTCATGGAGGTCCAGAGCAGAGAGGCACACAAGCAACTTTTATATAGCTATAATGAAGATGTGTGTATGTGTGTGTGTGTGTGTACATGTGTGTATACAGTCAAATGCATATGTATCAGAAAAGATCAGCAAATGTGTCTCTACACACCAATTCTGTCCTTCAGCTATGTTCCAAACCATCTGCCTGTTCTTCTACTTATTCACTAAGGACTTAGTACCACTTATGTGCCAGACACTGTGTATATGGGAAAGAACCTGGCAGACATGGTCTCTGCCTTCACAGGACCTATATCTTAAAGGTGATACAGATGATGAATACATACAAATTAATTAATTCACTAAAATTGTGGTAAGTGGGAAGAAAACTATGTGCTCTTAATTCTATCAATCTTGTCTCCTCAAAGTAAAAGAGTGTAAGTGAAGCTCTGCAGAAGCAAGAGGTATTTGGGGTTAGGTAATACTTTGAAAATGGGTCATTTGGGAGGATACTAGGTTGGTAGTCTGGAGAGGAGGGTCTAAGTGTGTAAGCTTAGAGCCATTCCACCATACTTGCCACCACAATCATGACAACGAGTCCAAAAGGCAAACTCAAAGAGGAGAGGCTTACTTCAGCTTTGGAGGCTTGGAAATATCTATCCAGCATTCTCCTCACTTGCTTCCAATTTGTCTGTAGGTCTGTCTTTGGGTTCAAGACACAAAGGACATAAAGATGGCAGAATGATGATACAAGTGGGTTATCAGAAGAGTAATGGTAGGGGAGGTTTGAGATGAGGGCAAAAGGACAATAGCTGTGTAAATTCTTTTTTAATTATATTTTCTCCTCTTTCCTACTCATTGCATCATGGATTTGTTGGGTAGTAGAGTCTAGATGGGGGTTGCTGGCTGGAACCACTAAAGATCTTAGTACCAACAGACTCCTGAGTAGAGAAGCCAGTGTACCCTGACACCTCTGTTCTCAAGTTACAGCTGAGGGACTGGGGACTGCCCTGTTGAATAGGTCCCTCAACAAGGCAATTTTATCCCTAGGGACAGAGTCCATTGCCATGTGTCCTAAGGCTCACTGCCTGCCTTGGATTTCCCCCCACCTTACTTCCCCCCAACAATGGCACCATGGTAAATCTGACTGCTGCTTTGAGCTGCTGAGACATCTGATGCTGGTCTTCAGAGAGGAGGACTTTGTGTAGGGCAAGTGGAGGGGGTGGGTGTGGGATGGATTTGGAAAGAAACAGATTCTATGTGGATATCTTATTTAGGGATGTCTTTGTAAGGAAAGAGATGATTTGGGGAAAGAAGAGTGTCTCAGTTATTAATCATTTGAGAGGGCATCTGTGGGTACCAAGAAAGTTAGATTTTAAGGGATACAGACCAAAGAACTTTGTTTCATACTTCCCTTACTATGTATGTATTATGAAGTAAAAACTTGTATAAAGTATATAGGAGAGCTTTTAGTAAACATGCATAATACAGTTACTAAATTATGTTTAAGGATTTAAAACTGTAGGGATTTGATTATTTAGCATAAAATTAAAATTCACTTATATAAATTTATTATATTTACTGCCTAATTATAATTTATTTAGAAAACATCTATTTATATCTTGCAATGTAAAGGCAATTTGCTTTTTACAAAATGTGTAAGGTATAGTTTCTAACTTCAATAGCATGCAATGTACTAGAGATGAAAAAATATACATCAGTAGCTATAATTAGAGAAATTTAAATTAAGTGATGAGGATTTCAGAGAATTGGTTTGAGTCTGAGGTAACTGGGGACAATATCTTGGAGGAGGTAGCATTTAAACTGGAATTTGTAGTATGGACATACTGGCATTCCAGCTGGTAATGGTTGGCATTCCAGGTAGAAGGAATGCTTGTTAAATTACTGAGCTATGATAAAGCAACACTGAGTAATTCAGCTTGGGAAACTACAGAGTATGGGAGGATGTACTAATCTGATAAGGACTTGGAGGGCCCTGAGCCAGGCTTGGGACTTTGAACTTCACATAATGGGACAACCTGGGATTCTTCTGAGCAGGGGAGTTGAATGATGCAGTGGCACATGAGAGTGATGAATTGTTAGCAGGCTGAGGTGGATCACCAGGAGGAGAGAGATGAAGAGTCAAGGGGGAAAAGCAGGGTAATGAGATTTCTGTTTGTGGTTGTGGTTTAACAGCGGCAGACTTAACAGACATATAGCTCAAAGGGAAGACCATGTAGACAGAAAGACTGAAGGTAAAAATGAGACAAATTCTGAGATTACGGAGAGGAATGTTAAGAACAGAACTGAAAGCATTGGGCATTCTACCTCTGCCTACTTGAGACCTGAAATATGGAAAAAAGAAGAAATGTAAGGCGGTCTGAGGAGGTACAGATGAAGGCGTTAACATCTGAGAGTGAGGATTCCCTAGCTTTGGCATATATCTCTTGAGTCATCTGCCAAATAAAGGAGAAGCATGAATAGAAAGTTTTGATTCTGATGTGGCTTTCACATAAACCTGAATAGTTCAGTTAAATGTGGTTCAGCCTCAGGAACACAGAATTATTAATCCATATAAACTGCTTAGCATCTTACCTTCTCAAGGAAGGGGACCTCTTGCTAAAATGAAAAATCTAGCGATGTGTTATGATAACAGTTTCAATAATTCTGCAGGCCCCAGTGGGAAGAACTGTCATAGATGCTGAAGATTTCCACCCACATCTCCCTCCCCCAATTTCACAGGGATTTTGTGAGAATAAATAAAACAAGATAGCACATGTAAAAATATTTTGGCTCTAAAAACTTCCTATGTGGATATTATAGGTGTATAAAAAAGTGAAATGGGATATTACGACATATCAAAATAACTTAGAACTATTTTGTGTTGTTATTTTTAATTTTGTTCAGCTTTCCTACAAACAAGAATTTAAAGTAATGTTTTATGATTTACCATTTTTAAGAACTTTCTACACATGCTGACAAAGGAAGTGCTGGGGAAAAATATGCTTTAAACTAAGTACAATGCACTGGTAATGATGGTGTCTACCAAACATACACTCTTAATACTAGTGGTTACCCACAATCACAGCACTGGACATTCAGGCCATCTGGGGTTTGTCTAGGCAATAAACTACACCAATGGAAGGGAGATTTATTGGTCCAATCATTTAAATAAATCTGTTTAATTATTAACTGACCACTAAGCTAACTGAGCAGAATTATAGTTAGTTCAGTGGTCACACATGACAAGGAATCAATCAAGAAAAGTAAATAAACAAACAGCAGCAACAACAGCAAACTATGGTGTGGCTATTTGGGGATGGGTCTGCAGAGCTGCCACATTATATTATTTAAAACATCCAGTTAGCAACAAAAACAGGAAAGCAGTCACAGGAAAGAAGCTTAAAAGTAGCTAGAGAACAACAACTCAAAATGTTTTCCTGAGGGGCATTGGATCCTCAATAAAATTAACTGACTTTATCAGAAACTATAAATCCCAGAACACAGTGGGATGACTTAAGCAAAGTGTTAATGAGAAAACTACCAACTAAAAATTCTATATCCATTAAAGCTATCCTTCAAAAATGATGAAGAAATAAAGGCAAGAATTTGTCACCAGCACACATGGCCCACAAAAAAATAGTAAAGGGAGTCCTTTAGAATGGTAATAAAAGATACTAGCCAGTAACAGAACCACATGAAGATACAATGAGCACTGGTAAAGTAACTACATAGGTAAATATACAAGGCAATATAAATGTATTTTTTGTTTATAATTTTAAAAATCTATCTGACTTAAAAAATAACTGCATAATGAAGCAATTATAAAACTGTGACAATGGGCCTCTAGTATATAAAGATATAATTTGATTGATGATAACAACAAAAAAAAGAAGAGGGGTAGCAAACCTTTAGTTAGACTGACCACATCCCAAAAAGAGGATATAGCTTTGTTGGAGAAAAATTGTCGTATGCTATTGTATTTAGTTGGTATTTATCCTAATCATACGGTCTTTAAATTAAGATGTTAATTGTAATCTCCATGGCAGCCAATTAGAAAAAAAAACTGTATGAAAGCAAAGAAACAAAAGAATTAAAGTGGTACTCTATAAAATAATAATTTAACACAAAAGAGTAATGTTGGAATAGAAGAAGAAAAGACATGACATGTAGAAAGCAAATACAAAATAGTAACTTCTACCTTATCAGTAAGTACACTAATGACAAATGTATTTAACATCCATTCAGAAGGCAGAGATTAAAGAATAGATTAAAGAAAATAGTCTGAACATATATTGTCTACAAGAGACACTTTAGATTCAATGGAACAAATAGTTAGAAGCTAAAGCATGCAAAAAGATATACTAAGCAAAAAGCTACCATATAAGACAGCAGAAGTTACTGTACTGATCCCATGCAAAATAGACTTTAAAACAAAACAGAAAAAAATGTTCCTAGAAATAAAAAGGGACATTTATGATGATACAAGAGCCAATACATCAGGAGATATGATAATTATAAACATATATGCACCTAACAACAGAGCTCCAAAATACATTTTAAAAAGCCAAACTGGCAGAACTGAAGGTAGAAATAGAAAATTCAACAATAAAAGTTAGTGACTTCAGTGGCCCTTTTCAATAATGTCTTAAACAACTATAAGGAAAAATGAGACTGAAATAAAAGACTTGAAAAACACTACAAACTAATTCTAACAGACTTCTATAGTACACTCTACTCAACAATAGCAAAATATAAAATCTTCTCAAGCACCCATGTAATATTTTCCGGAATGGACCATATGCTAGGTTTCCGAACAGACCACAAAACAAGATTAAGTTTAAAAGGGTTGAAACCACACAAAACCAGTTTTGTAACCACAATAAAATCAAAAATTAAAAACAGAAGGAATTTACAAATATGTGGAAATTAAGCAACAAACTAATGTATTAAAGAAAAAAATCACAATGGAAATTAGAAATTACTTTAAATGAAAATGAAAAACACAACATGCCCAAACTTATTGGATGCCACTAGAGTAGTGCTTAGAGGAAATTTTATAGCAGTAAATACCTATATTAATTTAAAAAAAATTTCAAATGAAGAATCTAAATTTCACCCTATAAATTTAGGAAAAGAATGCAGTAAACCCAAAAAAAAATGGAAATAATAAAAATCAAATGAGAAACAAATGAAGTAGATGATGAAAATACAATAGAGAGAAATCAATGAATCTAAAAGTTCTTTGAATCGGTAACAAAATTGTACACCTTTAGTTAGTTTGACTCCATCCCCCAAAGAAGAAATACTCAAATTACTAAAATTAGAAAGAAAGGATGACATCACTATGAACTGTATGAAAATGAAAAAAAAAAAGTTATATGGGAATACTATGAATAATTGTATGCCAACAAATTAAATAATCTAGAAGTAATCACTAAAGTATTCAGGGGTGGTGGTTTGGGACAGAATTTTATTCTTAAATGATTCAGGGGAAAAAAAACTTTTTATTAAACTCAACTTTTGTATATATGAAATTGTTTTTAAGAAAAGAGAAAAACAATATACTATATGGGGCTACTATTCACAGTAAGGCTTACTGTTGTTAAGAAAGAGGGACTCTCAAAGTTCAAACAATAATGATTTACTTCTAATCAGAGGCAAAATTCATTAAAATGCAGGTCTCAATAGGTGAACACACACACACACACACGAATGTCTGAATTTGTGATTACAGATGTAGAGCAGTGTTAGAATCACCTGAAAGGCTAAGGTGCGGCCGTTGGAATCAAGGCTGAAATGAAGTGCAGGTCATTGGAAGTGAGGAAGTCAAGGAACTAAAATGCATGGACACTGGAAGTCGTATATGAGGACATTGAGATTGTCCATGAAAACGGCAGGACGTAGGCTGGAGAGAAAGACTGTAAATTAGGTTCCAAGTCTTCCTTGTAAGGAAATGACTGAACAGAAAACTATGAGATAAGAGTGGGGAAGGAGAGTTTTAAATTAGAAAGGGATGAACCTCAAAGAGGATAGAGAAATAATGAAGTGATAATAGAGGAATAGTACAGAGGAAGAACACCGACCCTAAACTTGGATAGATCTTATGGCACCATGCTTGGCTGGCCCGATTCTGCTATGGATTTTGTTTTATGGACGATTTGCAGAGCCAAAAATCAAAGGAAATTATGTGAAGCTTAGTCTGCAATTGCTATGTGTCAGAAAATCAAATATGAAAAAATTTTTGTAATTCTTTCCTGATCTATTTAAAAGGGGAATAGAAAAAAAAAACAATCAAGTAACTGAACGGACACCTATTTACTCTTCACATTTGTTTGTGAAATGATTTTATTTAAAATTTCTTTAAATGTTGTTAATTCTAATTCATTTGTGATTTTATTTAAATGTAACTGTTAGACATACCTTTAGCATGTAAAGCAGATTACCTGTTACTTTATTTCTTTAATGTTACAATACTACATATGTTATATATGTATTTTATGCATTTGCAATCAAGAACATCAAAATGGTTCTA
Organism: Eonycteris spelaea; assembly: GCA_003508835.1. NCBI lineage: Eukaryota > Metazoa > Chordata > Mammalia > Chiroptera > Pteropodidae > Eonycteris > Eonycteris spelaea. The sequence continues at coordinate 4,405,618 of PUFA01000122.1, forward strand.
TGAAAATATTTTTAAACTTTCTGTTTTTATTCTTTACGGTTATTAAGCTTGTTTCTCTCTCTCCATGCACTAACCCCCACATATTTAGTTTTAAAAGTCTTAGCATACTACTATTAGAAGAGTGATATTTTCTAGGCATCTCATTTCCACTAGATAGTGATTATTATGTCTTAATTGTTTATCAGAGTAATGCTTCATTTAAATTACTTTTTTCTTCTCTTTTTAAAAATTACTTTCTAATACCCATCATAACAAGATGATAGATACTTGTATTTACCACTTATTTCTTACACTATTAATTCTTACGAAAAGCTGTTTGCCATGCTTTAGCCCATGTAGACTCTTGTTAAATTGTAATTATTCTGATACAGGCATGTATGGTCACTGCACACACTTTTATTAAGGGGAAAAGGAAATGGTTAGGAATTCAAGTTTGTCCATGAATTAAACAGTGCACAAGAACCTAGCAACTTTAGAGGAAATCCAGCTTACTTTTGCTTTTGTACCCAGAAGATTTGAAATCAATATTTAGCCTGCACGTTTTAATTGAAAATTAACATTGCCATAATTGGAGGTGAGGATCAGCATCCTAATATTTAGGAGAAGACTGTTTGGTTGGGAAGGTATTACACTGGAGAGCACAAATATTGGAAGAGGAAAACAAATCAGTTGTTTCCTTGAGAAAGGACACGGAGTAAACACCTGAATTTGTGGTCAAGTATAATTTGCTTCTAAAGCCAGCAACTCTGGCAACACTACAGCTGAATTAATAGCAGAGCTCACACATAGCAGTGACTTTGAAAGCAAGGTATAAAAGAACCAAGGAAAAAGTTACTAGTTCTTAAAGTTCTGCTCCTCATTACAAGATCTTAAAGATTCCCCCTCAATTTTAACAGGTTGCATTCCTGTCGCTATTCCCAACGTTCTCCTCAGTTGCTCTTCCTAAATAATTACTCCTCCAGGAAACCAATGATATTCGAGTGTGGGTTATCAACAATCCTTTATTGTTTGCCTGGAAATTTTAATTGTTTCCCAGCCTGAACAATGTTTTTCTTTCTATTTTGGTAAAAAGTAATTAAAAAAATTGTATTGTTTTTTATTTGTTTCCAATGTCTTCAAAAGTTCAACCACTTCTCCATATCCCCCAGGAGAAACACAAGAAACTACCTCTCCCCAGTAGAATGCCGGGACCGCAGTAGCACCCTAAGGCATTTCCGCCTTTCATTTTAGGGAAGGAGTGTCCACTTCGGATGTAGCAACTCCATGGAGTTTGGGGGAAGTTCCTCTTCTCCTTTCTCCTTTTCACTGAAAGTGAAAAACTGCTCGCAAAAATCGCTCAATGTCCCATTCCCCGTTTCCTCATGTTTTCCCGGAGCCAAGAGAGGACTCCGTCAGTCAGCAGGTGCCCTCTGCTCGGTCCCGCAGACTGCGACCTTCACCTCATTGTCGGTGCAATGTGCAGAACTGGAGCGCAGGGCAGGGGCCTAGGCATTATTCTCCATACCCGGCGGGGCCACAGACCCCTTTCTTGACTGGGCGGAAGGGCTTTTGTGAAAGCAGAGTTTGAAAAGCCCCAGCACGGCCATGGTCAAGATCACCAACACTACCACTGCTATGCTCACAAGTATGAAGACCACGGTGGAGGAGTCGAAAGCATGGGGAATGGCAGAGGAAGACGTGGAATTAAAATTGGGAATCGCGCTTCCCGAAGAAGTTATGGTGACCTTTGAGTTGGCTCGAGGGGACGTTTGAAGGGAAGACATCGTGCTCTGTGCTTTCCACCAAGGAATCTCGGGAACAGATGTTGCCGAACTGCCCTGTCCAGGGACATGGGGTGTCTCTCCTGGCTTTTCATGGACCCTGGGTGACCCCGTTCTCTTTGGCACCGGGCTGGCTGCAGTGGCCGGCGGGTGCTTCATGGGCACCTTGGTCTCCCCAGGGTCCGGTTGTCCTCCATTGGTTACACAAGAGCGTCCGTCTTTCCCCAGCACGAAGCCCGCAGCACACTCGCATGCAAAGCCTTCCAAGTCGTCTAGGCAATTAGGGAGCTCCGCGCATTTGCCCGCAAGGAGGTACCTACCCGGGCAGGGACAGAGCAGCGCCCCAGAAGGTATCCCGTCCCAGCGCGCGCCGACCTCGTCCACAATACAGGTGGCCGTGATGAACTGCTGCCCCGGGCAGTGCGCACTCACCTTGGTCCCAGGGGGACTGAAGTCCAGCGCTGTGCTGTGCATCTGGAAGGGCGCGCGGTAACTCAAGTCAGAGGCGGCCCCGGGGCGCGGCGCGGGGCACAAGCTCTCAAACTGGTATTTGCACAGGTAGCCGTTGGCGCGCAGGTGGCAGCGCATCTCTTTCCAGCCTGCGGGCTCGACTCCTCCGGTGGCTTGGAGTCCCGCGCAACTTCGCACAGTGCAGGAGCGTTGGGGCTCCTGTACCCACTGCAGCGTGTCGTTTTCCGATCCCCCGACGTCGGGGACAACCAGGAGAAACCCCGCAAGGGTCGTTGTCCAGGGTGCAGTGGGCTCGCCTGCGCTCCAGCGCCACCCAGAACAATAGGTCTTTGGAGCCCCCTCCGGGCCCCGGGCCTGCCCGCAGGAGCGCGAGCACAGCGCGGAGCTCGGCGCCCCCGCGCACGGTGCTGAGCGCCCCGCCGCGCAGGTTGCAGGCCTCTTCGGCCGCCGGCCGCTTGATGGTCGCATGGTGCAGACTGTAGCAGGCCCCCGAGGCGGAGCAGCCCGCGCGGTCGGCGGTGGGGTGCTCGCCACGGCCCGGCCGGGGCCAGAACGCCTGCCAGAGAAGGCACAGGGCGAGCGCCGGCCTCATCTTGGAGGCCCCGCGCCCACAGCTGCTCTCAACTTAGATCGATCCCGCCCGAGGGCACGGAGCTGTCCCTAGAGCGAGGTCACCGCCCCCTACAGCTGGTTCTACCCCACTTCCCCGCCCCACTCCCGCCCCTAACCGCCAAGAATCCCCATCAGCGTCTTGGCGGCAAAAAGCTTCCCCTAGGCCGCGACAGGAAATGTGTCCGGAACTCTGCCAGGTCCCGAGAAGCCCTGATTTTTTCTGGGGTCAAGAACACAGCTGGCGTCGGGGTACAGAGAACGCAGTCGGCCAGAGGGTCAAACACCCTGCTAAGAGCAGGAGAAACAGTCGCTCCTGGGATGAAGTGTATCGTTTTCCCCGTTGAGGGAATTTCAGGACCTCAGCTACCAAAACACTTTGATGAACATTGACAGGAAAAACTGGAAAAGAGGAACTTGCTCACAGCCCACGCCCGCCCATTGTGCTTCATCCGGAGCTATGGTGTTGGCCTCACAACAATTTGTAGACGGCTCGATCTTTATCAGGCCTGCGACTGTGGAGGGCAAAAAAAAATCTTGGGGAAAAAATAAGCATCTCCTGAGCCACCAGAGGCAGCACCATTTCACCGCCGGTCTCTCCCTCGGCCCTGCTTCTCATTCTATCAAAGGAGATTCAGGCGTGCTAATTGCTGGGCAAAGAATTTAGTTTCTTTTGAGTATCTTAAATGTGAAGTCCTGCTTCTAGGGTCAGCACTCGCCTTAAACATTTCCATTTGTTTCGCATTGAAATAGCCTATGTTGGTTCATTCAGGAAAGGAAATGTATTGCTAGGCCCAAATGAATAATAATGGCAGTAGATTTCAACTGCTGTTAGGGTGTTAGGTTCCTTATCACTATATTTGTTCATAACATCTTCGAACTTTAGATCATATATAAATGAGTTTGTGGCCTTATTAATGTTTGAGAACAACTGGTTCACGTGTGATTCTATCTTTGAGCTATTTTAATATCTTCATCTCCTATGATTAAGTGCCAACATTTGTAGGAGTAACTTGTAAAAGTCTCTTTGAAGGGACTCTTTAAGGATATAAAGTTCAATATCCTTAAGAAATTAGAATATTTATTATATTATAAGGCATATTGGATACTGTAAAAAAAAATGCCCTGCAACTTAAAAGATGGGCAAATCAATTTCTTCAGAGTTCCAAGGGTGTTTTGTTTAATATAAACACTTCGGTTCAGTGGGGAATGGGGAGGAATCTTAAGATAAGTGAAGAAAGGAAAGATTAAACACTGCACTGTCTATGAAAGAATTTTCTGATTAGTAACTCAGGCCATTCACATCATTTTGAGAAACATATTATCTGTCTCTCTTGGTTCACAGTAACCAAATGTCACAATCAGAAACACATAGCGTTTCAACTAAGCCCTCTGAGAGATGCATGATGCTTTTAAATACCTATATTCAGAAATGAACGTTGCCATTCCATAAATGTTACATCCCACACTTTTCAACTCACCTTGCTGTACCACATGTGACTGCTCAGGTTTAATGAAGAGGGTGTGGTGGGAAGGAAGAATCCAGGATCATAGCTGTATGTTCCCGTCTCATCATCTGCATGCTCCGATCTCATTTTTACTCTCGCTCTTCTTTTCTTCTTGGAAATTACAGGTCCTTTAACAAAACATAATGAACACCATGAATCACCATCACGCTTACCTTGCTTTTGCTGACTGTAGAGTTTTACAGCAGGATTTCTCTCATACCCTTGCTGTTTCCCGATTGAAAGGACATTCGTTAGTCCTTCATTTCAGATGTCCAAGAATAACCTTGAACATGACTTTGCATTTAAATTAAGCAACTTAATGTCTTCAAAGAAAGGGACATGAAAATCCAGAAATTTAATTGAATGGATTTTAAAAACACTTAACCACTTGGCCAGTTCTACAGGCCTTTGCAATCTGAAGACTGTCTGTTTGTAAATGTGTCCATGTAGCACTATATATTTTAATAATATAAAAATTTATACCAACCTAAATAGTCCATGGAAATCTCTTAGATATTTTTTAAATATCTGGGAATGAGGTGAAGTTTCTAGAGTAAGAAAAAAAGAATGACCGGAGAGCGTATAGTAAATACATGATCTCACTCCCTGGCATTCTGTCTAGGGGATGGTAGAGGAGAACATAGAGGCCATAATGACTGCATGTCACAGTTCTGGCCATGCCTACAATGATGTGAGAGAAGAGTTAGGGAAAAAATTAACTCAAAGTAAGATGTATATCATTTTTGATTAATTACTTTGTATTGATCTACATACCACTAAAAAGAGATCAAGGGCAACAATGAACATAAGATTATGGGTGATAGATTCTTTGGGTGAGAGGGAGGAGGGGGAGGAATTAGTGGGAGAGCCAGGGTTTGATGGGGGATGTTGTTCGACTCCTAGCTTTTGGTTTAGATAGTGACTTTGTGGGTGATTAGTCCACTATGAAAAATAACTAATAAGTAATTGAAAAAAGTGAATAAAAAAATGGCTATATCTGAACAAATGATAGGAGAATGACAAGAACCAAAAATTGTAATTAATCTGATTCTGAGCAGCTGAGTTCCAAAATGCAAAATAAAATCAAGATGTTATTTATGCTTAAAAAAATTATTGTGTATATATTTTCCTTTAACTCCCACATTTTTTGCAGGTAACATTTCTAAATTTAAGCCAATTATTAATCTGAAATAGCACACTATATAAAATATTTTCCCTATGTTTCTAGACTTTTCACACAATCTATGTATTACAGGTAAGAATCACATATGATATCTATTTGTCCATTCATTTATACAAGGCCATCCAAGGAACAAATAAGGAAGTATATGAGAGCATATATAAGGAATACATTTAGTCCAACATTTTCTATTTGATTATTAATTTAAAGTATCAGAAACAAAGATGGTGAAAGATTAAATTTTACTCATCATAACCCACATAATCTCATAAATTTATAAAGTTGTTAATGCTCCCTGACTAATTTCTACCCATTGTTGAAAGAAAACAACATCTGGATCTTCATATATTTCTGTGTTCACTTAAGATATATAAAAAGATTTTAGAGATTTAAGAGAATATGGTACTCAGAAGCTAATCTATGGAGACTAAAAATTACGCTGATTCTTAGCCTTTTAGAACCTTATTGCACTTTAACAAATTGATCAATGATCATAGACTAGTGGTTACTAGTGGGATGGGGGAGGAGGGGGAGGTAGATAGGATAAAGGGGTCAAATATAGGGTTTAGGGGGAGGGTGAAGTGTTTAAAGGGGATCAAATATATGGTAGCTGAAGGAAACTGGACTTTGGGTGATAAACACACAATAGAATATATAGATGTCACATGATAATGTACACCTAAAAATTATATAATTGTATTAACCAATGTTACTCCAATAAATTTAATTTTTAAAAGATCAATGATTAATATTTTTATGTTTTTAACTGAGAAAATTTTAAATTCTATATCTCAGGTATCCATGAAGTGCTTAATGAATGATAAAATCTGGTAATTTTATTTGCTGAAAACACAACTTCTAATTGTCATTATGTACATGCCCTGAGAATATATGGTTGGGCTCTTAACTCAACAGATCAGATAGGCTCATAACCTAACAAATTCATATGCATCTGAATAGATAAAATACTTCTTTTAAGTGGCATTGTATTTGAGACACATACATTTATGTATATACAATCAGTTATTTCAGAATGTATGTTACAAGGATAAGTGCCCTTCTGGTTTAGTGGACAACATGATCAACAAAAATTTTAAAAACTTTAAAAAACATTAAACTTTCAACTTCTTCATGCAAACTGTTCTCTAAACAGAGGCAATGCTGATTATGTTTCATCTACACTGGAGGTAATATAAAAAATTATTCCTTTGTGGCCATTATAGAATTAGTACACTTCTCTACTGCCAAGGTTATAATCAAAAAATAATGAAGGAATGACTCATGCACATAAAAGGCTTGTTATAATCCAAATGCCTAACAAATTCTGAAGTGCAAATGTTTATTCTACTACTCGGATATTTTTTTCAAAATTGCCTACAGAGCAGATTTATGAGCCACATTTGAAAATCAGTCTCATTAAAGTCACACAGTTATACCCACAGGCAGACACACACACACACACACACACACTCACACACGCACATATACTCCTCATCCAGGCCTTTTTTTTTTTTTTTTTTGATAGATGATAAGGAAAGTTAAACGTATAGGGTTAGTTCACACCAACCAGCAAACAAAAAAACTACAGCTGTATGGATGTGAGGGAGTGGTGGGCGGGATGCAGACCTTCTCCTTTGTTCAAGTTTGTTATCTATCTGATCTATGGTATCAAGTACACAGATTTTGGATTTCTTCATAGCCTTGTCCTGGGTCTTCTTCTCTTTCCACTGGATAGTCTCTCCCTCATGATCTCATCTCATGTTATCCTATGGTTTTGGATATAATCTTTATGCCAGTGATGCCCAAACTGATATCCATATTTTATTCTTCTTGTCTGAGCTCTAAACTCATATATCTGCCAATTTACTGTTTAATTAATAGTTAATATTTTCACATTGATATCTCATAGGTATTTCAAATTCTCATTTCTTAAACAGAACTTTGGTTCTTCCCTCCTGAGCCTGCTTGTCATCTTGCCTTCATCATTTTATAAATGGTACATCTATCTCAAGATGCACCTTCATCTCCCTCACCTGTTATATTGGTCAGGTTTTTTTTCAGTTGTAATTAACAGAAATTCAACTCAAGCTAGACAAATGCCAAAGGGAAATATACAATTTGTGTATCTGTGAAAAATCCTGGAGTAGTTTCAATAGTCAAGTGGAGTACTGCCAAACCCACTACACCCGGGAGATTCTATCATACAAGGATATGTATGTCTCAGTCTCTCTCCCTTTCTCTCTTCTCTTCATGGCTCTGTCCTCTCCTGCTTCTTTTAGCCTTTCTCAAAATAACCTTGAACAAGACCATGGCAGTTCTCATGTCATACCTTTACAATATTCTATTAAAGGAGAGTCTTCTCCTTCAGCCCCCTTAGGAAAATCTCAAGAAAAAATTCTTATTGATCCAGTTTTGATAATTTGTCAGTCATGGTCTCAATCACTCTAGCCAAAGTGGTAGGACCCAGTGATTAGTGGTATTCCTGAGGGGACAGAGTCTGTACTGGAAGTAGATGTAAGGCATATTCATTTCTAGGTCTACAGTATAACTTTAATAGAACCAGTTTTATGCCTTTGTTTTCATCATCCTGCTCAGCCCCAAACATATGTTTTCTCACTGGTTTGCCTGCATAATTCTGAACCCCATGGAATCCATTCTTCACAGAGTCATCAGAATGATCTTTAAGAACTTTGGTCCCTTTATGTCTCTCTTCTCTGTAAATCTCTTTAATAACTTTCCATTGCTCTTAAAATAAAGCTCAAAATCCTTGCCGAGACCAGCAAGGCACCAGCTCCTTTGCCTTCCCCAGTTTTATCCTCTCGTCCCTCTAGTCTTAGTTCCATTGCCAGCACCTCAGTGATCTTTCCAGGCAACCCGATCTCCATTACCCGACCAAGCAAACTTCTATCCCCAGTCTCTTTCTATGACATCTACCTTCTGTTTTCTTCATAGCTGCTATGAATCTTTGAAATTATCTGTTCATTTGACTGTTTTTGCCTGTCTCACACTTAAGTTTCATAAAAAGAGAGTACTTATTACAAAAGAGTAAATAAATGTATAAATGAATCTTCCACCATCTCCTCCTTATTCATTATGCTCCAGCCACATTGACCTGTTCTCTGTTCTTCAAAAACACCTGCATAATTTTTACATGATTTCTCTTTACCTAAATCATTCCTTTCTTATGTGTTAGATGTTTTAATTACACTTGAAAATATTGTGAAATATGATACATATATAGAAAAGTGCCTAAAACACTTATGTATAATTTTCCAAACAACCATGAAACCACCATCCAAGTCAGGAAATAGAATAGGGCTAGCTTATGGTTAAACTCCTTTGAGATATTTCCTCTCTGCTCTGCTCTGCTCAGCTCCAAGGAAATATCTTTCGTAGTTCCATGGGATGAGGAGAAGTGAATTTATTTCTGGTTTGCCTTGATATTCAGGATGTAGCTCAGCTGATCATAGTAGGAGGGTCCCCTTGGGTGAGATTGGACCAGGACATTTGTTTCTCTCTCCCCATTAGGTTATCAAAACAGAAGTTGAGGTCACCAGAATTGGCGGCAAATGTCTAAGGGTAAAAACAGCCTCAGTGCTCACTCTAGGTTTCTGCGTTTCCCTTCCCCTTAAATTTCAGCCTGGTTGTGTAGTACATTAATTATTGAGCACATGGACTTTTCTAGCTTTTTGTCAAGAAGTAGATGATTATCCATGAGAACAGCAGTTCTAGGCCCATTGACAAGTGTCTCTTAATAAATTGATCTGAAGTACTACTTTAAGAACTGTTAAGAAATTACTTATAGCAAAGTGAGTAGCATTTCTATTTAGTTTACTGTGATGCCTGATCAAGCCCTAGTTTCATGTTATGATCTGGTCTCGAAGGATTTGTACGGTAAGTGTGCTTGATCATCAGGGTGCACCTTAAGTGTCAAAGTGTGCCTTTTCTATTGGTGCCTGTAGAATTTCCACTTCATAGGGCTGGAAGAGGGAGGGGGAAAAATCACAGCTACTTAAATTCAAATCCTATTAGGCTTATCTTTTATCACTTTGTAAGTACCAGGGATAATCAACAGTTACCTTAGCATTACCTTGTAGAGGCTGTGGAAACCTTTAAATTATTTTTAGCCAGACTTAATATTTGGCCCATTTTAAGGCCTATGTATCTGATAAACTCACACACTTCTGCACAACAGATTCTATATTAGCCTGTCTATTCCAGATATGTGATTTATTTTTACTATTATACGGCACTTCAAATCTGATACATTCAGAATGTTCTTGTTTGACCTTCAGAGTTAGCATCGGGAATTTTTGTTTAAAAATAGCAATTATTGAGGCAAATCTATTCAATAAAATTAGATGTCATATATATTTTTGATACACTACCTCTTTGTTTTGTACTGAATTCACATAATATAATTTATTAGAGTGGGTAGAAAGAGAAAAGTGCTGTTTGCTATACTATAGTTACAGTATACAGACATCTATGTGGAAAACCGAAGAGCATTGTTATATATTTTGGCTAAATTACACCTTTTGTGAATGGCCTTACTGTGGCTTGGCTTTGCAGTTATTAACAGATTGGAATGCTTTGTACCAACTTTCTTTTAATAATTAACATTTAGCAAAGAAATTCACAATTTTAAATGTATTTGTGAACATGTCATTGTTTAATAGTAATCCTTCCACACACTCTCTTTGTGTGATTGAGTAGGTGCTAATAGGACATCTGACTGGGGAATTGTCAGCACTAAACTGAGCTGATCCAGAAGGGTAGGTTTCCATTGTAAGATGCCCAGTTGGAAGAATGCACAAGAGGCTGACATGAGAATGAAATGGTTGGCACCAGCTTTATTGTGGGGAGCGCAGTTCTATTGGGGGAAGTGCAATATATTGTGGGGAGCTGGCTTCTGCTTCTGCTCTTCTGCTCTCTTTCTTGTGCTTTCCCTTCTGCTTTCCATGAGACTGCATGACTCCACACATATCAGAGTACAATAGTGGCATTGAGCCACACATGCATGATACAATAAGCTGAATATGTATACATATTTTAGGCATAGGCATCCTACTATACCAACATAACATTCTAAATCTGGGGTCATATTCCTAGCCATGAGCCTGGATCATAGCCAGACCAGGGATCAGCCAGGCCTGGGACCCACAGGAATATTCTTGGGAATTATACTTTTTCCGGTCTTCTGTTTGACAGGGTCACCCTGAGTCATAGGAGATGGAGGTGCAGAGCAAGGAAGGAGTTTAGAGATATATTGTTCATTACAACAAGGCATAGTGTTGAATGACTGTAGCATTCTTGGAATGGTGTCTACAAGTGCATTCAGGATGAGGTTGTGGAGATATGGGGGAGGGCGTAGTGTGCCTCTTAATATGCTTTGGGTCTTCTGCCCAGTGGTATGGAAAACCAACAGGAACTCTAAGAAAAAAGGCTTTTTAAATCCTTACTCACTCACTCCTAGAGCCTCCTTGATGGATAGCAGGCCTGTGGAGAAAGCTGGTTTCAGCGTAGAGAAGGCTTCACCAGCAGAGCAGGAAATCCTCTTTCCCTCTCTCTGCTACTGAGAGAATTCAGAAAAGACTTGGCTGGGTCCTCTTTGCTAAGTGACAGACACACACATTTGACTTTGCTACACCTAGGAATCTCAACCCAGCTGCAGTGAGGGGGCGATTCCCCTGGTTCTTCTCTGACTGCTCTCTTTAGGTTACAGAATAAGCTATCTTATGCCTCTTTAAAGATAAAGGCTAAAAATTTGACCTGCTAGCCTCTTGAATAAACAGCCTCTACTTTTGCTATTTCTCAGCCTCAAATGGACTCTTCCCCATCTTCCCTCTTCAAATCTTCTCCACCTGGGAAGTCATACATATACATATACATATACATATACATATACATATACATACATATACATATACATATACATATACATATATGTATATGTATACATATACATACATATAATGTTTTTAATCAACAGAACTAAATGTAATATTTTTATTGTTGAGAATGTGTTTATGTTTAAGAAATTTGTTTTCTCTAGTTTTTTAAACTATTAAAGAAAACACACTGGATTCTTTAAAAAGAGCACTGAAATATGAGAGAGATATCAGAGGCCAATATCCTTTGGATATTTTGAGTTACCAGCATCTCCATCAATATTAATGATTAGGGTATAAGACATTTAAGGAAAGATCAAATAATAAAAGGATAAAAATCATCTCAAGTTCAGCTTGATGGCTTAATGAAAACAAAATAGTAAATGCTAGAAGGACCAAATGAAATTCATATAATTGAGCACTTTGTTATTTGAATCTGAGTAGTTAACGTTAACTTAACTGCCAAAATAGAGCCTAACCCTCTAATAATGTAGTGAGCATTCCACAGAGTCTGAAATTAGAGAGTAAAAGCTTCTAGTCACCCAGGTTTGAGTCATTGACATCTTCCTTGTCCATCTCTTCTATATAGTTAGAGATTAAATCCACTTATATTTTCCCATCATTCTTTTATCTTTCACTTCCTCCCCCAATCACATAAGATTGATTATCAAGTTCCTGCTCGTGAGGGAGACGTCACTGTGGCACCCCAAATATTAAAGGAAATAGAAACAAAAATGGAGAATTCATCCCTTCATCCAACATATATTATTGAGTACCTTCCATACCCACACATACTGGAAATACAGTGATAAATAACATAGAAACATCTCTTTACTTTAAAGGAATTTATGACCTTGTCAGAGACAGTAAGTATATTAACACGATGGACAGTTACAAAGTGGATAGGTGCTATGACGGAAAACAACAGGGAGGCATAAAAGCAGATTACAGAGTATGCACTTAGTCTCACTGGTCCTGGAAGGGCCAGGATGCATCATTAAAGCAGAGGCCCAAGGGTGAGCAGGTGTGGTGGGAGCATCAAATCCTACTGCAGGAGTGAGTGAGAACGGTAGCTTAGTATCAAGTCTGTGAACCCCAAAGTAAATGTCAGAGCTCCCTTTTCAGGGGCGTTGGGTGGTGAGAACACTGCAGGCAGCACCTGCTTTTCACTTTTATACATGTACCATCTGCGGTCGACTGAGCCCTGAGTTCTATCAGAAATCTAACCTAGTCGCAGTATTTACATAGGTTTCCTAACACCAGTAGCACCCCCTTCAGACTGAAGTTTCATTTCATTTTTCAAAATTACATAAAATGCCTATTTCAGGTCAAGATCCTTCTCCAGAAACCACAGATATTCCCTGAAACTCTTTCTTCCATGAACAATCGGCCACTCTTTTGTTCCACCTTAGACTTGTCTCTCAAATGTATCCATTGTGCTCTTTCTGTAATCTTTCTGTCCTAAGTCACCTAGACTCATACAATAGCCTCCAAATTGGGCTCCTTGTCTCAGTTCCTGCAACTCTACCCTTACCCCCTCCCTTCCCAGCATACTCTGCTCTCCACACCACCTTCAAGGTTATTATGGAGCTTAGGTCACCTCTCCCCTCCCTCCCCACTCCTGCTCCTAGTTTAAAAAATTCTGTACTGACTTCTTATTTCTTTCTAACATAACTAGAAGCTATGTGACACACCACCTTGTATTTTTGCTATTGTTTCCTGTATGATAGTCTGGATCCAAAATATGTTTCTTGAAGTCATGAATACTTTATAATGGAACTGTATCTATACCCTCCAGAGCAAGTAGAGTAGTAATAAGCAGGTTGTTTGATTAATATTAACGGCTAATAAAAGCCCATGGATATCCTATTTTATTGCTAGAGACTGGTTAGAATCATAATTGGTCTTTTCATAATTAAAATAATAAACACATGCTTTAAGTGACCACTCAGAATGTTTGGTTGCCTGTTGGGGGTAGCTTTCTTTGTTTTGAAGAAATGCTGATGCGCTCTTCTTTCAAAACAGTTGGACAGAAAATAGCCTCAAGTTCTAAATCTTTTAGTTCCGTAAGTATAAAGAGGAGAAATTAAACATGATAGCAAATTTAAATATGTTTGCTCTCAAAGAAATTCAAGTGGAGTCCCTCTTCTTAGTACTACTGGACACAAGAAGAGAGGCCTGGAAAATACACCCTCATTGACATGGTGAGAGAGAGGTTTTTTTTTGTTTTTTGTTTTTTGTTTTTCTTTCACTAACATATACAGAGGGCTTAATTCTAAACCTGCAAAGTTCTTGGTGAATTTCCATGCTGTATCTTGAATAGTCATCAGTGGTATTTTTTTTTTTTCAAATATTATGAAGTCTTAAATGAAGAAAGCTAGAAACTACTGAATTTGGGAACAACTCTCTCCACCTGAGACTCATTTGGCACTAACTCTCTTCACCTGAGACAATCAAGATGCTCCTGATTTAAAATTTGGCTTGGTTTGTTTGGATTTCACTAGTAGGGAATTCTCTTTGATTTGTAGATGTACAACCTCATCTCAGGAAATTGCTTCAGTTTCTTCCCATTCCAAATATGAGGGAGTAATATATATATTTTTTGCATTATGTTTAAATCTTATCTCTTTTAACTGTTACTTAACTTATTTAAAATCACAATTACAAGGGAGTATAATGCCATAGATATGAGAAAAATAAATAGTACAGGTTGAAAATTATATTCACCTAGTATTTAAAAATACACTTGGAACTTTTAATAAGACAAGTCTTTTATTCTTTCTCAATAATAGTGAAAGCATTCACTAATCTACATTGGTGGAAAGCCAGACTTTTCACAATAGGGAATTATCTCATCCCACATAGTTGCTCCCTATCAGGCACCTTGCTGCCTATTGTGATGTCAGTTTTCCTGATATATACCCATCACCTCTCTACCACCTACCCACATTACTTCTCTGAAAGAAATTACTTTATTGATTTTTGGCTGTAATATTTATTCACTTTTAATAGAAAATGTCAATATGGCAGGAAGGACTTGTCTGATATTTAGAATTTTTGAAAACAATTTCCTTAGCCATTTTCTCAGAATTAAAAAATGCATCTTCCTTGGAAATTTCAGAGTGCATCTCTTATTCAGCACAGAGAGAGACTAATTCAGCACATTTATTCTTACATACCATATTTATAAGCTCATAAGGCCATATTTTAAAAAATGCTTTCTGATTTTTATGCTCGTACAAATCGTACTTTTCTCTTTTATCCACATATATAAATGAGTCTTTATTGTTATAAATGAATCAATCAAGATTTCACAATCAAGTTAAAAGCAAAAGCAAAAAGGGAGTTATTGGTTTGGAGAAATGAAAACCATTTATTATAAACTGATTTTTAATGGTTTTGGTCAAAATTCTTCAATGAAGAATTTTATTTTGAGTTCTCATAAAATTATTATCTTAAACTCATAGTGTTATTATATCCACGTATAATCTTGTTAAAATGTTTTTTTTATTATGATTAATAATCACCAGTACAGTAAATGATATTATCAGAGATGGGGGAGAAGAGTGGGAGCAAGGCACAGGATTAGGAAAAGTGGGAGAATGAAGGGTTGGGCAGTTGATGGGGTTCTGTTTGTTCATCTCTCACTCCCAAAAGGTTTGGGAGATGGAGTTGGTAGATCAGGGCCTCCTTCTTTCCTCCATTTCCAGATTTCCACATTTGGGGAGACTCGGCTGTAACCATGGTTTATTAAGCAATCATGAAGAGAAGCCTGGGGAGTCAGCCATGGAAAGGAATGACAAGCGATATCCAAAGGTTGGAGCCTGGGCTAGATTTTCTCTGACACTCCACCTGGAAAATGACCCTAGAAATGTGTAGTGTTGGCCATTGTCAGTACACGTATGTTATTACTTAGCTTTAGATTGGGGGAATAAAGATGGGTTTGGTGCGAAGGCTATTGAAGAGAGGTAGAAATTCTCTAGCTCTGTTTTTGATTCTAAAATAGTTGAATAAGTCATTTTTGCCTGGAGTATAGAAATAAAAAAGAAAATTTCTTTTTAGCAAATAATATGTTATAATTCATTTCATATTCTTCTTATAAAATAAGAAGCAGTTGACTAAACAAAATCTGGGACTGAATGCTTAGGACTGTGCTTTTTTTAACCTTATGTTGACAGAAAGCAATTTTTAAAATATTGAGAATCCAAGTACTGTTTTTGACTGAATTAACAAATTATTGTTCAAATATTTAAAATGGCATTTTTTATTATATTTATGAATGCCTCAGACAGGTAAGAGATTTCACAAATAAACCTAGAAACAAACACAAAGAATGTTACATGGACCATTTATTTTCTAATAGTTGTAACTGAGAAATGAAATTTGTTGACTGTAGGTGGTGAGTGTTGCCATAGCAACCTATTCCTTAGACAAAACTGGAGGGTGATCTTGGTGAGGAGGGTAAAAGTCAGGAAACAGACTTGTCAAGATATATTTTGGGGCAATATGAGAACATGAATATTTTCCTTCAAGGTATGTCAGGGAGAGCAGCTCTGGGAGTCAAAGACCTTAGGTGGGAGGTGTAATGAGGCGCTGTAATTTAAGCATTTGATCATTATGGGATCTGGTCCTTTGGGTTCTCACAGTGACAGTTCTTGCATTAGGCAGCTGCAGCAATACTAGCTAATCTGAGAAGTAAGACTACTTTCGCATACATAATCGTAACACCATGAGCTCACACCTATTTTGTCAGGTGCTATCTTGAGCACTTTACTCATATTATTTATTACAAGAACCCTGTGAGGTAGGTAATATTATTCTCTTCAGTTTACAGATGGGTCAACTGACACACAGGAAAGTTAAATAACTTCTTTAAGGGCATGCAGCTGGTAAGTGGCAAATATAATTAAACCCAGGCAAGGCGTCTCTGAGTCAGTGCTCCTCTAACTTATGTTATGCTGCCACTCGGCTTGACAATAGCAGTGTGGTGTGAACGAAGGAAACCATAGTTTTTGTGCAGAGATTCTACTTTCCATTTCCTCAGAACTTGAATCAACTTGCATGGAAGGAGAATCCTGTTAGCAAAATCCTTGAGTGGAATAAATAATAAGGTACTTCTCCCTACTGAAAATTAAAAAAAAAAATAAAATAGGGTAGGACAAGTCAGGGATTATTGACGGAAAGCTATTTCTGCTTTTAAGATATGTCAGTAGAACACTTTTTATCAGTTTTAGGTGGAAAGAAGGTCCATGGTTAGGAGCTATAATGCCCTGAGTTCATGGTCATCGACTAGAGGACCAAGGCAAGCCATTGAAACCCCATCGTGCTTTAGTTTTCTTATCTTTGGAAATGAAAAATAAGAGCTGGCTTCTTGTGTTACAGAGGTGTTGTGAAACTCCAATGATGCAATGAATGTAGAAATGGTTCATAAATTCAACAAGACAAAATGGACATAAAAGGAGTATTATTAGAGGTAATGATCATCGGCATTATTTCCAGCTTTTCTTAGCTTTGATGATGAATGTGTTTGTATTTGCTTATCTAAGGAGGATGTGAGACTGGAATCTAGTTTTGTCAGGCTGGAAGCTTATTCAGACAGAGTATGGAGAAAGAAATCAGTTTAAAATAGCTTGGTAGGATTTGTAGCTTTTATAAGAGCTAACATGTATTCTCAGCTTACCACTTGCCAGGCATTGTCTAAGTACTTTGTCTGCTTTAAGTCACTTATTCTGTACAATAGCGTATGTACTGGGTACTATTTCTAATTTCCCAACGTTTATAGATGGGACACTGGAGAAGGTAGATAAAAAATAAACCTATTCAAGGTTGCAAAATAGTAAGTTACAAATCCAGGTCTTAAAACCTGGCACTGGACTCTAAAGTCACTTTTACCTGCTACACCGTACTGTCTTTATATTACATACTATTGTTACATTAAAAATAAGATGTGAGTCTAATGCATAAGCATATGCATACATAAATTATTTTTATTTTTCTTTTCAGTGAAAGAAACTTTTTCTTCAAAACTACCTGGGCGATGCATGTTTATTGAGAGAGCGAGAGAGCATTAATTCTTGATGAAATGCCTAATTTTAAAAATATTAGTTATCTCACAGATGAAAAGTTTTATGCAAATGACAATAAAAGTGAAGCAGTTAACTTCTAGCCAAGATATCCAGATTATGCCATCATGCATTCAATTGTATTAGGCGCAGATCTGGATACCAAATTCTCCCAGGAATAAAAGATACATATGTCTGCTTCCTGGGAGCTTTCAGTCTAAATGTGGAGGTAGGATGTGTACATGGTAGAAAAAGGTAGCAAACAAGAATTTCAAATAAAATAAGAAAATTCTTCAAAGGCATATTAGTACTTCTACTGGGGTTGGGAGTAAGGCACGATCAAAACTTGGCTTTCCCATCCCTTTTTGTTTATAAGTAACATTTTATTTGTTCCATGATATAGTCCTTTAACTAACTCTATTGTTAATATGTGTTATAGGTTACTAACTTACTCTTATGCATTCTGCCTGTGTCTCACAAGCTAGTGTTTACTCAATACCCATACTTGGCACATGCCATGAGTTTTGTCTGCATGCCATAAGCTACCAACTTATTATCTATACTTAACACCTCTTATGCATTTTATATATCTTGTCTGTTTCGTAGCTTTTATAGCAAAATTTAAAATTCTCAAATAATATAGCAACTTCTTGTTAGAAGATGTGATGTGACATAATTGTCTTCAGTGCTTATGTAAAGTTCAAAGCAACAAAATGTAGAGACTGAAAAGAAGGGAGAAAAGGATAAAAACTAGGGGAAGGCCCACAGATAGCAAAAAGGGGAAGGAATATGATCCAAGCAAAACAAAAAGTCAGACAGGTAGAAAAGCCAAGATTTCTTTTAAAAATATCATGGAAGTCAAAGGAAGAGTTTCAAATTGAGGAGATGCAGAAACTGTGAGATAAGAAATCAAACCAAAAGGGTCTCCCTGAAGATACCAGTAGGAAAGAAGTCTTTTCAAGAAGATAAAATTTCTGCAGAAGCTTGAATGCATCCTGGCTCCCAGATAACAATGGCAATAAAGCAAGGAGTAGTGTAAGTGAGGAGAATGGACTTGGGGTGACCAGATGCTTTAAAACACGACCGTTAAATGCACAGGTGTTAACATACTTTGGATCAGGTCCCAGCCAGTGGTTTGACTTTGGACAATTTATTTAACCTCTAAAGATCCAATTTCCTCAACTGTAAGATAGTACTCATGGGGCTATAAAAAATTGGGATGATGCATGTAAGTAAGGACCTAATAAATTGTAACTATTATTTTTGATTACCATTTTTAATGAATATTAGTGAAAAAATTAGTAACATAGGAGACATTTTTCAGAAGAAGATGAAGACTGCTCCACAGGATACAACATCAAGGTTAACAGAGTATAAATTAAGAGGATGAAGGGAAAGATCAGGGCTGAATGTGGGGAAAGGCCATGGTAACGGGATGACAGGCTATATCTAAAACTGAACCTTTAGGTAGGCTTCTCCTAGCTCTCTCCCACCTCTCACATTCTTTGATTCATCTATATGCCTAGAGCAAGATGATCGAACTAAATATCTTTATTCCCCTCACCAATCACTGTGCCTTTGAAATAATACCAGGGATTGATTTTATTATATTTGATCGAGATTTACGATAAATCTCTTCTTTAATAATAAAGGTAATAATAGTGAGAAGCCACAATCATTTGGGCATTTTTTTTTTTTTATTACTGGGAGTTTAGAAAAGAGTCTAGATGCAGTGCAAGTATTGTGAAGTTCTTAGGGGAAAAAATTAGAGAAATAAATTAATTCAAAAATCCTCTTGTTAATTATTATTTGAATAAAAATCTATTTCTGAAAATTATTCACACACACATATGTACACACAAAGTTAAAATCATTTTTAGTTTAATTAAGAGTTCATTTGTG